>JAIUZE010066107.1:0-369069 GCA_022085475.1 Heliosperma pusillum
ATTATTGAGACACACGAAATACACGACACACATATACATATTGAGAGAATTTTCCAAAATCGTTTTTAAAGCAAACCTTGAGCAAAATATTTATTATTTTTAGTGTTTGTTTTTCAAAAGAGTCGTGCATCAATCTTTGTCAATCGCTCGCGTGAAATACGGTATTGGATAATAGTACATCACATAATCTTACAATTCTTTAACGAGAATCTGTATGAGTTATATTGTATTTTCTTATTAACGTAAGATAGTATAGAGTATTTAGCGATACTCACCTTGAGTTATAATCATAGTGTTGATTATACGAGTGGGTTGGTAATTTTTGTAATCCGTAGAAAGGTACTAAAAAGTATTAATCGAGAATAGTGGACGTAGGTTTCAACGTGTGAAACTGAACCACTTCAAAAATCGTGTGCCTCTCTCTTATCTCTTTACTTTTTGTTATTTCGTTACTCGCGCTTACTTTGATTAATTAATTAGTTGATTTTAATTCATAAGATCAAATAATTAATTACATATCATATAAATCGAAAAAGTGGGGCTAGTTTTTAATACTCAATTCACCCCCCCCCCCCTCTTTCGTATTCGATCAATAGACTTTACAATTGGTATCAGAGCCTCGTGCTCTTGATTGCCTTACAACAAGGAGTCTGATCCATTTATTTTTTTATTTTTATTTATTTTCTGCTGCATTTAATTTTATTTTAATGGATTCCAAACATCTAAAGTGTCCCGTATTCGATGGGAAAAAATACAGTTTATGGAAAAATATGATGACCCATTTCATAAAGGGTAACGATTGGGAGTGTTGGCTAATCATTAAGAATGACCCTAATAAGATCATGCTTGGATTTGTTAATGGCACTCGCGTCGAAAAGAAAGAAGATGACTATGTTGAGGCAGATTATAAGAAAGCTGAGAAAAATTCAAAGGTTATTAGTCTGTTGCAAAACGGCATGACCCATACTGAATTTGATCGTTTCTCATCTAGTTCTACTGGCAAGAAAATATGGGATGGTCTTGAGTTAGCCTATGAGGGGACAACTGTTGTCAAAAAGCAACGTATTGCACTACTTATGCGAAAATACGAACTGTTCTCCATGGAACACAATGAATCGCTTGACAGCATGTCCACTCGCTTCTCTAGTATCATTAATGAATTAAAAAATCTTGCAAAAACTTTTGACTCCGAGGAAAATGCCAGGAATATCCTTAGAAGTCTATCTAAACGATGGAGACCTAAGGTGACGGTAATTGAGGAATGTAAAGATCTATCTGACCTATCTTATCAAGAGCTACTTGGAACCCTAATGGCTCACGGGATTACTCTTGATGAAGATGAGGCAAACGATAGTAATAGCAAGAAAGTGGCTTTACAAGCCGAATCAAGTGAAAGACAAGATTCGGATCTTGAAGATGAAACAGTGTTATTTGCTAGACGTTTTAAGAAAAAATTCTTTAACAAACCACAAGGCAAAACGTTTAACAATAACACTAACAAATCTTACAAAAAGCCAATTGAGTCAAAAGGGTCTCTTTCAAGTCGTGGTTGCTTCAAATGTGGGGATAATGATCACATGATCAAGGATTGCCCCACATGGAAGAAAATCAAAGACAAAAATCAACGAGACAAAACCAAGAAGGAATTCAAGCAAGTGATGATGGCTTATTGCTGGGGAGATCTCGACACAGAGGACGACGAGTCAGAAGAAGAGGAAGTCGCCAACTTGTGTCTAAGCAACGTCAGTCTTGACCTAATTTCTGACAGTGACAATGAAAGCGAATCCGAGATGTGTCTTGTTGGCAACTCAGATTCAGAACCAGATTCAGAAGATGATGAAGAGGTTAGTCATCTTGAACTTAAAAAGCAAGTTAAGAATTTATCTAAGAAGTCTTTAATTAAGTACTTTGAAAAAACCTTAGATCATTGTCATGAACAGAGCTTTGAATTAAAAGATCTTAAAGAACAAATTCTTGATATTGCTGAGGAAAACCAACTTCTTAAGGCCAAAGCTAAAAAGCTCAAGTCTAAAGTTATGGCAACTTCAGCTATTAACTTCAGACAAGACAAATGTTGAGAAAGAAGCTCTTCAGTCTAAAGTTATTTCTAATGAAGCTATAATCTCAGAGTTAAAGCTCAACATTAAGCATCTTCAAGCCAAAGTTATAGCTAATGAAGCTATAACTTTAGAATTGAAGAAAGTCAATGAGCTTTTACAATCTGATGTTAAGGCAAAAGAAAGTATTATCATCGATCACGAGAAAGTAAACTCTTTTCTTTCTCAGCAGTTGAAAGATATAAAGGTTGAATTCTCCCAAGCCAAAAGCCAACATAATGAGGAGAAACTTATCTTGAACAAACGTTTCAATGATTTTCGTGAAAATTTTAAAAAGAACAATCCCTCCAAAGACTCGAATGTAGATCATTCGTCATGTGAAAAAGAAATTCAGTCTTTGAAGGAATTGCTCCTATATGCACGAAAAGTTCATGATAAGTGGGAAGGGAGTCAGAAGGTCTTAGACTTCCTTACCGAACAGTCTAATAATAACATGAAGATGGGTCTAGGTCATGAATGCTATAGTAGTAGAGATCATGATAAGTGCAAATCCACTCCTTCTGACCGTGATTTCAGAAGAAGGAAGTATGTCAATCTTTCAGAATATCTGATTTGCAATTATTGTGGTCACAACGGCCATGTTAAAGATAATTGTGCTAAATATGTCAACGACAACAAAAATCAAACTAATTTTGTTAAAGAACATGACGTGTCTAGTGTTAATGAGTCTGAACCTGAATCTCAACGTGATGAGGTTAGAAATAATGAGTTCAGGTGGTTTTATGACATAGCTTTCGATTACACATCTGTACCTTCAAAATCTAAACCTTATGTGAATCAGAAGCAGTCGTTTAAACCTAATGTGCGTCGCAACAATAACAAACACAATAATAAACCTAGCAAGCCCTATCCTAAGAAGAAAAGAATTGTCAAACAGGTATGGGTTAGGAAGGATCAAATATATAGAGTCACTAACCATAAAGGACCCAACTTAGCGTGGGTACCTAAAAGCTGTATTTGATTCTCTTGCAGATAATAGTGAAAGAAAATAATCTATGGTATCTCGACAGTGGTTGTTCGAGACACATGACCGGAAACAAGAATCTTTTTCTTTCACTAGAGCACTTCAACGGTGGCAAGGTCACCTTTGGAAACAACAAGAAGGGCAATATAATTGGTGTAGGTAAAATTGGTATATCTTCTTCACATGCTATTAATAATGTATATCTGGTAGATGGCCTTAAGTATAACTTGATAAGTATCTCTCAACTATGTGAAAAAGGCAACAAAGTCGTTTTTCATTCAAATGTTTGTCGTATCATAGTTGAAGGTACTAGTAATGTTATCTTAGAAGGTCTACGTAAACGGAACGTGTATATGATTGATTTAAACAAAGTCACTACAAGTTTCTTTACGTGCATGAAAGTCACTGTGGATGATTCATGCTTGTGGCACAAGAGGTTTGCACACATAATGTAACACCCGGAAATGTACCCTATTTTTATAGTGAAAATATTTTACGGATACTTTTCAGCAAATTTTAGTTTTAATATAGAATTTTATGTTCCTAGTCGAATTTAGAATTTCCGAGTTCGTATTTGGAATTTCCGCGAGATTCCATGAGAATCCCGTTTTAAGTCGTCTTTGACTTTTCTTGACTTTTGAGTCGTCTTTGACTTTTCTTGACTTTTGAGTCGTCTTTGACTTTTCTTGACTTTTGAGTCGTCTTTGACTTTTCTGACTTTTGAGTCGTCTTGACTTTTCGTTGACCTTTTGGGTCGTCTTTGACTTTTCGTGACTTTTGAGTCGTCTTTGACTTTTCGTGACTTTTGAGTCGTCTCTGACTTTTCGTGACTTTTGAGTCGTCTTTGACTTTTGTTGACTTTTTCTTTATAAATATCACACTACACTTAACCTATTTCATTAACACAAACACCAAAAACATTTCTTCTTCCTTAAGACCCCAAAACCTTGCCTCCCTCTTTGATCCAATCTTTGGATGATCGTAGCTCCCTCGTTTCTTGTCGGAATTCACGTAAGTTCGTCTCATTCTTCCCCTCTTACCTTCCTCTATCCGTATTGGTAATAAAATTACCGTCTTTCTCGTTTTTTAAATTATCCGTCATTCTCAAGGTGAATTATATTCATCTTTTATTACCTAATTGTAGGTGGAGACTACTAGGAAGGCTTAGTAACCGTTTAAAGACGCGTAAAGGTAACGGTGAAGGGTTACTCGATATCATTTACGTGTTTTACATGCTTATATGCTAGAAATCGTATTAGAATACGATTAGTAAGTTTAGGAATCATGTTATGGATGATGATTGTTGTTATTTGATGATTGTGGATGGTGAATATTGATTGTTGATAGTTATTAGAAATGAATTATGAGAATTGGAAATGATAGGATTGAATTTTGGTGAAGGCTCACGGGTGATTTGGTAACACATCTCACGGTCGTGAAATACAAGTCACGGTCGTGACTTGTGCAGTTTCACTGCACTGACCCTTTTTGGTAGAATGATCATATCTCCTTCGTTACTTGCTTGTTTTGGGCTTGTGACCAGTCGTTGGAACCGTAAGAGGATAAGCTATCACCTCGACTTGGAATTTCTGAATTTGAATATCTAGAACTATAGTTATGACAGTTTGAAGTGGACCCTTGTTTTAGTTAGTTTCCAAACTTGTTGTTTTGGAGAGGTATCTATGTTTCTTATTCATTATGCTTCATAAACTTGTTCTAATTATGTATCATGTATTGATTCATTTTTATCCTATTTAAATTATATAATGCAAGATTCTCAGTTTTGTGCCGGTTTGTGATTTGTTCCCCTTTGAGGTTTCGGTTTTACAAATGATACGGTTTGAGCACTATTTTGTCTTGTGTTTGGACTCTCATTCCTGGCTACTCCAGTTCGTAGGCTGGAAATGTAGGAACCGGGGAGGTATTCCTATGTTACATGCATGTGTAGGGGCCAACGACGACGTTGTTGGGGGTGAGTTAAACGCATTGGTTGATCGACCCGGAGTCAAAAAAAAAAAATTTGTGTTTGTTGTTATCTTTCGAGGTGGCGTGTTATGCATGTAGCGTACTAGCTGACTTTGACTATAGATCTCTTTCCGCCTGTTTTCGTGAAGGTTGACCGAATTGGGGTTACTCGGAGTCTATGACGACCGAGTCTTGAGTGGAACGTCTTTAACAACATGTCGAATCGGACATGTCTTAGTACGAGTGAGAGAGCGCTGGTCAGGTTTATTTAGTCTTGGATGTGGAACGTCTTACCACATGTCGAATCGGAACACGTCTTATTCCGAGAGTCTGGCCAGGTTTAGACTAGGACCGTATTATTATCGCCGTCCTACCGAGAGGATTAGAGTCTTGTGTGTACGAAACGTCTTATCGTACATGATTCCAGGAAACGTCTTATCCTGTGAACTTGTTTTGTCTAGGTAATGAGTATACGAAACGTCTTATCGTATACGGTTCCGGAAAACGTCTTATTCCGTGAGCTTCCATTGGCTTGTCTTGCTATTGTACACGATGCTAGTGCGTTTCATTTACCGTGAGAGATGTCGTCAATATATTGGTATGGTTGGATGAATGAGTATATGATTGATCATTGAATGACTTGGTATGGTTTGTTTGTCGAGTCTCAATCTTATCAAACTTATACCGCTAACGGTGAGATGTAAGCCCTAGCGAGCGTATTCGGTTGCCTAAGAGTGTCTTTCCCGAGTCTTTGAATATCATGATGGATTCAGATTTGTACTTCATATGCTCTTATCATTATTTATCGAATTGCCTATCTATTCTTATCGTAACTCACATGGATATCTATATATGCATGATTTTACTTTTGTATTTCCTTATATGTACGTTTAATGTGATATGGCTGGGAGAACCCAGAGTTACTCCCCACTGATTGTGGCGTTCATGTTTTTCATGGATGAACATGTTGCTTGCTTGGATGACTTTTTGGCTATGATATTTTGGGGTTCGGGTGTGAGCTAGCGGGCGTTGTCCTTGGATGAAACACCTTTAGATGTTGTTTAGCTAGTTGCTAAATCGATTAGAAAAATACCCCATCTATTTCGAAAATACCCCATCTATTTCGAAAATACCCCATCTATTTTGTAAGATCACTTTTACTTGTTAACCTTTTGGAGAGACTTCGTCTCTCGATGTAGTATAATTCGTACTTTAGTTTGTAATATATGACACTCCTCGTATTCTTTCCTTGCATGTATAAAAGTTTTTAAAACTTCATATTTCCGCTATATAATTCACATGCTTGTATGTTTTATCTTTCCGCATTCGCGAGGGTTGTCACACATAAGTCCAACTATTTTAAAGAAACTCAAATTATGGAATTTAGTTGAGGGCCTACCCTCAATCAAATTCGAACAAGAGAAGATGTGTGACTCATGTGCCCGTTGTAAACAAGTTAGATCTTCATTCAAACCAAAACGAGTAGTAAGTACAAAGCGTCCACTTAAGTTGGTACACATGGATTTGTGTGGACCTATGAAAGTTAGAAGCCGCGGTGGATCAAGGTACGTATTCGTCCTAGTCGACGACTACTCAAGGTATGTATGACCTATCTTTCTATTTACTAAAGATGAAACTTTCGATGAATTTGTAGTACTAATGAAGCTCGCCCAAAACAAGTATGATAAAAAGTTAGTTTCCATTCGTACGGATCATGGCACCGAATTTGATAATCAAGCTTTTATAGAATATTGTAGGGAGAATGGTGTAGGACATAACTTTTCTGCACCACGAACCCCACAACAAAATGGTGTCGTGAACGTATGAATAAAACATTAGAGGACATGGCCCGCACTATGCTTTTGTGTAGTGGCCTTCCTATAAGCTTTTGGGCAGAAGCCATTAGTACTGCATGATATGTGCACAATAGAGCTATGATTAGACCAATTCTCAAAAAGACTCCCTATGAACTTTTAAGAGGGAGAAAACCCAATATAGCTCACCTTCGTTGCTTCGGGAGTAAGTGTTTTGTCCATAATAATGGAAAAAGTAATTTGAGCAAATTTGATCCACGAAGTGACGAAGCTGTGTTTGTTGGTTATTCTAATCATAGTAAAGCTTTGAAAGTTTTTAACAAAAGAACGTTGTGCATTGAAGAAAGTGTTCATGTTGTATTTGATGAAGATAATGTGCCTGAGCAAGTTGAACAGAATGAAGAAGAAGACATGAATGATCCAGACTTTCGCCTCTCAAGAGATGACGCGCCATATAATAATGAAGAAGTTATTGAAGGAATTAATGATGAACTTGATAAATCTGCAAATGACCTTGAACAGATAACTGAGACAATTGTTCATGATACGAATGTCTCTTCTCAATACAAGGAAAAGGAAACTGAAGTTATAGCTGATGATGCTATAACTTTGAACCAGAACCAAGATGGTGTAACTGAAGTTGTACCAACTTCAGCTATAACCCCAGAGTCCAGCTCAGGGGGAACCAATCTTGATTCTGAATCATTTGAGGAAAGTGAAAGTTCATCAGATGATGATGAGCCTAGGAACTCTAAGAAATGCAAATATAAGAGTTCTCATCCTATGGACAGTATCCTAGGAAGTTTGACTAAAGAAGTTCAAACTAGACGAACATTAAATAACTTTTGTTCATTCTACTCATTTCTGTCTACCATAGAGCCCACCAACATCAAGGAAGCTCTTACAGAATCCGACTGGATTGTGGCTATGCAAGAGGAGCTTCAACAGTTCGAACGCAATAAAGTATGGCACCTTGTGCCACGACCTTCTAATCGAACTGTGATTGGTACTCGATGGGTATTTAGAAATAAACTGGATGATTCAGGAGTCATAGTTCGTAACAAGGCTCGATTGGTTGTTCAAGGTTATAATCAACAAGAAGGGATTGATTATGACGAGACATTCGCTCCAGTAGCAAGACTTGAAGCTATTCGCTTGCTCATCGCATTCGCAGCTCATAAAGGAATGAAATTATTCCAAATGGACGTTAAGACTGCATTTCTTAACGGTTATTTGGAAGAAGAGGTTTTTGTTGAACAACCTCCTGGATTTTTGAATAGCAAGTTTCAAAACCATGTTTTTAAACTCGATAAAGCTTTATATGATTTGAAACAAGCGCCTAGGGCTTGGTACGACAGATTGTCAAA
Organism: Heliosperma pusillum; assembly: GCA_022085475.1. Lineage (NCBI taxonomy): Eukaryota > Viridiplantae > Streptophyta > Magnoliopsida > Caryophyllales > Caryophyllaceae > Heliosperma > Heliosperma pusillum. The sequence goes on from JAIUZE010066107.1 coordinate 8,228, forward strand.
ATTTTTATTACAAAACAATTTTAAAAGAGGATCTGTCGACAAAACCCTATTTCTAAAATCTGAGGGTTCTGATTTACTTGTTGCTCAAATTTATGTAGACGATATTATTTTTGGTTCTACTAACAATAAATTGTGCAAGTATTTTTCAGATATTATGACCTCAGAATTTGAAATGAGCATGATGGGAGAATTGAAATTCTTCCTAGGATTGCAGATTCAACAAACCAAAGAAGGGATAAAGATTCACCAACAAAAATATGTCAAGGAGCTAATCAGAAAATTTGGTATGGAGAACGCTCATCCAATGGACACGCCGATGGTAACTGACAAAAAGTTGACCTTAGACGAAAATGGTAAGTCCGTAGATGAGACTACATATCGAGGTATGATTGGTTCTTTATTATATTTGACTGCAAGTAGACCTGACATTATGTTCAGCGTATGTGTCTGTGCTAGATTGCAATCATGTCCTAAGGAATCACATATGATTGCAGTTAAACGTATCTTGAGATATTTAATTGGTACATCTAATTTATATTTATGGTATCCACTTGAGTGCAATTTCGATCTAGTAGGATATTCAGACGCAGATTATGCGGGATGTTCTTTAGATAGAAAAAGTACCTCTGGATTTGCTACGTTTGTTGGACCCTGCATAATTACTTGGGGCTCAAAGAAGCAAAATTCGGTTGCATTATCTACTGCAGAAGCCGAATATATCGCTGCAGGACTGGTATGTTCCCAACTACTTTGGTTAAAGCAACAACTATGTGATTATGGTGTTAATGTTGGTTGTATGCCTGTTTTCTGTGATAATACGAGTGCTATTATTATTTCTAAGAACCCAGTTCAGCATTCTCGTACTAAGCATATAGACATTAGACATCATTTTTTGCGTGACCATGTAGAAAAGGGCAACATTAAACTCGAATTTTGAAGTACTGACAATCAATGGGCTGACATTTTAACAAAGGCGTTAGCGAGAAGACGTTTTGAGATTTTGCGGTTGGAAATTGGTTTAATCGGTAGCAATTAAATTCATCTTATTTATTTTGTGAACTTGCGTGACTGGCTAGAATAAGACGAGATTGTATGACTGTGTCCGCATATTTCATTGCTAGTATATTTGTGTTTAATATAATATATTTTACGTGAGTATCTTGCATATTAAGTGTTTTATGGAAATTGAATTATGAACCACATATTTCCCAAAAACCTATTTTTTTCACTTTCAAAAATTGAGCCAAATTCTACCTATGTATCCTATACTTGCCGAAATTCTCACACAAAATCACCTAACCATATCTTTTTATTTACCAAATTCTATCCTTACCATATCCCAACAATTAACCACCCAAGATTCCTTTTCCTGCCAAAATTCAAATTAAAAAAAAAAAAAAAAAAAAAAAAAAGAGGAAAAGTGGACTCTTAGAGCCGGCACACCCATGTGCCAAGTACAAAAGTACTCTTCCCAACTCTTACAATCCATTATTACCCATCACTTTCACCACATCAATACTCAATCAATTTTTTTTACTACCTCCGTCTCCTTCCTCTCGGCAACCCACAACAAACAACAAAAAAAAAATTACCAAAACCTTCAACCTTCAACCTTCATCCATGGGTTCCACTAGATCAAAAATCTCCAAAAACCCAAATCCTAAAACCCAAAAGCCTAGTATGCCCACAAATACCTCTCCTAATCCCACCCAAAAAACTCCTACCATGAACCAAACCGAGTCTGGTGCGGGTCTTGAGGGTACAAAAAGAAGAAGGTTAAATAAGGGCAAAGGTAGACTCCTAGACGAAGCTACAACCGAAGTTGCTGACGCGGTTTCCGAGGTGATTACACGGGTTACATTCCGTGATTTTTCGCCTCAAGAAACATCTTCCGGGCTTGATAAACTCCGTCTCACGAAAGATGAAAGAAAGCTTGTAAACCGCGTTGCTCAGTACGGAATACACGGTGGTCGTTTTTATCCGAAAGCTTGGTGTGACAAATATGCGGCTTTAGGATTCTTTACCGACTTTCTAAATTTTCAAGAATGGGAAACCGTGGCACAGTTTTCGGGTCCAGTTTACCCAATTGAGGTAATCCAGTTTTTCGCTTCTGTTTCGTTAACTGCTGGGGTGTTAAATGCCGTCATTAATGGCCGTTCAGTTTCGATTTCCGTGACGGACTTTTGTACTCTGTTTTCGGTTTCTGATGATGGAATCAAAATCAATCCGAGTACGTCATGGGATGAACTGACGGACATGGCTAAGTTGGAAGTTAAGAAATACTTTGATGTTGGAGCTACTTTGTCGAGTTGTGTTTTGGCGGGAAGTGTGTCCCCAAAATTGAAATTTCTGTTAAACTTTTTATGGAATACCGTAATTCCGCGTCGGGGAGGACGGGACAAGATTGCATGTTATGAGATGTTGGTTGTGAAGCATTGGTTGGAGGGAAACCAGGTTAATTTACCTTTTCTTGTCTTTTCTCGTATTTCACAAACCGCTTTTTCGGTGACAGAGGACAAGATTTATTCTACTCTTGATTTACCCTACGGGATGTGGGTATCACGGCTTCTTGAGTCAAAAGGGGTCGTTGATGTGAATAGTTATGGTGTTACCGTCAAAGATGACATGTGTGACACGTTCTTGAAATTCATGAAGTTGGATGCTAATGGACCGGAGTTGATGTTTTTGACAAAAGGGGGTTCTGTCGGGATGCAGTCGGTCGGGGCTGATTTTTCAGGAATCGAGTCCAAATTGGATTTGTTTATGGGAAGTGTGATGGAGCGCCTTGACGCGCATGACAAGAAGATTGATGTGGTGTTGGACAAGGTTGTTCAAGCCGTGGCATTGGGTTCCACTAGCTCCACCCGTGACCAAGGTGGGTCGGGTGTGAGTAGTGAGATGAGGGCATGGATGACGGGTATGGATGATCGCCTAGCTAAATTGGAACGGAACATTGTTGATTGTCGACAAGAAATGTATAGGCAAAGGGATCGGATGACATACTTGGTGAGCCAAGGCGGTTCTTTGGTTGAAAGTGGTACGGAAATGCGTGAAGGGATGCGTACTATCTTTGATGCGACGGAGGCTCTTTCCTTAAAAGTTCGGAACTTTGACGTTTGCCTCACCGCTCAAGCTACACATGTGTCCTCGTGCCTTGACCGTCTCTCCACTCTCGAGTACCGCACTAGGCCCGGTTATAAAGCACCCTAATTTCACCCGTCCACCCACAACCCACGATGCCTTGCTTTTCTATCCTTGTTTGCTTATTTCTTGAACTACTTAACCAATTCGGCCCATTTTGGCTTGTTTAAACTTTGTTCCATTCGGCCCACTTGGCAACTAACATTTTCTTGTGGTTTGTAGTTCTTAATTCACATTTGCACTTGATTTTGCTTGGTATATATCGTTTTATATTGCGTATTTTGCATATCTATTTCTTGCCTTGACATGTGTTATTCTAGTCGTTTCATGTCTTTGTTCTTGTCTTTTCACTGATGCCAAGAGGGGGAAGAAATGATATGATTTGAGTCTTTGCTTAAGCTTGCTCCTTGTCAAGACTCGTTATCTCTTAAAGTCTTTCGAGTTATAACTTTGGCTAAGTTGTTTTGTTCTTGCGATCAAAGTTGCTATAACTTTGGAGTATTTTGTTGAGGGGGAACCATACTTAGTCACATTGTTAAGAGGAAATCATAAGAGACTTGTCATCATCAAAAAGGGGGAATTTGTTGGACCAATTTGATAGTTTTGATAATGACATGTGTTTACGTAATAATATGTTTTACTCGATATATCATATGCGTGTAATTGTGTGCTTTAGTCTTATTATAACTAGCAACAATTATGACAAGAAAGATCAAAGTTAGGCGTAACTTTGATAAAGTCTGTGAAACAAAGTTATAACAACTTCAGGAATAACTTTGGAAGTGAACATGAAAGTTATAGCTAACCAGGCATAACTTTAAAGAAAATCGCTTCAAGCAAGATCTACCTCAAACAACACAAGACTCAAGATGGAGGGTCTTTATGATCAAGATGAAGAGATGATCCGTATACTGAAGATCTTTGTGAAGATTAGATAGTATAGGTCGTCATTCGGTAACTATTCCATTCGAGAGATTTTATGTTCAAAGTTATAGCTTTAGTCTATGACTTTGGATGATAAAATATTGATGCGTGATTTTGGAAATAAAATGTTTTGAAATGTTTTCAAAAGTGAAAGAGTATTTTTATATTTATCAAAAGTTTTATTAGAGAATATATTTATGAGATTCTATTGGTTAGTAATACAACTTATGGGTTGTCATGCTACCTAGGGTTTCTAATATATTCTATCTCAATTTGTTGTTAACCTAATTAGCCCACCTAGTGTTTGAGCCACCTAGGGTTTCATGAAACCTAGTGTTTGTGCCACCTAGGGATGCGTGTCTCCTAGGGTTTCGTGAGCTAGGAATTTCGGCCTCCATAGGTTGTTGAAGAGTATGGATTCCTAGTACCTAAGAGGGGGAGGGGGTGAATTAGGTACCTTTTTAAATTTTCAACAATTTCTTTATAGTTTAAAGCGAATTGAATCGAAGAGTAAAGAAGAATTCTGATCGTGGCAACAGTCAGTTGAACTGTTACCAGTTCCTTTCAGATTGAAGCGAGGTTGTAGCTGACAGTATTGATGACTGTTGCTATGTAAGTAAAGTACGTAAGTTAAAGTACAGCGGAATTAAATAAAATAAAGATCAACACACGATTTTGAATTGGTTCGGCCTACGATCTAAGGGCCTACGTCCAATCTTCATTATATTGCTTTGTTAATAAGAAATCTACTCCGACAACTTAAAAACCCCTACAATAAAATGGCCAACAACCTACTCCGGTTGCGAAAGAGTTTAAGAACACACTTGTTCTAAAACTCGACTCTTGAACTGAAAAGTTACAGGATCTTTGTTCCTCAAATGTTGTTCTCAAAAAGAACTTGTGAGGACAATTTATAAGATCTATCTATTCAAGTAACAATAATATATCACAATGGTAACAGTGGTCAGGACTGCAACTTTTGAAGACTTTGAGAACTTTTGCAAAGAAATTAAAAGGTTTTGGAAAACACTTAGACAAATTTGCAAATGAAAGATAATGCTTTGGAAAGTCTTAAAGAATCTGAACATTTAATGTCCTCTATTTATAGAGGTAGGGAGTAAGCATGAGGTGTTATTAAATTATTATTATTGGGAGAGTTGATCATTCAAACGTATGGATGTCAACAAAGAAGTAAGCTTGTTGAAAGAGATGTTTCACAAAGAAAGTAAGGCTACCAAAGGTAATGATGGAGAGGTTGAGTGTTAGTACACAAAGTCAATAAAAGTGTCTTTGACCTTTGGTTAAAACATGGAGGATATAAGCTATGTTAGCTTTTTCAAAAAACCTTCCTTTGCCTTTTTCTAAAAAGTAAAACATTCTTCAAATAATTTAATAAATCACTTCCCAATTCAGGTTTGTTTATAAAACATATTTTTGACGAAAATGATATTTGAAATGACAAAATGGTTTCGTTTCAAGAGTTGCAGATAGAAGCAACAGTTGTACTTACTGTTACCAGTTTTCATAAGTACAACTGTTATTATCCAGACATTGAGGCAACAGTCATGCTTACTGTTGCCACAAACTATTGCCACAAGAAGTATTCTATTACTTTTACAATTGTATTCATAACCTAGGACAACACCAACTACGAAGGATTCTTGACATGATCTTTGACTTCATTCTTGATCAACATTGCAAATGGAGAGGCATTGGAACCTAAGAAATAATCACTTGATAAACATGCTAAATTGGCATGTCATCATCAAATTGAACCCAACAGTTGTTTTCTTAGTTTACCTAATTTAGGATTGTACTATATCTTTACAACAATATTTTGAGATATAAAGATAAATATATTTCTATAAGATAAACCAAATAATATTTTGAGATAAAGATATTTCTAAAAGATAAGCAAATATTATTTTATGATAAGATAAGTATCTTTATTAAATATTATACTAGGGTTTTAGATCTACTATGATTCTACTACTAAAAATACTCCTTCATATTTTATTCTTCATATACACGACATACACTAGCAAACACACGGCACATATACTTTTTGTGTTGATGTTCCAAAATCGTTTTAAAGCAAACCTTTGAGCAAATATTTATTATTTTTAGAGCTTGTTTTTAAAAGAGTCGTGCATCAATTATTATCAATCGCTTGAGTGAAATACGTTATTGGATAATAGTACATCATTATAAGCTTACAATTCTTTAACGGGAATTTGTGTGAGTTATATTGTACTTTCTTATTAGCGTAAGATAGTATAGAGTATTTAGCGATACTCACCTTGAGTTATAATCATAGTGTTGATTATACGAGTGGGTTGGTAATTTTTGTAATCCGTAGAAAGGTACTAAAAATTATTAATCGAGAATAGTGGACGTAGGTTTCAACGTGTGAAACTGAACCACTTCAAAAATCGTGTGCCTCTCTCTTATCTCTTTACTTTTTGTTATTTCGTTACTCGCGCTTACTTTGATTAATTAATTAGTTGATTTTAATTCATAAGATCAAATAATTAATTACATATCATATAAATCGAAAAAGTGGGGCTAGTTTTTAATACTCAATTCCCCCCCCCCCCCCCCCTTTCGTATTCGATCAATAGACTCTACACTACTGATGCTTTCTGAAAGAATTGCATGCCAAGTACTAACTTGAAGTCGTCTAACGGGACGGTGGTGAAGTCGAGTTCCCCTGCCCACTCACCCACTTGAACCGCGACCTTCTTAGACACTCCTTGGATATGTATCGTCTTCCCATTCACAGGTTTCAAGCAATCCTTTCCTTTACTCAGAACAAGCCCTAGTTGATCGGCTTCTTCTTTTGACACAAAGTTGTTGGTGGCACCCGAGTCGATCATTGGCTTGGAGCTCGCCTCCCATTCATTGTCATGTCCACGTACATGAGTCCCAAGGACGTCTTCTCATGGGGCTCCTCCTGTTTCCCCATCCCACTAGTCCTATGTAGTGCGCCCATTATCGGCTGGTCCTCATCATCACTCGAGTCTTCGTTATACTCTTGGTGATAGTCAGCCAGCACCCCATCAAGACGCTCTTGAACCCCCTTCGGCATGTCCTTTAACATCGCGTTGAACTCCACCTTGTTGGGACATTCCGCCATCTTTTGAGGGCCTTTACACACGAAGCACGCAAATGGTTTCTTCGTTGAAGACCCAGTCGAGTTTCCCACTTTCGAAGTAGAGCTTGCGGGCGAGTTCCTATTACTCCTCGATTGAGCGTAACTTCCATGTGGTTGAAACCGACTGCTTTCAACAGAAATGGAACTTGTTAGCGTCTTCTTTCCGTTTGGCTCACTTTGCGGGGCATCCCCATACCCATAAGGTGTCTTACTTGGAGCCGACTCTCGATCCCCGTGGAAATCAAGGAGTCGCTCTGCAGCAGATATGGCCGCAGACAAGGTCCTTCGGTTTTGCCTCATGACTTCTTGTTGCGCCCACCTCTTCAACCCGTTAATGAACTCGAATGTCATGACAGTCTCGGACATGTCGGAGATCTCAAGCATGCATGCAGAGAATTCCCTCACGTAATCTCGAATGGAGTTGGTATGCTTCACCTCCTTCAACTTCTTCTGAGCAACGAACTCAGTGTTCTTGGGGTAGAAGTGATCCTTCAATATCTTCTTGAAGTCGGCCCACGATGTCACAATGATAGTGCCCGCTTCGATTTCTTTGTACCTGGCCCTCCACCACAACTTGGCATCGTCCATCAAGTACATACTCGCAGTGTTGACCTTCAACGCTTCGTCGAGCTCACTCACCCGGAAGTATTGCTCCACATCGAAGATGAAGTTATCAACGACTTTCGAATTTCTCGCCCCATTGTAGGTACGAGGTTGGGGTGCTTTCACCTTGCGAACCCGCGCAGATTTCTCGCTATTGGCCATCGCTTTCATCAGCGTGGCACAAGTGTTCTCAAGCTCTTCGATCTTCCTATGGAGATGAGCGATCTCTTCCTCTTATCCGTAGGAGATCGCTTCACCAATCGCATGGATTCAGGCCTTCATCCCGTCCATGGTCGACTCGAGGCTACCAACGGTCTCTTCCAGCTTCTCGAGGCTCTCCCCCATTCGTATCACAATTCCCTCGAGGTTGGGGAGTTTTTTATCGAATTGCTCCTTCAACTCGTCTATGCGGTCTTCCAAACTCAGTTCGCCCATTTTCTCGATAACGATAAACAAATGCGGCCTGCAGATGCTCGTCCGAAGATCGGGCTCTGATACCAAGTGTCACGGTCCGGTACTTTTGCCGAAACGTGGTGCGCACCCTTGCTCTACTCTCAGGCAAGAATGAAAGCAACAAAGGGACTCGTGCTAGTGAGGGATCGCCTACTAGCACGTTACCTGGGACTCGGGGTGTGTGTCGGGAATCCTAGTCACGATTATCAACGTTCCGGCACACGAAAACAATAAAAGTAAGCAATACTGTTATTGAAAGCAAGAGACAAGCAATTTCAAGCTTAAAGATGAGAAGTGGTTGTGATGGACTAACACCTCTCATAGAGGCTTATTTGATAGTTTCATTCTCATAGCAGTAAACATTACATGTGCAGTATAGCGATACGTTTTCTAAAATCGTAAAAACGTAAAAACGTATCTTAAACATAAAACTAAGCTCCAAGATTCGACACACATGAAGTAATCTTGGAGTATTAGATGAATATAAAAACAAGAACAAAAATACATAAACGTAAGAAAGAAATCTAAGAGGTCGAAGTGAACGGACCGCGCGCGCAAATATGGAGGATTTGACAGGTCCTTACACCTAGGATCTGATTATACAGGTTACAAAAAAAATCAGCAAAGAAGTCAGTCGCTGAATGGTTCAGCGAATGAGTATTTGAAGGAAAAGGGGAAGTTTCTGCCTTTGGGTTACAGGTTAAAAAAAATCAACAAAGAAGTCAATCGTTGAATGATTCAGCGACTGAGTATTTAAAGCCAAGGTGGGAGTTTCTGTTGGAGTAAATGTCATCAACAATAGTGCGATCATTTAATTAAATCTCAATAACAAGAATACAAAAGGATGATTAACATTATAGTCAACTAATCCACATTAATCGGTAATGATTGACTTACTTGAGTTTGACATTACTGTCGTATGACGGTGGTGATCAGTTGATCCCTTGAGGTCACACCGAAAGGACGATTCCTTAATCATGAAAATTAATTAATTGTATAACGATACAGATTAATTAATCCCTTGAACAGAACAAGTTTACAAGTGAGAAATATATTTTATTGTAATATGATTAAATAAGATTCAATAAATATAATTGTTACTCGTATATTAGAATGCTTAATGTTTATGAAACATTTGAGATAAGCATGATTGGTTGATCATAATTACAATTGGTTGTAGATTATGTTAACCAAATATGAGATGACCCATTTTATATATATATATATGTGATTATAAATTTTTACTTAAAATGTTAAGTTTAATTTATTTGACATGAAATTGTATTTAAACTAGTTAAATACATATTTATGTTATAAGATAACATGTCACATGTCACATGTCACATATGTGACAATTGACAAAATCACAAAATAAAATGGACATCCATGTTAACATGGGTGCACCGGTTTTATGAGGGGTTGGGTTGGGTAGGGTTTAGGCTTTAGCTTTTGTTCTAATCTAGATTAAGCAAAATGATTAGTAGCCTAAAACCTATAGCCACCCTATTGCATTGTTTAGACAAAAAGTAATGAACATGCTCATTGCTCCCCATGCTTGGCCGGTTATTTATGTTCAAATAAGAAGATGTTTTCCTCTTATGGACTTACTTGATCATATCTCATATTATTCATTATACTTCTCACTAGAAAATAAGTTAAGTTAAGAAATTTAAGAAGTTTCATATAACTTATATTAGAGCTTGAACTCGGTTGTCTAAAGTAGAAATATCGAGTTTCTTGATTTGGTTCTAAGGGTACTTGTTAGTGTTACTAGTATAACAATATACAAGTGATTAAGGATAGTCTAAGTGCATCAACAATGAGAGTTCCTATACTTGGGACTAGGAAGTTCATCTATATATCCTTAAGCTCAAGAACAAGTACAAGAAGGTGTCTTGTACTTGTGCCCATACTCGACTAATAACCAATGTGAGGAACTTTTTCTTTTTCTATTTCGGTTTACATAGTTTGCATGTAACTAGATCTTGAAAACTAATTAAAGAGTTAATTATTATTACTTAAGGAATGTCTTAAGTGTAGGTATATGAACCTAACAGTTTCTACCTTGGGTCTGATTACACATCATCAAAACAAAAATTTTAAGTGCGCAGTCGCGGAATGATCCAGCGACTGGGTGAACGAACATAAAAAAAAAAAAAATGCTGACGTGAATTCATTCCGTGTAAATATGTTTGAATGAGCCCTAGTTTTGTAAATAAGTGTCGTTAAAAGGCTACTTAAGGAAAAAAAATTCACATAAATAAGTGTCTGAAATGATGACACGTGAAACTATCCTAATTAAATGAGGAAACATTACATGGAAAATGGTATACTTTTAATTTTCACCTTTTTTTAAAATTCCTAAAATTAAGTTTTAGTTACTCTATCATAGGATTAAATTATAAAAAATTAAGTTCAAACAAACAAATGAGGACAAGTGGTAATTGTTTGGATGATTGGATAAGAAAACAAATGGCAAAGTGCTGTGCATGTGGCCCTGTGGGTATTGGTAGTAGATGGTACAAGACGGCAATCCCGACATTCTACATTGTCTTCTCTAAACCCCGACGTATTTTTGGGTTCGACTTTATGTAATCACAAATTCTCATTTGTGACGGACACTATCCGTCGCAAGCTTAAGACGGATATCATATTCTCTCACAAAATACCCATCAAGGGTGAGTGGAGAACCACATGGGGGGTGCCCACCTTGTCCCCTCTACCCATTTCCTCGCACAAAATACCCGTCGCAAGATCCGATCCGTCGCAAGCAAGACCTACTGTTATGTAATACCCCTTAACTAATTTATTAAATACGCCGTATTATTTAATAAAACGGTTTTTGTGACAGGACTATCTTAATCAAAATCTATTACGCAGGATGACAATCTTCATAGAGCCGTTATTGACATCCTACATTCTTGGCAACAATCAAGCCCTTCCCTAAATTGTAGATATTATAGCTGTTAGACTTATTTTATTCCGTAAATACACATATTTTCCCCTTATATAAATGGCTAGTATTATAAGCTGTAAAACACAATCAATAACAAAGACATTCATATTTACATTCTCAATTCATAATATGGTATCAGGCTAGAATTTTTTTTTTTCGACAGTCCTCAATCAACGTCAATGACGAACACGACTTCCGCTCAAATCACCGAAACATCGAAATCCCAGCCACAATCATAGTCTTTCGCTCATGTCGAAAACCCGGGTACTAACATCACCCAAATTCCTTTCAATGGCCACAACTATGACGAATGGTCCCGAACTTTTAATCTTGCCCTTCTCGCTAAAGGCAAGATAGGCTATGTCGACGGCACTATTGCCAAACCGGCTGTTTCTGCGGCCAATTTCGAAGCTTGGCGGTCTACCAATGCTCTGGTCACAGCATGAATTTTTAATTCCATTGGACAGAGCCTCCGGAAAACGATCTTCTACCGTCCTGAAGCACAGCAGGTATGGCTTGACATTAAGAATCGTTTCTGTCAAGGAAACGATTCTCGTATTTATCAATTGCAGGCCGATCTTATTGCTTGTCGTCAAGGACCCAATGAACCCCTAATGTCATACTACGGCAGAATCACAAAACTATGGGACAATATCCTTGAATACGATCCCCAGCCTCCGTGCTCATGCAACCCATGTCAGTGTGATTGGCTACCAATCATGGATGCCCGTAGAGAGAAGAAAGAGTCCGTGATTTTCTCATGGGTCTCAATGAATGTTTTGCCAACACTCGTTCTCAAATCCTTGGTACTAATCCTACTCCTAATTTAAATCTTGTTTATAATCGTGTTTTACAAGATGAAGGGGTTCGTACCTTCTCTCAAAATAAATCAGATTCAAACCCCGATGTGATGGCCTTTGCTACTCGAACACATCATGGTTCCCGACATTCAGGAGGGGGACGTGACTACAGGGCTGACCGTGGTACTGTTTCTGCTCCTTCATCTGATTCTAATCGCTTAACTTGTATTGCTTGTTGATAAGTGAATATTTGTATGATTTTAACCCCCAATTTAGCTCAGTTTTGTATGTCATTTGTGCCCTGTTAAGCCATTTTATGAGCTAATAGCGTCTTCTAGGCGAATCCTATGTTCTAACCTGTTTTGTAGGGAAAGTGACGTTTCTACGCCCTTTTTCTATATTCCCGAGCATTTGCCTAGAACCCGACGATTTGAAGAAGCAAGCTTGACTAAGTCAAAGGCATTTCAAGAAGGTTCACTGATTCAAAAGAAAGAAGAAGCAAAGACGATTTCGCAGTTGTCAGAAGATCGATCAGTTAGGCGAAGAAATCATCATTTTACATCAAATCCTATCAACAAACCCGACTCAAAAGGTCAAAGGGGATAATGAAAGTCAAGTCATATGCAAGGGGAGATGAAACGAAAGTCAATGGACCAAGATCACTACATACCCGATGGGGTATCCTTGCTATTCCGAGCTTCTGCTTCGACTTCCTTTATTTTGTCCTATATGTTTAATGTATGACCCCTTCCCCACGAAACCTACTGCTATATAAGGATGCCTCAGCCACCACATCTCAAAACACTTCTCTACACAATTAGAAACCCTAGATTAGGAGGAGAGAAACCTAGCCTCTCTTCTCTTGTCTAGATCATTTTCTTCTTCCTTTTTGTCCTTAGTTTCTTAGTTTATTTCTGTCTTTTCTACATCAAATCCTTAGCCTAGATAAGTAAAAATTCCATCTTTGTAATCTACTTTATGTGGTTCAAGTATTGTAACTCGTGGATCGACTATTCTATGCAAGGAATTTCTATTATGGTTGTTTATATTTCATCATTGTCGTTGTTGATCGTCATCTAGGTATTCCTAGTTTATCTTTTGTTTAAAGTCTTTATGTTTCTTATTTGATTGCTATTTTCTTTACATGTTATTTTAGATTCAATTTCAATATCGTTCTAATCATTTCATTTCCCTAGATAGTCAATTTAGCGCCGTTATTATCGCCAACTAAAGAGTCTTAAAATATTATCAAAACCAAATAAACATGTCTATCCTAGTTTTTATTATTAACATCATCTTAGATCTAAACATCACCATGAGTGAGTAGTCGTTTTTCTAGGGTGTAGGGTAGCCATGTAGGTTGATTAAAAGATGATAATTGGATAAAAGAAATTGTGCTTTTAAAACATTGTGTCTATGCATGTTTGGACTATAACGATAGTTAACGATTCCTGATCAAAATCATTGACTAAAATGGAATTCTTTTCCAAAGTAGAAATACGTGAATTGAATAGACAAAGCATGACATGGTAGATTAGACCTAGTAAATTGCCTAAAAGCCTGCTAGACCATCTGATCTATGATTGTAATGAACACATCATTCTTACGAACTCACAATGAATTATTTGCATGTTCTAAATCCAATTTCATCAATATGTTAATCTACATGTGTGAACTTACTTCCCTAGATTCTTTTTATCATTGTTAATTCATCACCTGCTTTATTGTTTTCGTTTTGATTTGCTTTTATTTTGTTTTCATTTATGCTTTTATTAGTTTAGAAATCAAAACCCCAAAACCCAGATACTCGTTAGATAAGACCCAATTGCAAGACATTTCACATTCTATAGGAAACACCATCTCTCTGAGAATCGACCCCTACTTCCCTAATTACATGAATTTGTTATTAGCCTAGTCTGGGTAATTATCTTTGACCAGGACTTGCGACATGCCCGATCAAATTTTGGCGCCGTTGCCGGGGAGCACGATTTAGTTTTCCATTTTCTTGTGATTTTTATTGCAATTAGTTTTATCTAGTCTTTAGGAACCTAAATTTCTTCAGGCCTCTCTTGATTTTTCATCTTAGCTTTTCAATCTTATGCCCAGATCTTCTAGACTAGGGACCCCTATCTCTTTAGACCCCGATCTAGAAAGGACTCTGCTATTCAACGAAATCTCAAAAGCTTATGATACTTCAAGTTTAGACCGTATTCGTGAGAATTCCTCGGATATTTTATCTAATTTTGAAGGAGAAGATCTATTCTCATCTCCATTCTAAAAAACCAATCAACCTTCAAACAACACTTCATCTTCATCTTCACAAAAGAAAATGGTTCGACTTTCAGACCATTCCAAACCAATTGCAGATACACTTCCAAGGGGTATTGCTACACCCCAAATCACAGCCCGAAACTTTGAAATCAAACCTGCCTTCATCAGTTTAATAGAAAGAAGTCAATTTGGTGGCAATGCCACAGAAGATCCCATCCTTCATATTCAAAACTATTGTGACTATTGCTCCACAATTGGACAAACTGGAGTATCCCAAGAGCAGATTAGGGAAATGCTCTTTCCCTTCTCTTTAACAGGAAAGGCTAAACTTTGGATCAATAGCCTTGACCGAGCTGCCTTAGGAATAGCCGACTGGGATAGTTTAGCTCTTACTTTCTATCAAAAGTACTTACCACCAGAACGAACCGCACTCTTACGGAGTCAAATCACGGGATTTCATCAAAGAGGCGATGAAAGCCTTTATGAGGCATGGGAAAGGTACAAAGAATTACAAAGAGAATGCCCTCATCATGCCTTGATTCATGGTTCTTAGATATCACGTTCTACAACGGTTGTTGTGGCGAATCGCGTCGTATCCTCGACTCTGCTAACAATGGTCGTTTCAATCAGATCGATGTTGAAATAGCTAATGCAACTATCGAGTCAATGGCAATTCACGACTCTCAGTATAGCAACTCACGTGTTATGCCGCTCAAAACCAAGCAGGAAGATTCAAGCAAAGTAGCACTCCTAGAAGCCCAATTAGCCCTTCTGCAGCAACAAGTAGAAGCTCTTCCCAATCCAAGCAACATGTTAACGTCACTAACCACGTAGTGGTATGTGAGACATGTGGGGTTGGAGGACACAATTTTCAAGAATGTAGGAGTTCGCTAGAGCAAGTCAATGCCTACCAAGCATACAGACAGGGCAATGCTTTCTCAAACTTCTATAATGAGAACACAAAGAACCATCCTCTATTGTCCTACAAAAGCACTAACATTCAGAATCCCCACCATCAGATTCAACAACCATTCATACCACATCAACAGAAGCCCTATAATCCACCTGGTTTTCAAAACCAGAGACCTCCATTTCAACCTAACTTCAATCAACCTTACCAACACCAACACCAACACCAACCTCAACACCAACCACCCCAAAATCAAAGCCAACCCAATGACTCAAGCCTGAGCAAAATTGAATCCATGCTTCTCCAAGTTGTTCAAAAGCAAGATTCAATGTTTGCTCAACTTCAAAAGAGTGATCAAGCTCAAAATGCTGCCATCAAGATGCTTGAAACTCAAATGGCCCAATTGGCTGCCTCTAATACCCAAAGGAAACAAGGCCAACTCCCACCTCATGGTGAGAAACCGAGGGACACCGCTAATGCTATCACCCTTAGGAGTGGTACCACTTATAAGGAACCTCAGCAACCCAAGGAAACAATAGTTGAGCCAACACCAGTAGAGAGCTAAAAAGATTCCCAACCATCCACCGCTAAGGAAGCGGAAAACAAAGAAAAGAAGGATGAACCTGTGAAGGAACCCATCAAAATCCAAGTTCCATTTCCCCAACGCTTGAGGAGAAATCATAAGGAAACCCAGTTTAGCAAATTCATGGAAGTGGTCAAAAACCTCCAGGTAACGGTTCCCTTCACTGAATTGATCACTCAAATCCCTTCTTACACAAAATTCTTGAAGGATATCTTAACTAAGAAGAGGACTTTAGATGATGTTGAAATCATAGCATTCACAGCTGAGTGCAGTGCTTTGTTGCAAAATAAGTCCTCTCCTAAGTTAAAGGATCCCGGTAGTTTTTCTATACCTTGCACTATAGGCACCTACACAATCGATAAAGCTCTATGCGATCTAGGTGCCAGTGTAAGCGTCATGCCCTATTCCATATGTGAAAAGTTGAATATGGGAATTCTCAAATGCACCAGTATCACTCTGCAAATGGCAGACCGTTCTTTAAAACAACCTATGGGAGTTTTAGAAGATGTGCCTGTCAAAGTAGGAATGTTTTTCATTCCCATCGATTTCATCGTGCTAGATATGGCTAAAGTTTCTCAAATCCCTATTATTTTAGGAAGGCCATTTTTACACACTGTCGGAGCAGTAATCGATGTTAAGAATGGAAAACTGACACTAGAAGTAGGTGATGATAAAGTCACCTATAACTTGAACAGTGCAATAAAAAGCCCCATGATATTGTCGACTCCATTTTTGATGAATCTCTGTATCCATCAATAATCGAGGATCCTTTAGAGGCAATCTTGTTGTTAGAGGATATCTCTGAGAATGACAATTTCGAGATCAGTGAGCTGGAAAAGGACCTGACCGGAGAAGAAATACCGTCAGAAGAAATTAAAGAGTTCATAATCTTGATTGATACTCCTGCCAAGGCAGAAGTACAAAAACCTGAACTAAAACCTCTTCTCTCGAATCTAAAATATGCTTTTTTAGATGAATCTGAGTATTGCCCAGTCATAGTGAGTGCTCTCTAAGATGAAAATCAGTTAACCTCACTATTGACTGTCTTGAAAAAGCATAGAAAGGCAATAGGTTACAAACTCAAAGATTTAACAGGCATAAGCGCAGACTTCTGCATGCATAGAATCAATTTAGAAGAAGGCCAAAAACCTTGTGTTCAAGGTCAACATCGTCTTAATCCTAACATGCAGGAAGTAGTTAAAACTGAAGTTATGAAATTGCTAGATGCTGGCATAATCTATGCAATCTCTGACTCTAAATGGGTTAGCCCCGTTCAAGTTGTTCCCAAGAAAGGAAGAACAACCACTACTACAAAAACAGGCTATGACAACGGTTAAAAACCGTTGTAATATTAAAAAGCGGACGTTGTTAAAGCCTCCGTTGTTAAAGGTTTTAACAACGGTGCCGATTTAATGAAAATACCGTTGTGAATAGTTTTAACAACGGTAATAAGTCGTTGTTATTACTAGATAACTGTTGTTAAAACGTGTGAATAATTATGGTGGGAAAGATACGAGAACGGTTCTATGAAATTAAACCGTTGTTAAAGGTATGATTAATTTTGGTGGGAAGGATTATAACAACGCTTTAATTTTTCAAACCCGTTGTGAATATTGTTAATTACAACGGAGTATAATAAAGAAGCCGTTGTGGAAAGTTTTAATAACAACAGGTATTCTATAATACACCGTTGTTAAAGGTATGATAAGTTTTGGTGGGAAATATGTTACAACGCTTTTAATGAATTTTGAAAAACCGTTGTTATTATTTTTATTATTGTTTTTGAAAAAATTGTAATTTGTTCCCCTGCCACCAGTGAAAATCCTGCATAAATCAGCAGCAGTAGCAGCAGCACGCATCATAAACCAATTTCAGAAGCAGCAAAATGATATATCTATATATAAATCAGAGCAATTCATGTACAGGGCAATTCATGTACATGGCAATTCATGTACAGCAGCAGCAAGATGATATATACAACCAAAATGATCTCTTTCAGAGCAATTCATACTTACAACTCGCTCTAATTAATGACTTCTACATACAAATTAAAGTTCCCTATCTGCTTCCAAAATAATCTAAGTTTCATTTATTCTTTGTTTGTTCATCAAGGACGTATTTGCCCAACAAGTCCCTTACCTCGTCTATATTGTGCTTAGTGTACTCAGGGACATGTGGCGTGTTGATTGAATACTGCGGATAAAACAAATAAAGGACATCGATCAGTAGGGTAACAACAGTATAGGCATATCATACATAATTAGCAACATCGATCATATATATATAGCAGAAAAGATATCAGCTCTAATGAAAAAAAGTAAATAATAGCTACATTAAACTACTAACTCTTTCTGGAATGCTGATATATCTTCGCCTAATAATCTCCAACATGAAACGACAAACGTAGTATCCACATTGGATGCTATCCGGCTGTTTAGGGACCTATTATTACATAATAAACGAAGAGACGAGAAGGCAATTACCAATTAGTTTAATGCGTAATTAAAAAAGACAGATGTATATGCGTAATTAGTTTAATGCACTTAATTATTAAGGTATATATTGTATTTGCGCGTACGTACCCCTGTTATCGTAATAAAAGTAGGGCCATCATCAGAATATTCTGTCGGTTGATCGCCGGTTGTTGCTCTTTTCTTCTCAAAGGCCCTTTAAAAAAGGAAAGAGGCCGAAAGTCACATAAACTTACTTAATAATAATAAATGAAACTTAATATTATGTGCCAAATCATCATCAGTATTATAAACTTACTTAATAATCAACTTCTTAAAGGTCTCGGATGGTTGTCCATGCAAAGAGTCCAACCAAAATACTTTCTTCGTGGTCGGATTGATCGCTGCTAGCACCCAATGTCTCCTAGAGATCGAGAGACACATCATTATTAACAAGCACAACATGCATCATAACCAAACATATAAAACTGCAATTGTATTTGGAATCGTAATATTAATTATATATTACCCGGCTTCATTATAAGGGGCAAAAATGAGCTTATTGTTTTTCGCCAACTCCCCAGCAATATAATTTACACGTTCTTCATACGAAAACATCTCGATATGCATAGATAAAACATTTGGGCACATGAATCCGTATTGAGGAAGTGGATTAATATTGGTCTCGGCGGGGATCACAACCGAGTTCAAGTACCTACATGCCGGTTTTAATTCCGATATTATAAACACTATATCTTACTTAGTCAGAATATTAGAATACTGCATGATTTAATTTATTAAGAAACTTACTTCATCCAAACATATAGGTGTTGGACATCAATCTCGTCAAGGCCAGCCCAAACGGCTAGCGTTTCCCAATCCAGCATTGCTTGGCGTTCTACCCCTACAATATCATTCTCGAGCGGAATAACTATTAATTGCTCGCTTGCTATGCGTCTCTCAGCCTCCTTATAAAGCTCCAGCATCGCCACCGTTCGTACTTTTTCCATGTAAACGTTCCCATGATATTTAGTACCGGATAGACTCCTGACCTCTTTCAGCTTGGGGAAATGATGCGGTGTGCTACCTTTCACAACCTACATGTGGCTAACTAAATTAAGTTGCTCTTTCAATGATGAGGCGATAGTAGAACTTAAAATATAAAGAGAGTTGATTAAATTAAATACCTCATCAAGTTGTTGTTTTGACGAGGTAGTAGAAAGATTATTGTCTATCGAGTTAGACTTATCCATGTTTTTTGTTACCTACAAAACAAAAATAAAACATAGTATAAATTTCACTATTTATGAAGGTGATGAACAAAGACAAAAGGCGGGTTAAATTAGATGTATTTTTCTAACCCCGTCTACATTCTGTTGAATTTTACAATCACGAGCCAAGAAAATGTGGCTTTGAGGCCATTGGACAAAACATTTAACCGCATCTGCCAGTATTACTATGTCGTCGCGGACTGGGACGGGCAGTTTACGGGTTCCATAGCCCTTCACGACTCCCACTATCCCCACTTTTGCATGCTTCGGCAAGAGTCGTACGCCATGAACCAAGATGGTTTCCGCTGAGTCCTTGGGCTTTGGGTATACGAAACCCCGAGCAACAATCACATTCTCTTTGAATGAAGGGTCGGCGAGACGAACAACTACCCGCCTTTTTGTGGCCTGAAGAATACACATTATTTACTAAATACCAAAATATAATAGATATCATAAATGATCTATATTGAGTATATAATGTAAAGTTAGTTACAAGTATTTATTGTTGGTGGGTAGGCTATTATACTTGAACATGTCCAGACCAGATTTAGCACTGACAGCATATACTAACTTCTTATATTCTACATACCTCCTTATTGTCACCCGTCTTCTCAGCCGGCTCCTCAAGTTGCGTCCCCTTTTCAGAGTTATTTACCTTATAAAATTAATTAACCAATCAAAGGCATGCAATGGCTGCTGGAAAGAACAAATGCAGAGGTTCAAAATGGTTAAGTCGTATTTACCTTATCGGCTTGAGGTATCAAAACCTCAGCAGCATTAGGTACCTCACCCGTCTCCTCAAGTTGCGTCCCCTTTTCCGACTCATTTACCTAATAAAATAAACCAATCAAAGGCATGGCTGCTAGAAAGAACAAATGCAGAAAAAAAAAATCATATTTACCTTATCGGCTTGAGGTATTAAAACCTCGACAGCAGTAGGTACCTCACCCATCTTCTCAGCCGTCTCCTCATGTATTGGCAAGGTAGTAGTGTCTGCCTCTTGGCAAATCTGTTGCACTACCTCACCCTTTTTAATGACATCCTCCATCATCTTCAATTCTTCTTCGGAAGGCTTGCCTCCAGAATTCATCTTCAGTATCACGGAGGCCAATAACTGAACCTGCACGCCCAAAATGTAGAATCAGCAATTTGTTAAAACAATAACATGTGAATTTTAAATGACAATAACAAATGGTATACGTACCATGTCAGCCTTCCCCTTATTTTTCTTCTTCTTGTTCGAGCTAGTTGTCCCATAATATTTCGTGACTCCGACATGTAATGGGACGCCCCTCAATCGACCTGGATGCTCGGGACGGCCGATCGCTCTAGCAAGAACGTCGTCACGACCACTCGGAGTGAATTTCCCTTCCGCAACCTCCTTCAGAACATTCTCCTATAATATATTAAATAAACTTAATTTAATTTTTGTTACTAAAATAAATAGATAGTTAGACATACAAGAATTGAACAATAAAGTTATTAAAAACCCGTCTTAATAAAAATAATACTTACTATGTTGGCCAAGACTTCCTGATCATATTCGTTACATGTTCGGGATCCTTTAGGCGTGTGCCCTTCTTTATAAGTTACGTGCCGATTCAAGTCGGTCACACCTTTTGACACCTACACGTTAACTCAAAAATAATATATGTATACATGTATATCAAGTCCAAGTATGATTAAAAAAATCTAATATATAGATGCTACTTACGAGATTTTCTTCTATCAATCTGTAACCGCCTCGAGAACCATAATATACCCCCCGCTTCTGTGAGATGTTAGCACGATTTCTGGCGCTAACGCTCTTCAAATCATATAAAATCGCAAGTAGATGAGACAATTAGAAAATTATAGATACAAGTAGAGTTTTAGAAAAATGTAACCTGAAACTTTTAGAAAAATGTAACCTTAAGTAGAGTTTTACAAAAATGTAAACATATGACATGGATACTTAACCTGAAACTTTTCAGTAGCTCGTTTCGCCTTATAATTATCCCATTGTTGCTGAGTGATGTGGGGGTACTTTGTCGGTGGGCTCTTATGCATCTGCCCCGTCTCCTTGTCCACATACAAGTGTAATTTGGCAAGGTCACACCTCCACTGCCTTAAGACTGCCGCTGCCTTACGTAATAGATACTTATCATGGCAGTCTGGAATATCGAAAGCTTCCTGCATCATCATCATATATACTAATAAGCGGCTGTCTAATATCATACCTTTACACGAACCTTTATACGGCTTCCTGCCTTATGTAATAGTAACTTATGCAAAATAAAATGGTGTTTAGCTAAAGATATTATCATACCTTTATACGTTTCAAGAGTAAGTTCTGCAATGAAGGATTTATATTCCTGAAATCATCTAAATCTATAGGCACAAACTGTTTGGTTGTAACTCCAATCCAAGTGGCTAAATGGCTAGCATTTGGACCAGTAGGAACACCTTTCACACTCCATTTTATTTCCATCGGCGTTTTTGCCGCTATAGCTGCAAGGGCTGCAGAGCACTTCGAAGCACCCCTCTCACCAGGCTTATCCCCCTTATCATTGTTGTCTACTCTTTTCCGTTTTTCACCCATGATAATCCTAAGACACTAAGACCTTCAAAATAAATGAAATAGTAACGGAACAGAGTCATGCATACAGCGATTCTAAAACCCTAAGACCTTGAAATGAATGAAATAGTAACTGAACAAATAAAGAGTCATGCAGAGATTCTAAAACTCTAAAAACTTAGAAAGGAATGAAACTACATGATAAAGAGAACGATAAATAGAAAATGAAAACAAAAAGATGAACTTCAATCTTAAAACCCTAAAGACGAAACACAAAAATTACCTGATAAAGAAAATGAGAACAGGGTGATGATAAAGAGAACAGGATGATGATCACGAGTACGAGGAGGATGATGATGATACTAAACAAAAAGATTTGTGTTGTAAACGAGGATGATTGTAAACGAGGAGGATGATGATGATAATGTACGTGTGTAAAATTTACTCTATAGGATTGTAAATTATTTTTTATTAAGAGAAACTAAAGGGTTTATTAAGAGAAACTATTGACAACGGTTATCCTACAAACCACCGTTGTTATAGAGTAATAACAACGGTTAAATAACACCCGTTGTAGAAAGTAATAACACTAAGACAACGGTTTATTTATTATAAACCGTTGTTGAAAGTAATAACAACGGTGAATTTCTAAAACACCGTTTTTATAGATTATGTATATTTTTTTTAATTTTTCAGATACGCGCGCGCGGTATTAAAATTTGAGGCACGAAATAAACTCATTAACTTTGCTCTAAATTAATTTATTTAACTTTGCTCTAAATTTAATTTAATTTATTTTACTTTGCTCTAAATTTTATTTTATAGGCGTAAGTTACGTTTAATTATTAGCTCGGATCGGGTTTGGCCTGGGAATCAATTCCAATCGGGTTAGATTCGGCGGGTTTGTAATTAATAACTTTATCGATCGGGTTAGTTATTAATTATTTTTAGTTTTTGATTCAATTACCTCGAATCGGGTCATTTTCTTTTTAATTAAGGAACTGGTTATTATAATTATCATGCATCACTAGTTAACCTGAAACTAATCGATCGGGTGGCCAGGCCAGCAGTTACGGATCGGGCAATCCACTTTCTAGATCAGAGCAAGCGTAGCTACGTACTTCAATTCGGGTCGATCGCTTTTGGGCAGGGTCGGGGGCACGTGTCATTATTAATTACCTCGTATATATATATGTACTACTTATTGATGATGATATATATATATATATATATATAATAATTAAATGATGATGACTTCCGGATCTCTAATTAACGACGCTCGTACTACAATTTGCAATAATAACAGATTCATCAATGCACATACATGCAATTCAAGTAAGCAAGCTAAGTATTATATATACACGTACGTCAATGTTTCCCAAATTAAATAATAATGATATATATATATATATATATATATGGCCTGGGGTCGATCGACTTCGTTCATCCAATTCAAGTACGCTAATAAACGGGCCGTTTTTGCATCACAAACCTGAAACTGTCCGACCCAAAATTAATTAGCTCGCTAGTATCAGGTTATTTTATTTAATTCGATAGAAATCATTATTTATTATCCGCGTGATGATTATTAAGTATCATTTTCGGGTCGGATCACTTTTAATTATTAAGTATCATTATTAGTATACGTGTGTTACTTCAAAACCCTAAACCCTAAACCCTAAACCCTAAACCCTAAACCCTAAACCCTAAACCCTAAACCCTAAACCCTTTTTTATATACTTCTAATAATACATCAAAATATTGAACATCAATTCAAACACTTTAAACAACATTCTTTCTCATTGATTTCATTAGGAATAACCTAGATTTTATAATAAAGTACATTACATTCATCCGACATCAAATAAATAAAGATGTTAAATAATCCGGAACAATTCCGGTTAAGTGTAAAAAGCTTTTCTCACACTGCCACCAACAATCCGGAACAATATTGATGATACTGATGACTTCCGGATCATTAACCTCGTATTTTGCAATAACAGATTCAATGCCTGCAAGTACACGTCTTGCATGTGGAGATAAGGTAGGACGGGTACAGCTCAACATATCTCTTGCGGCATCCAACCTCCGAGTATAAGGCCGACGTGGGTAGACAGAGGACGATGATGATGACGACGCTTGGTTGACAAGTCGGACTGCTTCACGCCTCTTAATCCAATAATCCCTTCGATGTTCAATGGATCCTTTAATCAATGGGTGATGATCAGCGGGAACTACGGCAAGAGCCTCCTCCTCATCTGCAATCAATTTTGTAAGGGTCGTTTCATCGTTGGGAAGGTTAACTGCTGCCATTGATGATATTAATTTTAGGGTAGTTATGGAATATTTAAAGGAGGGGTTTTGAGGCTGTATTTATAGAGGGGTTATGCTGCCATTGATGATGTTCAATGGATGCTTTAATCAATGCTGGTTCTGCTGTTGTTTATTCACGGGTTTGGACTGCAATATCTTTTAATTAAAAATAATAATATTGAGCAATAACAACGGTTATTGGTACAAAAACCCGTTGTTATTACGCAATAACAACGGTTATTGGTACAAAAACCCGTTGTTATTACTAACCACAACGGTTTTCGTTACCACAACCGTTGTGATAGGGTTACTGCACATTGCAGTAAATGCATTGACTGCACATTGCAGTAAATGCATTGACTGCATATTCACACATTTACTCAATCAATAACGTACTGCATGCATGTGAATGTATAGTCGTTTTGGGAACCAATGCATGCATGTGAATCAATGCCTTCATGTGAACCAATGCATGCATGTGAATAAATAACTCCAATAAATAACTCTCTATAAATACAGCCTCAATACAAGCAGGTTATCAACCACATACAAAATTCCCAACTCTAATCAATATCATATTTGCTAAACCATACAAAATTTCCCAGCCTCAATACTAACATCAACCATACAAAATGTCTGGAACTTTTACTAAACCATATGCTTGCATCATGAAAGAAATGCCTTGTCATATTGAGGGTGGCTACGTTGTGTGTAAAAGTTACAAAAAACTCCGTGATACGCTTATTCGAAATGGCTATTTAATCAGGAAGATGTGGCCAAATTATCATCGCAGGCACTTTACAGGGGAACTCGTTTTCGAGTTTGGGATGTCGGATGCTCATCGTGCGTCCGCATTCAAACTGGCAAGAATGTTTGACAAGGCCGGGCATGGGCGAAAAGATTTTATTGAGAGCACGGACCACCAGCCTGGGCCATATCTATGGGTGGCTTCCGAACATGACCGTTACCGTTGGCCAAATGGGGTCGACCTCGTTGAAGTGACCCAGGTAGAGCAGTGGGAAGGGTTGGCTCTGGCCGAGGCTGACCCGATTGATGCATATGCTCTAGTGGTGGCAGCTATCCGGGAGATTTACCCGGACTCAATTTAATTTGTTGTTGTTGTTTGGTTGTAGTTGTTTGGTTGTTTGGTTGTTGTTGTTTTGGCGCCATTTGTGTGTGGCGCCGTTTGAACTTATTATTTAATAATATTAATGTTGATAAGTTAATTTGTTTTTTGACTTAAGTTTAGAAGTAATTAAACTAATTCAATTCAAAGCTATTCAATCGATAAAGCAAAATTAGAATTGAATGACATTCAGGAAATGACATTAACAAATTTGCTAATAATAAACGACATTGAATTGGTGAAAAACATAAACGACATTCAGGAAATGACATTCACAAATTCAAGAAATAGTTCACAAATTCACAAATTAAAAAATAATAAGGGAGATGATGACAGAAAAATGATCATTTCCTTTAATAGATCTTTGTGATAGAGTTTTTGTGTTGCAGTACAGTCGTATTATTAGTGTGTGTTTCCTATCTACAAATATTGACAACGGTTATCATAAACAAACCGTTGTGATAGAGTAATGACTACGGTTATAGTATCATACCCGTTGTAATTAGTAAACACTATGACAACGGTTTGTGATTAATAACCGTTGTTATTACTAACCACAACGGGTATATTTACAACAACCGTTGTTGTTGCTTACGTTTATTTTTTTTTTAATTATAATTATAAGAGACAGCAATATCATAAGTACTATACACTGCAATAATAATCAGCAGAAACCAACAAAGACAGCAATATCATAAGCACTATACACTGCAATATCAGCAGAAACCAAAACATGGAGACTGTATAATGAATGACCAAAAGCTAAATAATTTGGGAATCTTCAACAATGACCAAAGCTAACAAAAACTAAAGACAATACCACCTCAGGATCGGGGACGTTTCTTGCCCGACATAGTTTCTTCGTTAACCCAAATACCTTCACCATGATCATCACGCATATAGATGCTTTCAATGTTATCATGATCAGTGTCAACATTGTCGAAATAAGATACAGTGGAAGAGTGATCCATTCCCTCAAACACGACATCCTGATCATTATCCCCACCATTATCGGGTGCACCCCGTCTACTCCTTATAGATAGTACAACAGACCACTTCTTATCCATAGGATCGGTGACATAGAACACTTGTTTAGCTTGGGATGCCATTATGAAAGGATCATCCTTATTATTGCCAACCTTATCCAAATTGACCAACGTAAATCCCATTTTATCCTTTCGAACACAATTGTTGTTGTTATCAACCCAGTTACATCGAAACAGAGGTATTGTGAAATCAATGTAATCTAATACCAATATTTCTTGAATAACACCATAATAAAGGCATTTTCCCCAAATAGGGTTTTTATCTTTTGAAGTAGCAAAGTGCATTGCCTCAAATTCAGAACTCACACCACTATTTTGCATTGTGCTCAACTCATCTTGCTCGCGGGTGTAAAAAGTATAACCATTAATAGCAAAACCGCTGAAAAAAGTGGCCCTGGCATTTGGACCTAACCCAAGACGTAGTAACCTAGGAGAGATGTCATCACCATACAAATTCTTATACTCCAAGACAACATTCCTAAACCACTCTCCAAATGTCTTCTTATGCTCGTTTGCAATCCACATCTCGCTCTTGTTTGGGTGATCGTATTTGAGCTCATCTTTGTGTTGTTCAATATAAGGTTGCACCTCATCTTCGTTGTTTAGCACATACGTATGTGCTAAATGTAACATGTCACGTGACACAATTTTTTCAACCCGGCCCCTAATACCTTTTCCGGTCATCCAGTCACTATGACGATTCTTTGGAACGCCAATTAACTCCTCAGGAGAGAGATGAGCGTAACAATATGCAAGAGCTTCGTCTAATATAGCACGTTCAGCAATACAACCTTCTGGACGATACCGATTAGATGTATAGTCCTTGTAGACTTTCATCAATCTTTCGAAAGGATACTGGTATCTCAAGTACACGGGCCCAAGGTACAAAATCTCCCTAACCAAGTGAGTGGTCAGGTGAATCATGATAGTGAAGAAAGAGGGTGGAAAATACATTTCAAAATGACAAAGAGAGGTGACAACGAGGTCCTGCAATGAATCCGCATCATCGGGATCGATGACTTTATCGCATATGGACTGGAAGAAGAGACAGAATCTGGTAATAGCATATCGTACCTTTTCAGGTAAAATGGAGCGAATAGCCACGGATAGTAATTGTTGCATCAAAGTGTGGCAATCATGTGACTTTAACCCGGTGAGTTTTAGATCTTGCATCGACACAAGGCTTTTGATGTTGGACGAATAACCATGTGGCACTTTAATTCCATTCAAGCATGCACAAAACTCTTTTTTCTCATTCCGTGAAAGGGTATAAGCTGCTGGCGGTAAAAATGTACCATTACCTCTCTTCTGTGGTGCCAACTCTAGCCTAATACCCATCATTTGCATATCTTCCCTAGCTGCGGCGTTATCCTTTGTTTTACCGGGAACATTCAGGAGGGTATTGATAATATTATCACATACATTTTTCTCAATGTGCATGAAATCGAGGCAATGCCTGACCTCCAGGTCAGGCCAATATGGAAGTTTATCAAAAAATATGGATCTTTTCTTATACCCACGAGTAGACAATTTAGAGCCGTTCTTCTTCCCATATTTTATCTCAATATGCTTTACTTTCTGATAAACTTCATGCCCACTCAAAATTCTAGGAGGTTGACGATGTTCTTGACGTCCATTAAATGCTTTCTGCTGCTTGCGATAACAATGGTCAGGATCCAAGCCCCTCCTATTTCCCAAATACACATACTTATGAGAACACTTCAAGTATTCAGACTCGATATCCTCCCCACACAATGGACATGCCTCTTTCCCATGCACCGTATGCCCAGAAAGGTCGCCATAAGCCGGATAGTCGGTTATTGTACACAATAACATCGCTCTCAAATTGAAAGTTTCATTCCTATATGCATCAAATACTTCTATCCCACTATCCCACAAAATTCGCAAATCATCTAAAAGAGGTTCCAAATAGACATCTATATTATTTCCAGGTTGTTTAGGGCCGGAAATTAACAACGACAACATCAAGTACTTTCTTTTCATGCACACATATGGAGGTAAGTTGTATATTGCCAACACTACTGGCCAAGTACTATGTTGGGTACTCATGTTTCCATGTGGGTTCATTCCATCAGTGGACAGCGCTAGACGTAAGTTTCTAGGTTCAATGCCGAAATCAGGATACTTAGCGTCGAACGATTTCCATTGCATACCATCTGCCGGGTGTCTTAGCTTCCCATCATTTATTCTTCCAGTTTCATGCCAAGTTAACATTTTTGAATCATTGCTATTCGCAAACATCCTTATGAATCTTGGTATCACTGGAAAATACCATAACACCTTAGCCGGGATCCCTTCCTTATCCTTATAACGCCACTCAAAACAAACCGGACAATTGGTTAAGTTTTGATATAATTTTCGATACAATACGCAATCATTTGGACATGCATGTATTTTCTCATATTTCATACCCACCCCTCTAATTAGTTTTTTAGCCTCATATGTCTTAACGGGAAGAACATTACCATCTGGAAGCATGTCGTTTATCAAGGCTAATAAACTAGTGAAACATGTGTCACTAACCCCATTTGCCCCCTTGATATTATACAACTTCACCACAGCCGACATCTTTGTGTACTTACAACCAGGGTATAGAGGCGCTTCAGACTCACACAACTTCTTATACATGTTGTCAAGGTCATCCAAATTAATGTTTTCATCTTCAAAAGCATTTGATTCATCATCTTTTTCTTCATTATCTGTAGACCCAACATTCAACTCGTCTGCTTCCAACTCAACATACTCGGCAAACTCGGGATCATCAGTTATCCTTTCGTATACCTCAAGATCATCTTCTTCAAAATTATTATCTTCCTCTAATGATTCCCCATGAAAAATCCAACGGGTATAGGATCGACTAAAACTATACTTTTCTAGGTGAATTTTAACGTCCGGAATAGCCATATACCTAATATTACCACATCTTTCACAAGGGCATGGAATACTAGAAGAACCATTCAAATTGTTCGCAACGACTTCATAAAATTCAGCTAAACCATCCTTATAGTTTGGGTCACTCATATTCGCAGCATTCATCCAAGTTCGAGTCATTTATCTACATTCGTAGTATATATAGTAAGCCAAGTAATTCAGAAAATCCAACTAATTAAAACTAATTCAGAAAATGCAATGTATAAGGCAACTAATTCACAAATAAACGAAATTCAGGAAATCAATAAAGAAAAATTATTAGAATACCTGATTAATAAGAAATAGCAGACGGAGATGATGACAAAGAGACGATCAGGAAATCAATAAATTATTAGTGTTTGTGGTTTTGTGATGCAGTATAATCGCTTTGTGTTTGTGTTTTTGTGTTGCAGTACAGTATTATTAGTGTTGTGTGTTTTTTTCATCTTTATTAAAAGTATTGACAACGGTTATTATTCATAGTCACCGTTGTTATTAGGTTCCTTATTTACAACGGTTAACAAAGTTATATCCATTGTTACAACTAACAACAACGTCCAACAAAATCATATCCGTTGTTATTAATTTAAGCCAAATAATGCGCCAAATTAATAACACATTATAACAACGGGTTTTTCATACCCGTTGTTATTACTTTTCATTATATCGCGCTAAATTAATAACAACGGATATAGAATAAACTGTTGTTATTAGTAAATTTATTTACAACGGTTATTTTAGTTCACGCCGTTGTTAAAACTAATAACAACGTTCGAAAAACTAACACCGTTGTTATTAGGTTTAATAAAATTCCGCGGAAAAATAATTATCCATTCCACAACGGTTTTTCTTTATTTTCATGAGTATGCGTTGTTGATGGGGCGTTGTTATTGCCTGTATTTGTAGTAGTGCTAATTTCATTTTGGGTGATTCCCTCCCTCACAAAGGTTTGACATAATTCGCAAAAGGTTTGAAGGTGGTGTGACGGGTTTTCGTTTGGTTTTCCACTAAATTGGTTACCCTCGATGAGAGCAATCAAAGTCAAATGGACCCTTAGGTTCCCACTAGCGAGCTCAAAAACCCAGTACCTTGGATCTTCCCTTGTTAGTACCATTTTTGTCAACCTACAAGAAAAAACACAAAAAAATGAAAGTTAGTAACGACTTAGGTACGATTGCACCTAGAAATCGTAGAATTGATAAACAAAAATCAACAATACATAGATAAACAAAACCGTGCTCCCCGGCAACGGCGCCAAAATTTGATCGGTTATGTCGCGGTCCCGATACAAAAATAATTACCCGCACTTAGGCTAACAACATAAGGAATGTAATTAGGGAAGTAGGGTGTCGATCCTCAGGGAGTACGTGTTAACTATGAATTGCTATGGATTGATTTTCATTTAAGTTGGAGTCATTTGAGGTGGTTGTATAAGCTATTAATATAAAATAAAATGACAATTATGTAAATGACGATATGTAAATGACAAATATGTAAATTGCAGAATGTAAAACTCAAAACAGAAGACTTACCCGATCGGATTGTCACGTACCCGATCGGGGAAGTATTCTGATCCAAGTGACAGTATTCAAAATCTAACTAAAGCGATATTTAAATGACAATATTGAAAGACTATATAACTAGACTAATAAACTAGATAATAATAATAATAAAGTAAACTATCTAAGAACGGAAATAGAAAGACGATAAAGTAAACTAACTAGATAACAATAAAATAAACTATCTAAAACGGTAAAGAAAACTAACTAATCAAGTTGAAATAGTGAAAGAGAAATACATGTAAAACGATTCAAAAGTCTCATAGATACCAACCTTAGAATTACTATGATTGTCTAAGCCTTGTAGCGGTATATTCCTTTCGGATTCGTACCGACCTTTTAGTGGGTCCTAACGTCCTCTCAGCATGGTTAGGTCACTAAACCCCTATTGGCAGTCCTAATTCCCATCCCAACTCTCGTTACATAGATAAAAATTGACTAATACAAACAATTGTTCATGGCCACTAAACATAGTTATAGAATTTGACACGACCAAAGGAAGAAACAATTAGATGATTCAAATGGTATCCACTCTTCTTTTAATTCATTTAACTCGTAAATCATTTCAATATTACAACTCTATTTCTTTTATTTACGCAATGATAATTTTACAATATTATATCTAATCTATGTGATCATGTGATTAAGTAAATTAATAAGAAAAAGATGTATGAATTTAAACTATGAAATATAAATACTAAAGTGATTATGGTGATTATATTAATAATGGATCTAATGACAATTTTTAGGGTTATATGATTAGGTAAAATGTAATGTGACATGCTAAACAATATTTTTGTTTTAACTAAATTAATTTTAGATTGATTTCCTAACAATAACAATATGAAAACAATACTAATTAGTTTAAGGTTCATGATGAGAATTGCATAGTAAAAGATAGAGTATTACCGAGTTTGGAATATGAATATATAAGAACGAAAGTAAGAACAAATATCCAATAACAAAAGCTATGAAAACACTAGAGGAACACTAAGAAATAAACTATATTCTAAAACTTGTAAGAAAGTGTGCTAAAAGATAAAAAGATGATAAGAGATATAAGATATGATATAAGATGATAATGGATAATTGGATGATAATTGTGTGTGATGATCATTGGCTTTTATAGGGCTGCATGGCTGCTGATCCCTCGTCCAAATTCGTACCCTAGTCAAAGCATTAAATCACACATTTAAGCTTGGTTGAAGAAGAGCTAAGTAACGTCCACTTGCAGAAATACCCGATCGGGTAAATGGTAATCCGATCGGGTAAATGCGCAAGATGGATTCTTCCGTCTTTTTGTCTTAGGCACGGAATCCTATGCCTTGGTCTTGGTCAATGCAATACGGAATTGGGCTTGGGCTGATCTTCTTTTGACTTGGCTTGATGTTTCCTTTTGAAGTTCAAAGCCAAAGTCCAAGATAAATCCAATTGAGGAAGGATGTAGCGCAATCGTAATCAAATCGTGAACTGGCTATCATCAATTCCTTGAAAACTCGTATCCTAGTGCCTTTGCTCCATAAAGTAGGAAAATATAGCAAAACCGCTTCATTTCCTATAAAACGAGTCAAAACACGCAAAACAACTAGAATGGTAATATTAGCTCGTTAATTACTTAACAAAGTGCATAAATCGTATGGAAATCGAGCTAAAACGGGGGATTAATTAGTACAAAATATCACTTATCAAACTCCCCCAAGCTAAACCCTTGCTTGTACTCAAGCAAACATAACAATCATAACTAGGACAAGGGTAGCTAACGATGATCAGTCTATTATACAAATCTTAAAAAGTAAGCTCTTAATAAGTAGATGAATCATAAGCCCGCAGCAATAAGGGCGAAGGAAAATGCGAATCATGGTTGAGATTTACATAACGGCGCAGCATAGAAAATATTCTTTGGACCTTTTCAGCTCTTGCATGATCTTTTTGACAATGGACTCTCACGGTACACTCTTCACTCAAATTTTTGTAAAATAGGAAATATTGGTTTAAATTTGAAGTGACACTCACCTTTCTACAACTTATAAGAATGTGCCCGCAGTCTAGTATGGTAGAAAATCCAAAACCATTAAGTAAAACTAATCATGATCGAAATGTAATATAGGAAGCATTATAAAAGTAAAGAAGAGGCTTGGGAAATTTGGGTAAGAAAGTGGACAAATGATTTTGGTCATGCGGAGCTTAAAGTCAAGCTAGTAATAACCAAATGTGTAGTGGATACTCAATCCAAATCATACTAATTCCCATCAACAAAAGTCAAAGCCAAAAGCAGCATATTGGCTTATTAAACATGAAAAATCAAGTTACGACTTCCCATAATTTTTCTTTCTTTTCATGGAAGCGTTTTTCCTCTTTTTCTTTTCTCTTTTTTTCTTTTGAGCTTTCAATTTCATTCTTTTTTTTCATTATTTTTTCAAAGCTCTTTTTTTTTTCTTTTTTTTTTCTCTTTCACATCAAAACCCGGGAATCAGCAATCCCGAGACAAGTTCACACCAAACGGTGGCATTATCAGAACATCGCAAAAGCACAGAACACCCCTACACATATAGTTGGTTACTAGCTCAACAAAGGTAGGCAATATTATAATGTAGCTAGGAAGAAGGGTGTTTTTGCGAAATGTGAACAAGAGATTGAATGGCTTCAAAATGTAGATCATGACAGTAATACTTATAGAAAATGGAATAAAAACCATACTTATGCGTTTTGATGTAACACAGACTATAAGGAGAAACTACTCACTCCTAAACTGGGATCGGGTTCAGATGTACCGACCACTGGAGGCTCTACCTTACAATATGAGTAGCTTGCCAAAGTCAAGATCAAGCTTAATTAAGTCCAAATGCAATTATTCTACCTACTGTGTACAAGACATCCCCATGAATGCACAATTCCTCATAATATAACGAAACATCAGCTTATAAAAACTATAAAATGAGAAATGTAAGATGGAAATGATCTCTTTCTTTTTGTAACTCTATATATTTTTTTTTTTTTTTTTTTTTCGATTTTTCAATAAAAACTAAAAAGAAACTAAAAAAATTAAAAGAAAATAAACTAAAAAGAAAACTAAAAATTTAAATGCAATCCTAAATGCAGTTCCTAAATGCAAATCCTCCCCAAAGCTAAAACTTCACATTGTCCTCAATGTGCAGGCAATTATAACAGAAACAAACCGAGAAATGGCTGATAGCACATAGAACAGAGAAACGATATGAAATTCTAATGGGAAAAAGGGCTTAAAAGAAAAACAAAAAAAATGCGAAAAATAAAGGAAAGAAATAAAATTCTTACTATTGTCTAGCCTCCCCCAAGCTAGTATAAACAAGGGGAGCTCATCATCTCATCACAAAGGCCACCAGCTACGGCCTCTCCTCTCAGAAGGAGGTGGCTCGGATGCGGATCCAGAAGCATCTGTGTAGTAGGTATCATCTGCAGAATAATAGCTACCACGAGAAGCAATGATCCCGGTTGGGTTATTGGCTCCTAAGGACTGGTACTCCTCCACTTGGTGATCTCCAAAATAACCTCTATACCCCCCAAAACTCTCAACGCCATAGTCGGTTCCACAGTAATCCGGTCCGGTCAGCTGCACACCTACATCATAAGTAGTACCATACCCCCCCTCGGGCCAAGTATAAAAAGACGGGTGGGGGCCCTCAAGTCTAATCACACCTTGCCTAGCGAAGTGATCATAGATGGGGTGCAAAGGAATCTGCTGGTCGAACTGAATTCTATTAACGGACAAGGTTAGGGCTTCAAACATGGCGGTCACATCGCCCGCAGCATGGGTCGAGTGAGAGGATGATCCTACCTCAGGGCGGCGGGATCTAAGTTGAACAGGGGGGTCAATGTGGGTAATATCCCCAACATGAAGGTAGTAAGTGGGTCGGGGTAAGATAGCCTCACCCTCTTGAAGTTGAGGACGCTGCCGAAGAAATGGAATTTGCTCTACCTCGGCGGTCAACTTGACTGAATCGCGGCCAGCTATCCTCCAAATCATATGGGGGTGAGAGACTCGAAACCAGTTGAGCTGAACAAAATAAGCATAATCCAACCCATTTCCCATCTCGGTGGGAGGTGTAGTCAATGCCTGGAGGTCGGTGGTGGCTTGGTTAAAACCACAAACTCGCATAGCAAGGTGAGTGATAAGACCTCCATAGACAATGACAGTGTTCTTAGGAATAATAGCTTTGGTCAACTGAACAGCAAAATAATACGGTATACTAATAGACCATGGTTCATCACCATTCACATTTTAAAAATCCTCCTAACATTTATAACTCCACTCGTCTCACCAAATGAGGCTCAGCACGACCCAAAAAGGTCCATCCCATGAATCTTTGCCAGATTCTAATGGCGGGATGATGTATATGTTGGTGTGGGACATGGTCCCAACGAGAGACAGGGTAAGTCGAAATAGCACTCCAAAGCAGGCTAATATCAAAGCCTTCTGGAGGTGAGGTAACAGTATCCTCAGCGGTGAGACCAAACAGTCTAGCAAAGTTCTCTAAGTTCATATTATAATTATCATTAAACAAACGAAACTGAACTTGAGGCATGGTGTTTCTATTTCTAGACCTATGCAACTCGAATGAGCTTAAGAATTCAAGGGTTAATTGAGGGTAGGTCTCATAGCTAAAGTTCATGCTAGCATTCATACCTAGGCCCCTAAATAACACTTTAAAATGCTCATGAAGTTTCATATGCCTTAAAGAAGAAACATTGAGGAGCTTGGTAGCCCTCATACCTTTGCTTTTAAGTATACACCAATTTTGCCATTGCTTGTGTGAGCTAAATTCTACATCCGAAAAGTTAGGATCATGCATAGCATTTCCTTGATTTTCGGGTTGAGCATTTGCTTCAAGCATTTCTATATCTTCTTCTTGTGCTCTACTACTCTCTCCTTGAGTGGAGGTTCTTGCCCTCTTTGATTTCCTTAATGTAGGTGCCATTTTCTACAAATAACTAGTATTAAAACACTTCACAAATTGATAACATAAGTGTTATAATACTTAGCTTTAAGCACAAATTCAAGCATAGTAACCTTAGTGAAACATTGTCATGCCATCTTTTGAGCACAACTGGATGTCCTTAAGCATAACAATATGTCACTAAGATGAGCAACATACACTTAAATCATGAGTTTGGCTACTACCTAAGGGTACTAATGCTAAATTAACATGACAAGATCATAAGTCCATAGTATAAAGCATGAATTCAACATCATACTATCACTTAAGCAAAAGTTCTTAGCATATAGTGAAGATGAGTATCCTAATTAGCATATGGGCATCCAAATCATAGTAATCATCCTAATTAATCACTAGAATTCACTCTATAGCATGTAAGAATCATTAGAAATCCAATTTAAACAAGTTTTGCAATCAAAATCAAGAACCCCCAAATTTGAGTTAGGGTTTGTTCATGTTGGATTTCTGAAAAATATAGAGAGATTGAAGTAACTAAAGTAGAATTAACTTACTTGATGATGCTTAGAACTTGCCCTTGATGAACTATAGAAACAAATTTTGTAAGAAAAGGCTAAAAAATTGAAGGTTTTTAGAGAATTTTGAGCTTTGAAATTGAAGAACACAGGTATAAGGCAGCAAGCAAAGGGTAGCAAGTGGGTTTTATAGAAGAATTTAGAGCAAAATACGAGGCAGCCAACTTACCCGATCGGGTATACTGCAATTCGATTGGGGAAGTTTGCGGGTCCATTTTTTGTTTCTATTTTCTTTGCCACTTGCTCTTACCTTTTGGCTATGTCCTTGCACATACTTACTCACCTTAGTGATCTTGGCAACTTGAGCCAAGGATAGCTCCTTCTTGTCTCAATAAGTCCTCTGATTCTAAGTACGAAAAACTATATACTAGACATGCATAATAACAAGTAAAACGAAAAATTGTTCCTAACTATTACAACACAAAATCCAAAAATATTGTCCAAATAAAACAGTCCAAATTATTGTCTAATAAGAGAAATAAAGAATGCATAAAGAAAAAGTAAAGAAAAAGACGGGTTGCCTCCCGACAAGCGCTTTTTTAAGTCATGCTAGACTATGATTTGTCATCCCTCCTTAAGCCTTATGAAGGGGTTTAAGCTCCTTGTAGCTGGATTCGTCCTTGATTTTCCTCATTTACCTTTTGCCAACACCTATCACTCCAATTCTTCGTCCTTGGTGGAGCTCTCACCCTTCCCAAAAAAGGATTTTCGAAAGGTTTGTCACCGATTGTGACTACCAATGGTTCTTCACACTCTTAGGAGGTTTGGCTAGAATTTGATAGGGCCAACTCATCTACTCTCTTTTGAAGAGACAAGATGGTTTATGCAAGTGAGCTTAAGGCAGAACACATGGTTTCTTGGGCTTGGCATTTACTAGACCGTTTTGAAAAGGTCAGTATTGTGGTGTATGAGTAAATTGGGCTTGATAAACTTGTGGGTGAAAAGGGTTTAAGGGTGTGAGTTTGTTCCCACATCGTTGAGGTGCATGCCCTATTCTCCCACAAAGTTCACATGGTGTTGTTAATGAGGTAAATGGGTTGAAAACTTTTGGGCGATATGAAGTGCTTTTTTTTTTTTTTGGGTGGTTTCGTTTGGTTGAACGGGACAGGCTAAGGAAATTGTAGTGTCAACATTTTTTGAAGTTTCCACTCGACTCTTCTTTCGCTCTCCCCCATTGGTTTGTGAACCTTCCCCACTTTCATTTTGTGATTTAATTGATAGGTTTGACAAATTGGTTCTAAACCTACGGTGAAAAGCGATGACAATCTCTTCCCACTCCATAGGTCTTGTGGCTTCTTTTAAACGACGGGTGAACCACCATTTAGCTTCTCCCTTTAGTGATAAAGGAAAAAGGGTTTCTCTAATTTCATTTTGGGTGATTCCCTCGCTCACAAAGGTTTGACATAATTCGCAAAAGGTTTGAAGGTGGTGTGACGGGTTTTCGTTTGGTTTTCCACTAAATTGGTTACCCTCGATGAGAGCAATCAACGTCAAATGGACCCTTAGGATCCCACTAGCGAGCTCAAAAACCTGGTACCTTGGATCTTCCCTTGTTAGTACCATTTTTGTCAACCTACAAGAAAAAACACAAAAAAAATGAAAGTTAGTAACGACTTAGGTATGATTGCACCTAGAAATGGTAGAATTGATAAACAAAAATCAACAATACATAGATAAACAAAACCGTGCTCCCCGGCAACGGCGCCAAAATTTGATCGGTTATGTCGCGGTCCCGATACAAAAATAATTTCCCGCACTTAGGCTAACAACATAAGGAATGTAATTAGGGAAGTAGGGTGTCGATCCTCAGGGAGTACGTGTTAACTATGAATTGCTATGGATTGATTTTCATTTACGTTCGAGTCATTTAAGGTGGTTGTATAAGCTATTAATATAAAATAAAATGACAAGTATGTAAATGACGATATGTAAATGACAAATATTTAAATTGCAGAATGTAAAACTCAAAACAGAAGACTTACCCGATCGGATTGTCACGTACCCGATCGGAGAAGTATTCTGATCCAAGTGACAGTATTCAAAATCTAACTAAAGCGATATTTAAATGACAATATTGAAAGACTATATAACTAGACTAATAAACTAGATAATAATAATAAAGTAAACTATCTAAGAACGGAAATAGAAAGACGATAAAGTAAACTAACTAGATAACAATAAAATAAACTATCTAAAACGGTAAAGTAAACTAACTAATCAAGTTGAAATAGTGAAAGAGAAATACATGTAAAACGATTCAAAAGTCTCATAGATACCAACATTAGAATTACTATGACTGTCTAAGCCTTGTAGCGGTATATTCCTTTCGGATTTGTACCGACCTTTTAGTGGGTCCTAACGTCCTCTCAGCATGGTTAGGTCACTAAACCCCTATTGGCAGTCCTAATTAGGGCTGTACAGAATCTCACCCGGACCGGTGAACCGGACCTGCCCGGACCGGAAGGGTCGGACCGGACCGGACCGGTCAGCCTCAGGTCCGGTCTGCGGGTTGAGCAAAGTTGAGAACCGGTCCACCGGTCCTAGCCGGTCTAAACCGGGGTCGACCCGGTGAACCCGGTGGATGGACCGGACGTCATATTTCCAAATTTACAAATTCCAACTTTCCAAATTCTAATCTTCCAAAATCCAATTAAATCTTTACCTCTTAAACTACCTTCTCATAAATAGGAAATAAAGTAATTATGATTTATTATTTATATTAAACCCTAATCCCTTACTACCTCCACATTCATACATTCATACAATCATACCTTCATACGTTTCTTTCTTTTTTTCATCTCCAACCTCTTTATTTGTGAAGAACTCCAACAATATTTATAGGTATTCTTCTATTGAATTCAATATTAATATATTTTGGTTATATATTGTTTTCTTGTATGATATAATTACATGAATAATTTGAACTTGGATGATTAGAATTTAGAACTTGGATAATTAGAACTTGATTTCAATATTATGATAGTTTAGTGTACTACTCCCTCCGTCTCAGTCAATAGTTTACACTTACTTTATTTCCCCCTCACAAAATAAAGCAAGCGTAAATATCTCACCGGAACAGAGGGAGTAGTATAGTGTACTAATATTATTTGTATTCTTCCTGTGAACTCAAAGTGGGTATAACTTATACTAGTGGGTATAGTGTACGGCTGAGTGGCTGACTAGGGGCTAGGGGCTAGGGGCTAGGGGCTAGGGGCTAGGGGCTAGGGCTAGGGCTGTACCATTTTTTTATTCATACAAATAATATTAGTGGGTAATGGGTATAGTGTAGGCGTGTAGTGTAGTAGTCTGTTAGTGGGTATAGTATATCATACTTATCGTAATTCGTAATTCGTGTACGGTGTAGCACTGTAGTGTAGACGTGTAGTGCTGTCAATCTGTTAAGTGGCTTAGTGCTGTACTGATTGTCTGATAGTGTGTTGGTATATGAGTATATCATACGTGTACGGTGTACCATTGACTATTATTGTGTAGTGTGTAATGTTTTCTGCGTGTTAGTATCATTACATAATTATCGTAATTCGTAATTAAATAAATTTTGAATTATATTTTGTAGATGGAGAGTACAATACACAAAAGAAGAAGATCTTGCGTCAATTTAGACGGTGATGAAACTCATGTAAGTGACGATGATTATATATCGGAACCTAAAGAGCAATCACGGAATGCTTTGTTACACCCTCGACCTCCAGTTGAAGGGCGTGAATATATCAAAGTTAATAGGAAAGCTGGTTATTGGGTGCATTTTCGTGATTACATGGAACATGGTAAGCGAAGGTCTGAATGTATTTATTGTGAGAATAAAACATTTGCGTCGGATGGTAATAAAAATGGTTCAAAAAATATAAAAAATCATTGGAACAATTGTCCTGCTAATCCTGATGCCCCTATAAATAAATCAAAAGGGAAACAAACTGAGCTAGTTTTTGATAGATTTGGTAACGACGGGGAAGGTCATCTAAGGGGTTGGACTTTGGATTTGAACAAGGTTAGGGAAGCTGTGGTTTATATGATTGTGGTTGATGAGTTGCCATTTAGGTTTGTTGAAAAACCCGGTTTTACCCGTCTTATGACTGTAACTTGTCCTTCCTTTAAAATTCCATCCCGCGTTACTATTGCTCGAGATGTTTACCAACTTTACTTGGATGAAAAGGCAAAACTAAAAGAGCTGTTTATAAAGTCATGTCAAAGAGTATCATTTACCACTGACACATGGACAAGCATTCAAAAAATCAATTATATGTGTTTAACTGCACACTTTGTTGATAATGATTGGACCTATCATAAGAATATCATTGTCTTTTGCCCGATCTATAGTCATAAGGGTAAAGATATTGCTAATGTTCTTGAGGATTGCTTTAAATCATGGGGGTTGGAGGATAAAGTGTTTACCTTGACAGTTGATAATGCTAGTTCAAACGACACGGCATGTGTAGAATTGAAAAACCTTCTTCAAAGGAAGCAAAACTTAGTCGCTAGAGGGAATTATATGCATGTGAGATGTGCAGCCCACATAATTAACCTTATTGTATGGGATGGGTTGAAAGTGAATAAAAAGTCCATAAATAAGGTAAGGTATGCGGTTAAGTTTGCTTTGAGCTCCCCAAATAGGAAACAATACTTCAAACAATGTGCTCGCAAGTATACAATATGTAAGTTAGAGTTATCTCTTGATTGTCCTACTAGATGGAATTCTACATTTACCATGTTAAATACTGCCTTGAAATATAAGGATGCATTTGGTGATATTGATGTTCCGATTAATCCCCGTGGTGATGACCTTGATTCAAGTGTTGAGTATGTAGATGAATATGGCAATCTAATTGAAGAGACAATTGAAAATTCTGGTTGTCCTAGCGATTATGATTGGCTTGTTGTGGAATCATTAGTAAAATTCTTGGAAGATTTTAAAGTCTTGACAGATGACGTTTCTGGTTCATTGTATGTTTCTAGTAATTCTACTTTTTTCTACATTGCTCGTGTCCTTGAACAATTAAATAAGTGGGGTAAAAGCAATAATGTGGATTTTAGAGTTATGACATCTACGATGAAGGAGAAATTTGACAAGTATTGGGGGGATGTGGAGAAAATGAATGTGTTACTATATATGGGTGCTATTCTTGATCCCACGGTGAAGTTAGTGGGATTAAAATTTGCTTTCACTCGTATATATGGGGCACCTAAAGATGAGAAGTTGAAAGATGAAGTGTACAAAAAAGCAATTGATCTTTTTGATGAGTATAGGCGATTGTATGGCTCTTCTACTACTCAAAATGACGATTTAGAGTCTACCGTTGGACAAGATGACTTATTAGATTTCAAAAAATCCATTGAAATGCAAGTTCGGCTAAGAGGTAATGGTGGTGGATATTCTAAGTCCGA
The DNA here is from genome assembly GCA_022085475.1 of Heliosperma pusillum. NCBI lineage: Eukaryota > Viridiplantae > Streptophyta > Magnoliopsida > Caryophyllales > Caryophyllaceae > Heliosperma > Heliosperma pusillum. The sequence continues at coordinate 50,182 of JAIUZE010066107.1, forward strand.
GTTTGATAGGTATTTGGATGAGATGCCTGGTGAACATGAGCAAGGGTGTCATATATTGACATGGTGGAAATTAAATGGTCATAGGTATCCAATTTTAGCACGCATGGCTCGTGATGTTTTGGGAATGCCTATTTCTACGGTAGCCTCAGAATCCACATTTAGTGCAGGTCGTCGTCACCTCACTCCATTTAGAAGTTCTTTGTCTTCTAAGGTGATCTCTAATTAAATTCTTTCTTACCATTACTTTTATACAACTTATTTTGTGTTAGTCATATCATAATCGTTTTATATTTTATTTATCTTATGTTAATAAAGCTTGTGGAAGCGCTTTTATGTACCCAAGATTGGATTCGTCCGAGAGACGAAAGTGGACTTAACGTAGAGGCCAAGTTGAAAGAATTAGAAAAATTCGAACAAGGTCAGCTACTCATCTTTTATAAGTTATTTTAAATATATATACATATATATACTTATTGTTTAGTATTTTAAACTTATTATTTATTTTGACTAGAGTTGGAGAATACAACAATTGTTGACGGACCATGACGATTTTTCGGACTTTGGAGTCTTCGACGTTGCTTATCATTGAAGATTTGAAGGATCGTAGATCGATCGGATAGTTCTAATTTCTAAAGTTTTTTATTAGACACTTGAATAGTTGAATTAGTTCATTGATTTTGGTATATTATTTGTTATTTTTAAGACTATGAGAGATTGTTTTTAATAAGTTTATATAAGGCGGCAAGAGGCATAAGACGCTATATTATTTGTTTACGTACACAAATAACAAGTCATTTGATTTATTTGTGGTGAAGTACTATTTTTATGTTTGTTTAGATAATTATATTGGGAGTTTTGGGACACACGGAGTATAATTGAATTAACAATAAGTGGACATTATCCTAAACTTAGCTATCTAGTGAAAGAAGAAAAAGTACACTACGTCAATACAAGCTAGAATAACAACTTGGTTCATCTAGACTAGACTAGACTAGATGATCTAGTAAGAACTTCTTACTACTGCTAGAAAAAGTACCCTAGTTGCTACTTGCTAATGTTAACATTGTTAAGTACGATAGAGTATGTATGTCAGTATGTGTACATTTTTTGCTGCTAATGTTACTACTGCTGCTGCTCTTTTGCCGGTCACTGACATTGCTGACATTGATATAGAGTAATTTACTCTTTATCTGCCGGTCAGGGTCATCATCCGGGTTTGGACCGGACCTAAGGGTCGGTCTCGGTCCGGTCCCCAAGCCCCAAGGTCCGGTCTGCGGGTCAGTATTTCAGAGACAGCCGGTCCCCGGTCTGAGCCGGTCCGGTCCGGTCAGGGTCGGGTTTGGACCGGTGTACAGCCCTAGTCCTAATTCCCATCCCAACTCTCGTTAAAGATAGAAATTGACTAATAAAACCAATTGTTCATGGCCACTAAACATAGTTATAGAATTTGACACGACCAAAGGAAGAAAAAATTAGATGATTCAAATGGTATCCACTCTTCTTTTAATTCATTTAACTCATAAATCATTTCAATATTACAACTCTATTTATTTTATTTACGCAATGATAATTTTACAATATTATATCTAATCTATGTGATCATGTGATTAAGTAAATTAATAAGAAAAAGATGTATGAATTTAAACTATGAAATATAAATACTAAAGTGATTATGGTGATTATATTAATAATGATTCTAATGACAATTTTTAGGGTTATATGATTAGGTAAAATGTAATGTGACATGCTAAACAATATTTTGGTTTTAACTAGATTAATTTTAGATTGATTTCCTAAAAACAACAATATGAAAACAATACTAATTAGTTTAAGGTTCATGATGAGAATTGCATAGTAAAAGATAGAGTATTACCGAGTTTGGAATATGAATATATAAGAACGAAAGTAAGAACAAATATCCAATAACAAAAGCTATGAAAACACTAGAGGAACACTAAGAAATAAACTATATTCTAAAACTTGTTAGAAAGTGTGCTAAAAGATAAAAAGATGATAAGAGATATAAGATATGATATAAGATGATAATGGATAATTGGATGATAATTGTGTGTGATGATCATTGGCTTTTATAGGGCTGCATGGATGTTGATCCCTCGTCCAAATTCGTACCCTAGTCAAAGCATTAAATCACACATTTAAGCTCGGTTGAAGAAGAGCTAAGTAACGTCCACTTGCAGAAATACCCGATCGGGTAAATGGTAATCCGATCGGGTAAATGTGCAAGATGGATTCTTCCGTCTTTTCATCTTAGGCACGGAATCCTATGCCTTGGTCTTGGTCAATGCAATACGGAATTGGGCTTGGGCTGATCTTCTTTTGACTTGGGTTGATGTTTCCTTTTGAAGTTCAAAGCCAAAGTCCAAGATAAATCCAATTGAGGAAGGATGTAGCGCAATCGTAATCAAATCGTGAACTGGCTATCATCAATTCCTTGAAAACTCATATCCTAGTGCCTTTGCTCCATAAAGTAGGAAAATATATAAAAACCGCTTCATTTCCTATAAAACGAGTCAAAATACGCAAAACAACTAGAATAGTAATATTAGCTCGTTAATCACTTAACAAAGTGCATAAATCGTATGGAAATCGAGCTAAAACGGGGGATTAATTAGTACAAAATATCACTTATCATGATCCCTTTAGGTCACACTTATAGGATGAGACCCAAATAGAATACTAATTATTTGTATACGATACAGTTTAATTAGGACATTACATATATTTGATATGTACGTTTAGTTACGAGAGTTATTTATTGGAAATTGAGTTAGGAACTCATTCCACTTAAGTTTATTAGTCAATTATATGATAACTGACTGAATAAATTTTACGTCTTATTTTAATACGATTAAATAAGATATAATTTAGTGATTAATCGTTAATTCATTAAATTAGTTGAGGTTATGCATATATTTTGAGGTAGAGGTAAATAGTTAATTATATTATACAAAGAGGTTTAAAATAAATTAACTGGGCATTGTAGGACCCATTATATATTGATATAATGGTAAAATATCACGTAAAAGTTAAGTATATATTTGAGTCATATAATTGTTATATGATCAAATTAACACTTAATTATACAAGATAATTAAGCATATGATTAATTAGTATTTGTGGGACAAATATCAAAAATCAAAATGAACCATTTTGAGCCATGTGAGGCCGGTCATGGTAGTTGTAGTAGTGATGATAATTTTTCTTGTTTATGCAAACAAGCAACCTTATGATAATGACATATCAAACATTCCAAATCATTACATACACTACCATACTCTACTACAATTGCATGTGAATTAAATAGCAAAAATCAAAGGCCACATGGACATAAAAGGTCCGGCCATTGTGTCCTTTAAATGGACAATGGTTGTTCATTTTTTCACCAACTTGATTCTTGCTTATTTTTACACTTTCTCTAAAACCTCTTCTCTCTAAACTCTCTGTATACACTAATATTTTCTACATATTACTAGTGTAGTAATACAATAATATTAGTTTTATCTTACTTATTATCTAGTTAATAATAAGCTAAGATTATTTGGGTTTAATCTTGGGTGCAACAAGAAGGAGACCTTCTACTTTGGAGGTTGTTTTATGGAGGATCATCCACTAATTACATGCTCAAGAACAATAAGAAGAAGTTCTTATTGTGCCCCATTTTGGCCGAAAATTCCCATTGTAAGGAAATTTCATCTTATCTTTATATTTATGCTTTTATATTTGCATGCATGATAACTAGATCCTAAATCATTAAGTTAATGTAATTTAATGAAATAATTAGAGGAGTCTAATTAGAGGTCTAGGACTTTCAACAAACACAAGCAATACACCTAAACCACGTAATTAGCTCACAAATATACTAAACAAAGTATAATAATCAAATAAATCGAGCTAAACTAGGGAGTTAAACTATATATAAAATGGACACATCAAACTCCCCCAAGCTAAACCCTTGCTTGTCCTCAAGCAAGCACACAATATAGTGTATGACAAGGACAAGGGTGAAAGCAATAATTATCCCATCCAAATGCAATTCCCGACTAGTAGTTTTAAAGTACAATGAATCAAATCCCGAAACAACTTGGGCATAGGGAAAATGCAATACATGGATGAGATTTACACGACGGCGTGGTATTAAGGACTTCACATGGACATTTCGACTCTTGCATGATCTTTAAATGACATTGGACTTCTCACGGGATAACACTCACACTCATGAAATGAACATCACAAATATATGCGAATGAGACTCTTCTATCTACGACTCAAGATAATGCGCCCGCAATCTAGTATGATAAACATTCTAAATCAATAAGACAATGCTAGTCATGATCATAATGCACAAGAAAAGAAGCCAATAGTACAAAGAAGAAGGCTAGGGGAAATGGGTAAGAAGGTGGACAAATGAATATGGTCATGTGGAGCTAATGTCAAGCTAGTGACAACCAAATGCGTAAGAATGCTTATTCCAAACTTTATCCTTTCTCAAACAACAAGAACTAGAGCCAAAAGCAGCATATTGGCTCTTTTAACATTACATGACACATGTATACTTCCCAAAATCAAATAATTCATAAAACATGGAAGCAACTCGTTCTTCTTCTCTTCTTTTTTTCATCATTTTTCTCATTTTTTTCTCATGCTTTTTTCTTTTCTTTCCTTCATCATTTTGCATCTTTCATTTTTTTTCAAATATTTTTTTTCTTTTTTCTTTAAAGTCAACATCCACCAAGATACGGGAATCAACAATCCCGCAACGACAAGCTTACAATAGTGACAAATTCTAGCAAATCCCAAAAATAAAAGCACCCCAACACAAGTAGCAAGTCACTAGCTCAACAAAGGTAGGCAATGTTATATGTAGCTAGGAAATGGATAATTTTTGGGCAATTTATGAAAGCAAGCAAGTGAATGTCTTGTACTATAATCATGATAGCATAACTCATACAAAATGGAACAAAGACCATACTTGTGCGTCTAGATGTAACGCACAACAAGAGGAGAAACTACACAGACACCTAGATGAGACCGAGTATATATGCACCGGCCATTGGAGGGTCTACCTTACCATATATGTAGCTTACCAATATGAAGATCAAGTCTATTTTGTCCAAAAATCCATCCATCACCCACTATGTCAAGACATCCCCATGAATGCAAAATAATCCCGACAATAAAGCATGATTCATTAGCTTAAAAGAACTACAATATAGGAAATGCAAGGAGGAATGACATTATGCAAAAGACATATGGGTGGACACAACATCAAACTTTTACTTTCAATTTTCAAATTTTTAGATTAAATTTCTCATAACTAGACTCACTAAATCCCTCCCCCAAGCTAGAACACACATTGTCCTCAATGTGTGACACAAAGATGGACAAACAAAAACCAACAAGGGGAGATGGGATGACACATGCGGAAATAAAGGAAAGAAATAAAGCATACTAAAGTGTAGAAGCCTCCCCAAGCTAGCTTGAAAATGGGGTAGCCCAATCCAAGTAGCAAAGTACCTGCAAAAGACAAGCTACTACAAACTAAAGCAAACTAAATGTCTAACTATTACAACCAAATTGAAATTGCAATTGTCCAAAAACTGTAAATTGAGAAAAACTAATTTTTTCTATTGAGCATTCTTTGTCCTCTAAAAAGCATGTCAAGGCTCTTAGAAGTTGATCATATTCATGCGCATGAGAAATACAAAAGCAAATGTAAGCAATTGATAAGATATATGCATGAAAGATCAAAGGTAAGGAATGATAAATCTTATCAAAATGCGCATTAGAGATTTCAAAGAGAACCACCGTACTACTCCACTCGTCAGCAAGAGATGGAGCATCATGCTTAATACCATAAAATAAACCGTTAGTGCTTAAATTATCATTATAAATGGTCTCAAATTGGTGTTATGAAAACTCAAGGTGGTACGACTCATCAAAAATTGGGGGTTCATCCCACTTAACCTCTAAATTAGTTGCACTAAGTCTTCCATCAACCTTAAAAGGATCAACTATATCCCATGTAAAAGGTTTTGCAAAGGTTTTAAATGACTCGGGCAAAACCTCATCCCTTTTATTACAAACGGGCCCAACATCATCCATGGTAAGTGTGTCATCTACTACAAGGTCAATGTCATCAACATGAGTCTCTAAATGGTCAATTGGAATGATACTAGGGGGACTTTCAAGAGAGAAAGTAGGACCATCATCATCGTCATCCAATAATTCAAAATCGGTAGGGGGAAAAGACTCACATTGGGAGGGTTTAAAGGCAGAAGTAGTGATCGATCGCGCCATTTCTTTAAGCATTTGTTGACAACAAGCAAGAATCGCATAACATTCCTCTTCGAAACCCGGCGAGGAAGGTTGTTGGCAAGCTACCTCTTGACATTGGGAAGCCATAAAATTCCAAAGCTCCTCCCCTCTCTTGTAGTAGACACTACCACAACTCATGTAAAGAGCCAATTCTCGTGTCTCAAAGTCCAGGCTATCAAATAGAACTTGACCCATGTAATCCTAATCAATGACTTGTCTGAGGGACATGAGATGAACACCATAGATATAAAACCGGCTAAGATAGTCATGAAAAGACTCATCCATGTGTTGTGGGTATCGGAATCCATAGTTATTCATTATGTGCCAAAATTAGATAGTTTTAATACCTGAAAAATGAACTAAAACTACAAGGAAACCGTGAGAATGGTCTCAAAGAACAAGTGTTCCTCAAGACAAAAGAAAACAAGACAAAATTCAACAACTAATAGCAAACAAAATCGTGCTCCCCGACAACGGCGCCAAAATTTGATAGGCTATCGCACACCTAATCAAAGATAAATACCCTAGATACAAATGAATGTAGTAATAGGGGTTGAATACAAGGAGACGGGAGTTGCTAGCAAGTTGTTATGGAGTGAATTCTATCAAAGTCGGTTATCAATTGGTTTGGTTGGGTTTATGAAACAACAATAATAAAAAAAGGAAGAGTCTAGGGAGTTCGGGTCACACATGCAAATTATGTAAATTCTCAAGTCAAACTAGGAAATTGATAATAACGATAATTGTTTAGGCTAAAGACACCCACCTCTCGATATTAGTGTCAGCCATAGATCGGGTCCTAACGAGCTCTCGCTTTGGCTAGGTCGTTCTACTAACACATGCTTAGTCTAATTCAATTATGTGCCTCTCGACTTGTAGAAAGAATTAACGAATTTAATCAAGGATTGTGATCAATAATCAAAGACTAACAATACAATGCAAGTATGTGATAGAAACAACTATTTGATATCATAACATCTCATTTCAACAATTGCAAATATTATTCATGCATGGCTTCCCTAATTTCCTAGACAAAGTAACTACTCTTACATAATGATAACTAATCTAATAACAAATGATAAAGTAAACATGATAACTAACTAACTAATAACGGAAATGACAAAGGAAATATCAAAACAATACAAGAAATAGAATTACCTCAACAAAGAAAATAAAACTTGGAATTGAAGAACACAATGGAACTAAATAACCTGCAAATGAACTTGTAATATAAATTGAAATACTTAAAGGAATTATTTGTAACAACTAATGACAACTAAACTATTCTAAACCTAATCTAATGTAAAAGAGTGTTTTTAGAGTGTAAAATGATGTCCAAGATGATAAAAAAAGATGCCCCTAAGTGTCGAAGTCCCTCTCCTTTATATAGGGAGAGGGACTTGAAACGTATGCATTCACAGAACCCAAACCCCGATCGAGGAATGGGAACCCCGGTCGGGGTTTCACTAATCCAGGTACATTTGCTTAATGACTCAATTAAATGCTTGAGGAATCCTATGATACGCCTTTAAGTTCCTTAATTCCCCGGTTAATTGCATAGTTTGGCATCCCATGAGCATCCAAAGAGCATCCCTATGTTGAGTTGTGGACTCCTTAGTTTGGGCTCCATTTTGGTTTCTCATTTGTACACCAAATCATTTCACAAATCTTCATGCTTGGGCTTGTCATTTCTCATAGTATCCTTCCATGGTTCATCTTGCTTCCATTTTAGCTTAGTGAACTTTGATGCTTGCTAATGTGCTAGGAAAAAGCCTCTAAATACTTAGATTCCTACAAAATGTAACAAACACAAGCAATACACCTAGAACACGTAATTAGCTCACAAATATACTAAACAAAGTATAATAATCAAATAAACCGAGATAAACTAGAGAGTTAAACTATATATAAAATGGACTCATCAGTTCGCCAAATTGTTGAACATCCCTAATGAGGGGTTCGATCTTTATCCAAAAAAACACTTGGCATGTCCTTCCCTATGCCTCACTGGTCGAAGTAGCCCAAACCTTTTCCCCAAAAACAACCACCACCACAAAAGTTTCTAATATTGACCTTCTACCCCCTAACCATGTTTTCTTTAATATGGTGCGATGCTCCCTCATTCCCTCGGATGATAGAACTAAACTATCCATTGCACAACATTACTTCATCTATCATCTCATTCACCACAAGCCCATCAATCTCTCCGCCTTTATCTTTAGGCGTCTAGCTTTAGCCACCACCCAAATCAAAGTTGTCGGATCAAAGCCGACTCTACCTTACGGGTTGTGGTTGTCCACAATTTTCAAAAAGAAGGAGTGTTGGGACCACCAAGCTTTTTGATTCTATGACCGTGGGTCTCATGGGCAAAATAGAAGTTCGAGTTCTCAATGGGAAGTTGTGCCCTCTAGGTGATACTAAGCCAAAAGGGGCTTTGGGAGATGGGGTCTCCAGAGAGAAATTGGGGGCGCTGGTGGGGGCATTTGAAGCTTTCTCGGTGGAAATAAAGTGGGAAGTCACGACCATTAAGGAGGAGCTATGTGAAATGCGAGGTGATCTTGACAATCTCACGGTGTTGGTCAAGAAAACTCTCGGGTTGAAAGAAGATATGGTTCCGGACTCGGATGATGAGGTCAATTCTGATTAAGCTTTCTCAGAGTATCCTACACTTTTGGAATTTCTTCTTCCCATCCTATCAAAACTATCCTCTTTTAATTTTTTGTGGTGTTGTATTAAAACTACCTTAGGTCCTTGTTATTGCACTTGAACTATTTTTCTACTTAATGTATATTATTGTCTGGATTTTCTTGTTTGCTTTGATTGTGTCTGGGGGAAACTAATTCGCCCTTTGCTGATGTCAAAAGGGGGAAGAGGTAAACTCATGTTGTGTGCGCATGCATTTTCTTAACTCTTGCTTTATACCTTAGGGTAAGTAGTAACAGTAGCTATATATGTGACTTGTTCTTAGGTTCTTGTCAAAATTGCATGAAACTAGTTTGACCTTATTCTATGAGCATCTTGACTGACCATTTGAAGAGGGAACTTTTGGGAACATTTGTTAATTGGGCTTGTCATCATCAAAGGGGGAATTTGTTGGGTTCATTTTGATGATGACATGCCAATTTAACATGTTGATCAAGTGACTATTTCTTAGGTTCCAATGCCTCTCCATTTGCAATGTTAATCAAGAAATAAGTCAAAGATCAAGTCAAGAACTCTTCATAGTTGTTGTTGTCTTAGGATGTGAGTACATTTTTAAAAGTAATAGAATACATCATTTGGCAATAGTTTGCGGCAACAGTGAGCATGCATGTTGCCTCAATGTCTGGATAATAACAGTAATACTTATGTGAAATGATCACAGTAAGTGCAACTGTTTCTTTTGTCTTCAACTCTTGAATAAAAGTCACTTTTCCGTTTAAATGTTATTTTCTTCAAAAATGTGTTTCATCAACAAATATGAGTTGGCAAGTGCTTTATCAAATTATTTGAATGATGTTTTTCTTTTTAGAAAAAGGCAAAGAAATGCTTTTTGAGAAAGCTATCTTGGTTGATATCCTCCATGTTTTAACCAAAGGTCAAAGATACTTTTATAGACTTTGAGTACTATCACTCAACCTTTCTATCATTGTCTTTGGTAGCCTTACTTCATATATGAAACATCCCTTTCAACCCACTTACTTCTTTGTTGATATCCACACGTTGGGATGATTAACTTTCCCAAAGATAATAATTAAAAAACATCTTCAAGCATCCTCCTTGCATCATCTTTCAATTGCAAATTTGTCTAAATGTTTTACAAAACCTTTGTCTTTGCAAAAGTTTTCAAAGTCTTCAAAAGTTTCAGTCCAGTTAACTGTTGCCACTTTAATGCATTCTTATTACTTGAATTGTTAGATTTTATAAATTGTCCTCTTCAGTTCTTTTTTAGAACAAGTCCGAGGAACAAAGATTTTGTAACTTTTTCAGTACTAGAGTCGAGTTCTTGCACAAATGTGTCCTTGAACTCTTTCGCAACCGGAATAGGTTGTTGGCCATTTTATTGTAAGGGTTGTTAAGTTGTCGGAGTAGATTTCTTTTTAACAAAGCAATATAATGAAGATTGGACGTAGGCTACACATGTCAAACGGGTCGGGCGGGCCGGGTCCCGGGTCGGGTCATACGGGTCGGGTCAGAATACGGGTCAGGTCAGAATACGGGTCGGGTCGAATACGGGTCGGGTCATACGGGTCTCGGGTCGGGTTAGGGTCAGAATACGGGTCAGGAAAAAGTGTAGGACGGCTTTTATTTTATCATTTTTTAGCCGCAAAATCATACTTTTTAAAATTAAATAATATTTAATATTAATAATTAGTTGTATTCATTACTTATCACACTTATATTTTGAAATTTATAAAATTGAAGTTATTTTAATAATTATTTTATTATTTAATCTTATAAAAGTTATATAAAATTACTTTCTTTAATTAAAATATTAAAATAATTTTTTTTTATTTATATTTTCAAATATACTAATAAAATATTAATATTATAATATTCTTCATTTATCTTTGACCCATCGGGTCGAACGGGTCGGTCGGGTTCAACCCTAAAAATAACGGGTCATTTCGGGTTCGGGTAATTCCAGGTTGCGGGTCAAGATTAACGGGACTTTGACTCTAAATTACCGGGTCGGGTTTTTGGGTCGGGTCAAGTTTTGACAGCTATAACGTAGGCCCTTAGAGTAAAGGCCGAACCAATTCAAAATCATGTGTTGATCTTTCTCTTTATTATTTCCGTTGTACTTTTCATTAACCTACTTTGATTAAGCATAGTAACAGTCTTCAATACTATCCAACTACAGCTTCGCATTTCTCTGAAAGGAATTGGTAACGGTTCAACTAATTGTTACCACGATCAAAACCTTTTGTTACACTTCCGCTCAACTCACTTTAAATCATAAAGACTTAGTTGAAATTTTTAAATAGTACCTAATTCACCCCCTCCCCCTCTTAAGTACTAGGAATCTATACTCTTCATATTGAAAGCTCGTTTAACCTATTAATAAAAATGGATATAACAAATAGAAAACTTGATAAAAAAAAAAACAAGACAACAACATCATGATCGTGTAAATGAAGTTTGGCACTTTTGCATGATAGAAGTATGTCTAGGGATGTCACTGGGCCATATTTTGGTGGATATCGCACCGTGGCCACTTCAGTTGGGTCAGATGCAAGTAGTGATTTGATGGATGGTGGAGCGGGAGCGGGAGCGGGGCGGGAGCGAGTGACAAAGTGTAATCCATCGTTGGTCGTGGCTCACACACTTATGTCTAAGTATTTAATATGTATTGCTCGTAACACCCTCATTCACCTGACCAAAGTAAATAGGGATGTTACTCCCTCGATTTTCCGAGGTAGTAGTGCATCAAGAACCACAAGTATGAAACAAGTTAGGTATTGTTGAATATAAATAAATCTGAAGTAAATGATCGTAGATATAAAGTTGGTAATTGTCGCAACTCGCAACGGTTAGTCTTCCTTAAGACGAAAATATAATTCCACATGGGCATACAAGACAATTCTTTTACTTTTTCCTATGCATTCTACTTTTGTCTTATTCACTTCATATGAACATATTTAACCCGTTTTAAATTTAAGACGGATATACTCATCTTAAATGAGAATCACATATATTCACAAATATTGGCCACTCTTATACATTACTAGCTATTAAGTACCATATGATATCATGTCTCGAAGTTAACGTTTAACCGTAGATTGTAAGTTATCTCATGATTTTGTTTACTTCATCGCCGGATGTAATTGTTGGGGTAATCTATATGTTTAATTGTTAACGCGTAGATGTTCTAAAAAAACGTTCTCAATTTCTATATACTTCCTCCGTTCCATTTGATTGTATACGTTTGTTTTTTTGGCACTATTCATAGGTGAGTATAATCTTTAATATAACTTTTAATATATAACATAAAAGATAGTCATGTAATATCTTGTTTAAATTGTCTTACCGAGTACAATATTAATATCAAATTTTTATAATTTTTTATAATACGTAACTAAAGATATAAACAAAAGAAAATGAGCATTGACATACGTGATAAAGCAAACGTATACAATCAAATAGAACGGAGGAAGTATAACGCACGAGTTAGCCTTGTCTAAGGCGGTTTTACTCAAATATAGTAAATCAGATCTAAATCAATCCTACTAGTGTGTAAAAGTGGTTATTAAAAACTACCGTTTTTCGATAACTTTGTGTAAAACTGTTTTCCACGAGTATTTGTGATAACCCATAGAGAAACCCTCGTAGAAGTCGTGTCCTCCCTTTTCTTGCTAGTTTTTACATGTTATCCGCTTGCCCCGTCCATTAACTCACAACCAACTCTTTAAGGTGGTCCAAATCCAAATGTCAATAAGGAGAAGAAAAATAAACTTGCAGCCATCCTATGCTCTCTCTAACCAAAACATTGTAGATACCTCGTTTCTACAACTTTCGCCAACCACCCAGTGATGATTGGGCCGCATGTTTGGTACACGGAACGATTTAAGACAGTTCGTAATTTTATCATCAAGTGATAGCTCAAATACTTGTGTCTACCCATTGGTCGTCATCTACGCGCCGATACGGTCGTAGTCGTTAGAGTTTATTTGGAGTCCGGGTCGAAAACCACTTCATTTTCTAGTAACCGTTTTAAGATGCCGAGTCGGAACGCTCTAGAATATTCTGATTATTTTATTATATATTTCAAATTCTATCTTTTTAATAAAATTATCTCGTATTATCTTTTAAAATGGAAGTATAGATCAACCACAATTCCGTAATAGAAGCGTGGAAATCTTTTTCCTGTGGTAGGAAACCACTAGGGAAACGACGCAACAAATGTTGCGCCTTTTCCCCAGTATGTTCCTTCCAAAGTTTGAGTTCTTCTCGAACTCTTTCACATTTTCTGCTATAAAAGGAGAGCTATGTTCCCACTTTTAAAGCACACGAGTGTTCCGCCCCTTTTCTTCTTCACTCTTAGCATTCTAGACCTTACTCTAAGCTATCGACATCTACGTGCTTGATCAATCGACCACGTAAGCTCAGATCCTTCTGGGTTCCCGTCACGTTACTGCATTTGACCGACCAATTTGACCACTACACAACTAATCAACTTAATCAATCAATTTAGTCCTTTAACGAGGGCACTTTCTGCATACATTCAAGTCGAGCTATCATTAAAACGTAACTTAGTTAATATCTCGTTTCGTCAACATGTAAGTCTAAGGGTGTAAATACCGTCTTTTATTTATTTGTATTCATTATTTATTTATTCAATTAATGTAAGATTCACGTCGGAAATATATTCAAAATCGATTTCAAATCAACCCCTTTTCACAAAACCTTTTTAGTAGTGATCAGACGTCGAGAAGAAACGCAGAACATCTGCTCCTCTTCGAAGAGTCGCAGCATCGAGAGGCTGCCTGCTCTTGCTCTTCTTCTTCTTCCTCTGATTTCTACGTCTTTATTTTCCTTTTCATGTTTTCTCTTTTCTTCATACATAAATCATATTTAATCTTTTATAAATCGTTTTGTTCTTGACTTAGATCCCTAATAGTTCAATATTAGCGGGTTTTCGTCTTTAAATCAAATTTGTGTTTTAGAGGTTCGATTCGTTCATGTCAGATCTCTGGATTCATTGTTGATATAAATTAGTGTAATTAATATAATAAATCACTTCCATTTAAGTCATAGGTCAATAATCCATCCTAAATATACAAAACAACATTAACCGTTCGCGATTCTGATTTCACGGTCAGAATTCAACTCAAGGACAGACGCAACAAGTGATGTGCCTCTTCCAGAGGACGCAGCTGTTCTGGGTTGACTTCTGTCCCTGAACTTCTGTTTTCGCCTTGATGTAACTTTAATTACGTAATTAATTAACTATTAGTCGTATTATCGCTCCTAATCCGTCTTTTAGTTTTTCAAACCTTTTTATTTTCTTTAAATCTCCGTTTTGAGTATTTTCTGACGTAGATCTTGTAATAAGTTGTAATTTTATTAATCATTGTAATTGTATGATTTCTTTGCCTTTCGTATATAATTCAATCCTAAACTCCTTATTTCGACATAATTAAGTGCTAATTACATGTTCACCAACATAGTCTAATTCACATGCTAGGATTAAAACGTTGGATGTTGCATTGCATGCATATAATCGATAATATATCAAATACGAACGATTTCCCTAATCATTAGTAGAGGCCGTTATCGAGGCGGGCAGGATTAGGTGTTCGATTAAAGAGTTTCCTAATACGTACACTCACCCCTTACTCCAGATCTCCGTGAGCATCCTTGTTCATTGGCATCCACGAGAGTCGTTCTAGACATAGAATGCTAAGGGTAACGAGTTCTTAGTGTTCATGTCATTATATTACTTTGTGTCTTGACATGGCATAAAGTATTCAAGTTGTTTCAATTTTCCATAAAAATTGGTGGCGACTCCACAAATGCCTATCACTACGTGTGTCCCTCGTTTCCATCCCGTGGTCCCCCACCAAGCCGTGTACCACAGTTTGGCGACTTCGTTGGGGAAATACACACTTACGTGTTACCCAAGGTGAAACTTGAACAAGGTTAGGGAATAGTTCGTACTAGACAGTTATCTGTTTTCATTACTCGATCTTCTTAGGTCGTTTTATTCGGCCTTCCTAGGCCCAACCCAACCCATTCTGCCCAATCGTCCTGTCCGGACGGTCCAAATTCTTATCTGGGCCTAAAGATGGATAACGATTGACGTCAACCATACCACGTTAAATACTCATGTTAGTATCAAGAGCTTTCACTACTCGAGGAAATGGACTAGGAACCGACCTTACTCATGTTTGGCGCGGACCTCTCCAGAGACCTAGGTTTGATTGCTTGGTATGGCAACCCACCCTTTAAACCAAAACCATTTTTAAACGCACTCAACATACCGTTATAATGCCTTTATAAATATGTATAACATATACATGATCACCATTTTGTAAATAAAACCATGACGAACTTTCCAAAATAAAATCTCTATCAAAACGGTAAAGCATTTTCAAAGGTGGCCTAAAGTAGCGCAAAATGAGTCAAAACTCTGTCCAAGTGTCTAGCCAAAATCATTTCTCCACTTCGAGTCAACACTCGTACAACCACACTACGGTTGTCTAGGACAAACATTTCAAAACTAGTCATTTTCAAAACTCACTTAAATACAGTGGCACACACCCACTTCACAAGTCGAGTCCTTTTGAGTAAGTGTGCTAGAATGGTCGATCGTTTTTTGATTCATCTTCGGTCTCTTACCACATTTTCCAAGATGTCGGGAACTAGTCAAGCAAGTGTTCATCAACCCGAGCAAAATGGTAATGATCTAGTCCTAGCTGCGCTCATCCGTCTCCAAACAAGTCAAGACCAAGCTTATGCTCGACTCAATGTCATTGAAGGCCGAATTGTTGCCATAGAAACTAGGCTTCCTTCTGCAGACATTCTTGATGCTAGTGTGCATGATAACATTCCACCCTTCGTGGGACAACCAGAATTCGATCACCCACCAGTTATTACTGAAACTGAAAAGCGACTCCAATACCTGGAGGAGCAACTAATGTACCTCAAGGGGGATGACATCTACATGGAGAATAATCGCAAATTTGAAGCGGTAAATACCCAATTACCGACCAACTTCAACATGACTGACATCCCAAAGTTTAAGGGGCACGAGAACCCTTTGAATCACATTCGTGCTTTCAAGGATTACATGTCTATCAAAGGCATCAAAGCTGAGATGTTTCTAAGGATCTTTCCTTCATCTTTCGACACCATTCCTAAGCAGTGGTTCTATTCTCTATAACACAAGAAAATTGCAACCTGGGATGATGCCACAATTGAGTTCGCCAAGCAATACGCAGACAATGCTGAAATTCAAGTCAATATGCGTACTCTAGAGGTTCTTACCCAAAATGAGAAAGAAGGTTTCACCGACTTCCTAAGTAGGTGGAGGAAGACTAGCACACAACTTGTTGAACGTCCAGATGAAGCTACTCTTGTGGAAAAGTTCGTGGACAATTTGAAACCCGTTTACACAAACCACATGAGGAACCAAAATATAAAGTCTTTCAAAGACTTAACTGTGCTAGGAACAATAATTGAGGACGACATTTGAAAAGGGTTATTTGTCTTCACTATATTAGCATTTGTTAATGAATAGGACCATCCTAGTCCTCTTTGAATTGCCAAAAACAGAAAAGAAAAGAAGAACACATTTACTTTTTATTAGTCACTTGTTCTACTTTTTACCCTTAACTAATAGAATAGACTCAGAATACTTTAGGTCGTATCTCTTTAGTGTAGATCACTCGACCTCTTAGAATAAGCCTTAACAAGGGCGTGCATTTACCACCTTTTCCATATCTTGTGGTGTGAAAATTCCTTGATCGTCGTGTCTCTAGGTGACCTCTAGGTTTGGAGACTCCATTTTTATACCTGATTCGTCAATTCCTATATTTCATATGACTACCAGATAAAGACAAATTGCATACTATGCCAAACAATTTAATACCCTTGCCATGGGTGCTAACAAACTAGCTCGCCCGATGGTCAAATCAAATTTTTAGTTCAATCGTGCCTAAAACAATCAAAAACAGTCATTGCAGGTGGGGTAGGGATACTCCTTGTAGGATCGAATGTGTTTCAAAGGATCCTCAGTCCTTTGAACTTAGGGATGGCAGTAAGCACAAAGTTCTGGGGTAGCTTGTCCTGGATTGGAGAGTAACTCCTAGCATTTTTAAAGTGGATGTTCTCCCTTTGAGATGGCTTCAACTGATCTTCAGTTAGCTTGAATCTCTTCTCCAGCTCAGTCATTGCAGGTGGGGTAGGGATTCCCCCACTAACCTTAGTCTCAAACTCTCAATGGCTTTTAGTCGAGCCATCAGCAGATTCATGGACTCACTGAGTTTGGTCATCATAGCTTCCATTGTTTTCTTTCTGGTTTGGGCCGGCCTTTCTACAAGAAAACCCCAAACCAATCAATACTCGAATTAAAGAACCCCTGGACAAACAAGGACTTGACTCGTAGACCTAACTGCTGACTCAACCTTGACTTAATGACGGACATTGACCCTGGAAATGAACAAAATGGCTCACTTGTAAGGGTTCACACGTGGGAATGGGGTCTTAAACTTGACTAGGGACTATGACTCGACCTAAACTGACTTCTAAACTTAGACTTGATATTGACTTGGTATGACTAACCCGTGATTGGACCAAACATGGCTCATGGGTTCAACATAACGCCTTAAGTGTCCTAAGTCAGGCGTTTTGGTGGTTTGAGTTTGACCAAATGGTCGACACACATGACATGAACCGACGAGGTGACTTGGGCATAAAATGAGAAGAAGATGTATAGTTTTAGCTTATTCGGAAATTGGACATAATTTTTTTTCCATTAATCGACGTGAAACAAAACCCGACCCGGGATAGCCATATGCCCATATCGAGTTTCGAGTTTCGACTTCCTATTTCCTGCTTCCTATCCATTCTCATGAAAACCCCCAATTCGCTTCTCAATTACCAAATCCCTGTCCCAATTTCAAAACCCTAGATCACAACCACAACAACAACAACCACCACCACCTCAACTTCCACAACTCTAACAATGGCGCACGCAATTGCGGCAGCTGCTGCCGTAGGCGGCGGAGGAAGCGACGTAGAAGCAGGATTCGCGAAACTTCAAGGAGAAGATTTCGAGTACTACATGCAAACATACTCCATCATCCTCGGCCGTAACTCAAAAAAATCATCCGTAGACGTCGATCTCGCCTCTTTAGGCGGCGGAATGAACATCTCACGTCACCACGCTCGCATCTTCTACGACTTCCAACGACGTCGTTTCGCTCTCGAAGTTCTCGGTAAAAATGGCTGCCTTGTTGAAGGTGTTCTTCACCTTCCTGGTAATCCTCCTGTTAAGCTTGATTCTCAAGATTTACTGCAGATCGGTGATAAGGAGTTTTACTTTTTACTCCCTGTTAGAAATATTCTCGGCGGCGGGACACGTCAGCATGCTTATGTTACTCCGCCTCCGCCGGTGGCGCCGGCGTACGGCGTAGGTGGCGGTGGAGGGAGGAAGGGGAGTAAGAAGAGTTATTACGCGGCGGCGGGGGTGGAAGAGGAGTATGAGGAGGAAGACGGTGTCGGCGGCGGTGGAAGGGAGAAGGTGAGGAAGTATGGAGATGAAAGTGGTTATGGTTACGGGGGAAGTGGCGGAGGCGGTGGTGGTGGCAAAGGAGGTTTATCAGGAGCTCTAGGTCTGTAACAATTTGCTTGTGCTTTACATATTCATAATTTTATAAATATAAGTTTCTATTTTTGTTCATATCTAGTTGTATACTTGTATATGTTTCTAATTAAGATTTGTGGCATGTTGTGTAGTGAAATATGGATTTTGGATTTTGGATTTTATTGTATATGGATTACATATTTATTATCTAAGCTTGGTATTTGAAGGTATATGTGTTGAATCGTGATGCGTTTGTTCGTTGGAATAATTTATGTGGAAATTGCTATGGGTTTTGGCTTATGGTTCAGCTGATTGATAGCTTCTTGAGTCATATGGTGATGCTCTTTGTGTCTCATCTCAATGATCCGTTGATTATCTAAATTTGTCTTGATTTTATTGTAGTATATGGGACCCAGGTGTTGGTTTGCGCATTTATTAGGGGTTGAGGCGCGGAAATTTAGTAGCTTGTCTAATTAACTTTACAAGAGTTGTTGCATGGGGATGTTTTAATCAGAATGCAATTGTAGCCCGTTTTCATCTGTTTATAGTACCACACACTGCATTTCTGCACCCTTTGGCGTACAATTGTGTCGGTATTGTCAATTTCCTGACCTCTTGTGTGTGGGAACTTCCACGAGTGGATCTTTTATCTCATGCTTCTTTTATCTCATGCTCTGTTGAAACTGAGTAGGAGTAATCACTGTTATTAGTTCCATGCGATGTTTCATTCACTAGGTGTTAGATTGTTGTCTGGTCTACTGGTTCGTATGATTTCAGATGAATATAATATACAAGTATCAGTATTTATAAGTTAATAGTGATTGTGATGATTACTGACTCCCAAGGTTCTTCCAAACAAAATTGTTCGTTTAATTTATACGACGTGAAAGCTTACTCACGATACATTGTGAGGACTCATGCATGTCGGCTGTCAGTTGTGGACTTGACATGAAAATTAATCTGAATGTTAACCAAGCTTTTGGTTTTTAGGACATTTAATCCCATGCACGGATAAATTTTAGTCAGCAGTGATTGTGTCAATACTCAGGAGCGGAGCTTGACCCACTCAATGAAGACTGTATAGACCCTAGTGGCCAGTGCATATAATTGCTCATAGAATTTTCTACAAGGAGGATCAATATGTCTTTATTGACGTTGGCATAGTCATTCTGGTCGATTTTCTAGCATTGACTGTTCTACAGACTTCTCTGATTAATACGTTGATACTACAATCTTGTAATTAAAATTCTGAGGTGCCAAAACCAAACTCTAATACCTTTGAGAATTTTGGCCTTTTCCAGTAGTTACATTTAAAATGCATTGGAGGACAGTGTGGTGCCTCAATCATGTTGAAAATTGCTTGAAAGTAAAAAAATTGGCTTTCTTAGACATATAACAGGAATGTTTAAAACTTTAAATACTATTGGGACTTGTATACAAAAATGGCACACATGGGATTCAATATGCAGTTTAAGTTGAAATCATTCTGAATCTCGAAGTTCTTAGGCACCTTGGCTTACATGGCACTCGGCCGAGTGCAACTTGTTGGACTAGTTAAGTAAGAGTATAAAATTACATGGTCAAGTGAGAACTCAAGTGGTGTGATTGGAGGATCTTTGGCATTTCTTTTCTTTTTTTCCTTTGAAAAGCTAATGTGTTTTTGGCATGAAAGGAAATGCTTTAGTAGCCATCCCTATGTTTGAAGATCAAGTGTTCAAGATGGATTCAAGATCCGTTCTTGCATCTCCAAATAACATAGTGGGATGGGGCATATGCCTGTATATCCACGCCTGATGTAACTATTAACATTTTATTTGTTGTTCAGCAACATTAGCCCAATACCTCAAGAGCTCCTGCAAATAGCTGGATTGATGGGGTCCTTTAAAGATTACACAAGTTTTTTTTTGGCATTTTATTAAAATACTGTTTAGGTCACAGTGACTTTTCTTTTCCAAATGATTTATTGGGCAATGGCATGGTATTAATCTCTAGCAGTGTACCATGGGATAGTTGATTGCAGATTTTTTTAATGGGTATATCTGTCTAGTGTCTAGTTTGTCCAGTGTATATTTTGTTAGTGATATAATGCCCTAGGATTGGCATATCGTTCAAATATCAGCTTCCCATATGGTATCAGCTGATACACGATACACAATGCGGCCGATATTGGTAATATTTGAGCCTACTGTTCAGTATTAGAGAAGTCTGCTTCTTCTTCTTCTTGTTTTTTTTTTGGAGGGGTTGTAGTCAAGCTGAAGTGTACTGCCATTAAATAAAGTCACAATAAACACTCTCAAGCTACCTAAGAATTATGAATGTAGGAAGAAGAGGATGGATGTGACATGCGTTTAAACTATAAACTGATGGAAGGAGAAGCCAATTCAATCACTTGAGTGGTGTTAAATTGACCACCTCTTATGAACAGCATACATCTATCTCGTTATCTTAGGATTGGCATCTAATTGTCTTTTCTTTACCTCTCGAAACCATATGAACCATAAAACATGTTGTACCTCTAATGAAGTCACATCCACCCACTATCCTTGTATCCTTGCTAATGTACTTGTATTACCTTCTTTACGTTGCACTATCTTTTTTTTAGTCAATTGTGATGAGTAGAGTCCCTTGACATACCAAGGTGCGCTTACAGTTGAGGTCAACATATTCAAGGAGAACAGCGAGAATGGTAGTAGCCTAATGTCAAATCTTCACCTTGTGAAAATTTCACGCCTCATAAATGGCATGATTTAAAGTTTAATTAATGTTGGTAGAAAGTGTAGGATCTATTGGTTGGAGGCGACTTTGATATGTTTTTTTTTCTTTATTCGTCATCTGTTTTTGCGGCTTCCCTCTTTTCCACTTATGGTATTTATACGGATAAATATAAATTTATCCCTCTGATAGCCTCCTCATTGCAGAGAAGAAATCTGATGGCAGATCCAGAGTTGATCCTGAAGCTGACAATCAGCAGCTTATCTTGTTGGAGGAGAAAGACGTTGTATCTTCTATAGCTATAGTGTTGTCTGATGTTTGTGGTCCAGGTGAATGGATGCCTATGGAGAAACTTCATACTGAGGTTAGTTTATTGTAGAACTTTGTTTTCTAGTAAGTCATTGACAATATTATTTTTGTTTGGAACTTTGGATACAAAAAGAGGAGGTGGCGGGGGATGGAAGAGAGGGAGTATGGGGGGATGTTATTTTCCTCCAAGGAATCCCTTCTTTCCCTCCGACTTTTTTTTGCTAGCCAAAGAAAAGAAATTGTTCCCCTCTCTTTCTCTCGAAATCCCTCATCCAAAAGGAAGGGTTAAGGATTTTGACGTACCCTTTTATTTCAGAGTAAGTTTAATCCTTAAGTCTACGTCTATATGCGGCTTGTCAAATATATACAAGGATCAGAACATAGAGACTCCTAGTAGGAAGAGTGAAACCTGTAAAACGAGTTATAGACTTGTAGTACGCTTTAGGGAACATTATTGTGACCACGGTTCAGCATCATGTTTTCATTGGGGTACCTTCTGTGGGTGCTCTCTCGTATTAGGAACAAATACATATGAAGATATGTCCAATTGGTCTTATCACCCCAACTCCCCAACCACAAGGATATTAACAGTCAATCTACAATCACAAGGGTTGTTTACTGTTTGGTGCATCACTAGAGAATGATGTGATTTGGTGTTGTCTTGATAAGTTGCTCTCCATCACATTTGCATTGTCCTAGCTGACTAAAGTGGTCAAAAGGACTGGACATATTTTCTCAGAGTGCCAGCTACTTCTTTTTTTTTTTTTTTTTTTAAAATGAGAACCTGAATTTGACAAGTCTTTTATGTTTTTGGTGAATTTATCGTCAAACTTGACAACAGCTGACCACTAAAGTAAAATGAGAATAAGAAAATCAGATTTGCGATGGAGGTAGAATTGTTATTGTTAGTTCAAAACCTTGAAAACAAAATCAGAATACAAATCAGAATTACATCATTAGCTCATATCGTCTGATATTATCCTGTGTAATGCGTGCAGCTAATGGAGCAGTATGGTAATGTATGGCACCACAGTCGGGTAAGAAAATATCTGACCTCTGAGGACTGGCCTGGTCCCGAAGCTAAGGGGAAACCATGGTATGGCTTGCTTGTGTTGCTGCGAAAGTATCCTGAACATTTTGTCATCAATACACGCTCTAAAGGAGGCCGCATGACACTCGAATTTGTTTCTCTAGTCTCACTTGTTTCCTAATTTTGTTCATTTTCTTATTATTAACTTACCTAGACAAGAGTAGTTTCTTGCCAAATTGTAGGTAGCACAGGCATGTACGACTGTTTATGTAGTGAGTTTTGTCACAAATATGGGAGTTCTTGTCTTGCCCTTGTAGCGTACTGCTTGTATCTCGCAGGTCAGAAACTCTAACTGATTGTGGACTCGGTGTTTTTATTAATTTTGATCCTGAATGGGCTGTTTGCGTAGAGCAGGACAATATGCTCATCTCCAAGTCTGACTTCGTGGGTTACTTTCTTGATAAGTTGTTTGGAAATGGTCACGTACAACAGAAAGACGTGTAAGCAAAGCTATTATTTACGTAGTGTTAGAGATCATTATGGTAAAGTCGTTTTGTAGGAGCAAATTTAGCAAAATATTGCGGATCTAATAGCATCCTTGTTGGAGAAGCTAATAGCATCCTTATTGGAGAAGGCCTGGCCATTATTGTTAAAATCGTGATCCGGATAGTAGGATTGTACCAAAAAATGGAAAACGATCCAAATCCTCATAGGATTGTTTTGATGGTAGGATCGATATAGGATCGTTCAGAATCAGATAGGATAGGATCGCATACTTTGTAAAGGACCATGTAAGATTGATGGTAGGATCGTAAAAAGGCTTATTTGTATTCTAATTTTGTGGGGGTGATTCTTCTATTATACTTGGAAGTCTAATTTTAAGGTATATTGGCGGTAGGATCGTTAAAGATCGTAAAAAGGCTTATTTGTATTCTAATTTTGTGTGGTGGTTCTTCTTCTATACTTAAAACTCTAAATTAAACGTATATGTATACTATTGAAACGATTATGCGTGTCATTAAGTAGAGTTTTTAATGTTATATTTCACAAATTATTGCAAAATTTCCATATAAACGTGTTTATCTAAGCTATTTGTAGGATATTACGATTCTCGATTCGGTCATGTGATCTGATCCTATCACTCCATATTCGATCAAAAGTAGGATCCCGATCCTGCCCTAGCACTAAAAGAAGGCATTTTAGTAACTAAATACTTAAATATTTCAAAGCTAATATTACAAATTCTTTTCAAATTGCTGGCCTGTGATGATCTATATGATATTTCCAGTCACATTGGGGAGCAGTGTTGTATACAGGTTGATATGTTGGTTGCTGCAAGATGTGGTTGCTTGTATGGGAATGGGTGCACACGAGACGAGCTCTTTTAGTAGCTGAGTAGTTGGAGTTGGACCTCACTTAAACTTCTCCAATTACACATTTTTATTTGTAGTTTGGCTTTTGTTGTCCGAGTTATATTTAATTAATAAGGTTAATTTGTAACTTGCTTTGATTAAGTGTTGTTCGATTGTTTGGTTTGATATTGCTACCACGGTCTTCCGTAACGGTAACACCCTTCTTTATTTGGGAATCCCTAGTAAAGGCTTTTGAAAAAATGAGGGCGTTATATCTGAAATTCTGACTGACCACTCCCATACAACAATCTCTATTCATGAACATGCCTGTGTCGACAAAGTATTATCCAATTACCCTAACTTATTCATCAACTAAAAACTATATTATACCCACCTCAAATAGATTTTCCATTACATTACGTGAACTTGGGAACGATCAAGTCAAATTTCAACCCGAATCATTGCGGGCCTGGTTCCACAGTCACTCAATCAAGGAAAACTAATTAGACAGTAGCAGAGGTAGATTTTGTATTCTAAAGTTAAATAGGCAATTACATACATAAATAAGAACAACTTTTTATGTAGGACATTCTCGCCATGCGAATGAGAGTAATCAACTACAAATTTACAATAAACCAATAAAAAATAGTAATAGTTGAGTTCTTTATAATGCTTTGGTAGTTGATATATGACGAGGACCGAAATTAATCATAACTATAAAAAACGTTATATCAAGCCGTCTAAATAAAATTGAAGGCAGCAATTGTCTTATAAAATGAGCTATCTCTTACTGTCTCGTCGTTACGTGAGCACAACTTCTCTTACACCTAAAAAATACCAAAAATTTTGTCATTATTTCGAACATATGATAATATTTAATAATTTTAATTTTACAACGGATATTGTCGTCTTAACGACTTAGTGAAACGTGAGACGGTTAGTGTCCTTAATAGTTCCAACAGTAGGTCTTGCTTGCGACGGATCAGATCTTGCGACGGGTATTTTGTGAGAGGAAATGGGTAGAGGGGACAAGGTGGGCACCCCCATGTGCTTCTCCACTCACCCTTGATGGGTATTTTGTGAGAGAATATGCTATCCGTCTTAAGTTTGCGACGGATAGTGTCCGTCACAAATGAGAATTTGTGTAGTTACAAAGTGACCCAAACCCTAGTGAGTTTATTTCCGCAAGTAAATAGATCAATTCTCCATTTCTCCCTCAGCTTTCAACTATTCAATCTACAGGTTCCTCTCTCTCCCCCTTTTTTTCCCCTTTATTTATTTATAATTTATAATTACATTCAACAATGTTTTCGGATTCATTATTTTTTCGTCATAATTGTGCCTTAATTACCTGCAAATCCATATTTATCTCCTCTGTTTGTTTATAGATCTTAAATTCTGATCACTGTCTTTCCTACGTGTGTGTCATTCTTCTGTCCGATTATGTCGTGTCGGCCACGTGTCATGACTCATGTGTCGTGTTTCGAGTTGATTAATGCTTAATCAATTTGATTGTCATTACAAAAGCATTCCCTTAGTTCCTCGATAGCTCCCGCAAATTGCAGGATAAGGGGGTTGGATGTGCGCAACCTTACCTTATGTTAGCATTACAAAAATGGTGCTTATGAGTTGCTAAAAAATGAACTATACACATTGTGCAAGGGTTTTAAGCAAATTTATAATGAGTTGTGTTAAAAAAAAGTGTACATTCTCCATCCCATTTATGTTGTCTCCATTTGGATTGAATGATACTCGACTTTAAACGATGTTTTCTCGCAATATACAATAGTTACAAGTTTTTACCTTGTATCTCTTACATATGGTTCGAGAATTATTTGGCAAGTTGACTACCATTGTGAAATGTGGACCATAGATTTGGAATGGAGTATCTATAATTACAGTAATGACTTACTTGAGACGGACTGTCCGTCTTAGACCTTAAGACATGCCAAACACTACACATGGAGCCAATAAGGACAAAAATATTGGCATTTCCTAGGCAACTTGCCATGTGATTTGGTATGTATTTGACCCGTCTTAAACTTAAGGCGGATAGCGTCCGTCTTATATGAGAATTTGTGCTATAGTTATACTTTCTGATAGTATCTTCAAATATTAGTAGATGATTGATTACTTGTGGTTTGATTTGATGCAATGCTTTAAATTTAACAAAGATTGTGTTTTTCCATCTTGTGGTTTTATGCTTGCTCCTTGGTGTGTAAAAATTTGGCTTTTGTACTCCACTACGCCAGTCCACCACTGCTCATAGGTTTGTTTAAATTGTGAGCATCTTTCACTTAGCATCAAGTGATGATATTGGATTTATTCTCACGACGGTCGTCTGAGGCACTAACGTGTCTTTGATGTTCATAATCCAAATTTCTGATGATTTGTGTGAGACTAATTTTTTTCGGCCCGTTGTCTCAACTGTACACTGTAATTTCTTTTTATTGATTGATGAGCGTGATGAAGAATATTTTAAGTAAACCGAGAAATTAATGAATGGATTTGGATATATGATACCTCCAACTCATACCGAGTGCTCTTTGTACTTTTCAAACATAGTTTTGTTTCCTTTTTTTCAATTATTATCAAGTTTGTTTATTTTGTGCTTTTCATTACTTGTCAAACTCCCACTTTATTGTTTTCATTTTTTAAAATGTAGGCTTGTTATTCTCTTTATTTTTTCCATCAAGTTGACCGGAAGAGTGAAGGGTAAAGTAGTGTCTCATGATGAAGAGGCTGGGGGTTTGGGACTTTGGATTACTGAGTATATTGTGTACCGTAAGTGCAATGAATATACTTATTTAACAAGCATATAGTAATTGGATTTTTGGACAAGCCACCTTTGTCGGACAAGATAACTGGCAGTGAATCATGTTCAGTGACTAGTAGTTAACCTTCCTTGAGCTGCCAAATGATGATTCTTGAATATTGCGCAAGGGCTTTGAGTTTATTTGCTATTGAACTGTGAAAACTCTCCCAAGATGATAAGATCTGATGGCAGAAACTAGTTGTGTCTAGCGTATGATGTTGATGTGCCGACCATGGCTCTCATGTTTTATTTTAATTGCGTGGTGGTTGCTGCTTGAAACTAATAAGAGTTACGGTTATTCTTTCTTACTTGTATGCCTCTACATTGCACATTTCATGAGTTGAGTTTTCAAAGTAAAGGCGGCTCCATGGATCATTCTTGAACATTTCTAGGTGTTCCAATCTTCCAATGAAGTTATCTTCTGTTAGCCAACCTTTTTAAAAGAACTTCGAAATGACTCTTCTTTGATCTACGTTTTTCTTTTTTCTGGATTCCAGGTGATAGTTTGCAGGACTGCTTCTTATCTCTCCTCTTAGTTAAATGAAGCATATTGCAAAGATTTTGGCAATACTGGTAGCCATCACTGCATTCTGGATTTCCCTTTTGCATACTTCAATTATTTCTCAAAGTCAGGCTTGGTTGGTGAGTCCCTCCCTACTTTTGCAAATTGTTGAGGTTGAAGTTTGCTCATTTATTTATTTGTTTATAGGGTGTCTTTTAAACGGTTTCAAATTTAACACCATGTCCCCAACTGAAGTTGATTATTTTGCGCAGCTACCTGTCTACTTGATTATATCACTGGGATGTTACGGCCTACTAATGGTTGGCATAGGTTTGATGCAATTTCCTACTTGTCCTCAAGAAGCAGTGTTGCTTCAACAGGTATTAATTCTATGATCCCATCATTCATGTCATTGTCTCTATTTAAATCCAGCATCTAAGCTGCTGTGGTGTCAAATTGTATTGTTATGTTACTGTGTGAATCTGTGAGTCCCACACTCCCACTCGCTTCAACACAATAATGTAGCTGCTAATTGCTTTTGGCATCCTATCTCTGTATAAAGAAAAGAAAAGAGTGACTTGTTGTAAAGTTAATGTTTCCGCGACCCTGCTACTCTATCCAAGTCTGTATCCATGTGATGTCCTTTCACCTTCACATGGCGACCCGTCCCTTAATACTTGAGATAATTGAGACAACCATTCATCATACATCATGCTGTTGAAGAGTGATATGTCAAAATAACAAAATAAATTGGTGGTAAAACCGGGATACAACATGCAATGACAGTGTATCCACTCTCCACCTCATAAGTCTTCAGATATTTCTCTTTACAGGGGACTGCCAAATGCTCAACACTCCTTGTGATGTGAACAGAACGATCTAAGTTGTTAGACTGTAGGTTTAGAGTACCACTTAGTGACTTTAGACTTACTTTCTTTTCCATTGAGTGCGTGAATATTTGGTCCTCTCCCATGTGTCAATCATTTAATTTCCACATCCACGTACGTAAAGATAGAATCATAGAAGAAACAAGGGCCGAGATAGAAAGGACAGACAATTTCTCTAATATTCTTCTTTTGTGGCATTATTTGAATAGTATGAAGTTTTTATACTCCATTTGTTTATCTTTCACTAGATTGTCACTTCAATTTTATTTTTTTCGATAGAAGATTTATCAAGAATTTTGATGTGAAATAAGCAAAATGACCTAGTAAATTGGCTTCACTCCTTTTTATTGTGAAGTAACAGTCATTCGTTGCATTTCTCAACAGAATTTTTAATTTCTAGTCGTATTAAAATAACCTCGTTGTGTTGCTAACAGTCATTCTTTGCATTTCTCAGCGCAATTATATTTTTGGGTAATTCAGAAACACGAGGGTTTGGTTGCGTACTTCCAACCCTCACTCTTGCCTCGCAATTTGCGGAAGCCCTAAATGCATTGGGGTGACATAAAAGTTTCATTAAGGCATATTGCCAAGTTGCTATGCCTAAGCTTTTTTCATAATTTGTCTATCAAAGCATGTCAGTTTCGCCTTTTCTCCTAATCCTTAGCTTGCATCAAAATGTGGCCACTCAGAATGCTGCTTTTATTGCCGAAATATGCATGTCAGTCTTACACTGTCAATCTTCTGTATCCGAATGCTTATGCCTCTGTCTTTCGCTTGGAATAATCTTGGTTATTGTGATGAAGGATCTTTAATCACACGGTGTTTATAATGTAGGACATTGCTGAAGCGAAAGGCTTCTTGCGGCATAATGGAGTAGACGTTGGTTCTGACTAACTATTTGATAGATGAAGGAGATAATCTACCAGCTCATACGAGGAGCTTGTATAAGAAAATAGGGCTGATTATTGTTGATAAATACTGTGATGAAGGGACACTATCATTGGTGTTTTTTAGGGTAGTTAGTTTTTACCATTTTATCCTTCTAAGGCTTCCATGGATATTGTAAAACCGCTCATTGTTGGCTGAAGAATTACGCAAGGCTATTTTAGGAAAGTATTTGTATCGGATTTGGGTGTTTGGGTTGATGTTTTACCGGTTTCTAATGGAAAATTATGGCTTTAATTAGAGAATTGATCTCCTACAACTTGAGATAAAGTAATACAGTATGAACGTTTGTATTTTGTACATCTCGTTTTCGTGGAATACGGAGTTAATGTCCGAAGAAATTTTCAACTGAAAATATTTCCATCATTCTAAAGTACACCTTGAGGTCCTCGACCATGGGCATTCAGTTACGACATGAGGGGAAATTTCTTTTATGATACTCTGATAGTGGGTAATCACTTGGTCTTGCTCCAGACGGACCATTTTGGTCTGAAGCAATAAGATACTCTCACCGTTCCGGTCATTTGCTTATCTTTGTTTTTGACACGATTACTAAGGAAAGAGTAGATGACCATTTGTGTTACTTAGTGGATGACAAGTAAACAATAGTCAAGGTAAATAAATAAATGAGACACCCTAAAATGGAAATGGTAAACAAATGACCGGGACGGAGGGAGTAAGATTTTGTAACCATTTTACAACTAGAAGAGACCGCTATAAAAAAACAAGTTGCCATAAGCCATGATTACATTTTACTAGAAAGAGGAAACATAACCCCGCTTTTTTTTTCAGACGAAAATGCGAAAATGGTCCGCCTTAAATAAGAATTTGTGAAGCATAATTTAAATAGTTCTGTATCTCTCTGGTTTTTATTTCTTCTTTTGCGCGTGGATCGTTCTACTACGCTAATCTGTTCAACACAAGTATCCACCTAAACTTACAAAATAAAAAAAAATAACGGGTTTAGATTACTTTCGTCTTTGATTTGTTTATTTAGGTGGCAGAATTGAAACAGTTATTAAAAAGATAACGATTTCAATATAATTGTCCTAAATATTTTCTAGTTATTACATTTAAAATGTTTTGAATTGTTGTGGTTTATATTGAAGATGATATATTGAGGGGCAAATTAGGAAGTTGATTATATATATTGTCGACGTTATCTAATAATTTGCTGACGTCGAATAACAGCTTGTATAGGTAAGTGGATGGGGTTAGGACTTAGGATATCGCAAAACCCGATCCATTGGCATCCGGCCCATTCGTAGTTGGGAGTTGGGAGGAGGCGGAGACAAAGCAATGACATTTGGAAATTAGGGTTCCTGCATTCAAAACTCCACAAATTAAATCCCAACAATTATTAAGACAAATTGACATATACAAGGCAACTTAAAAATGATATACGACGTGAATTCACCTCTTTTCCGGTCCTTCCTCAGCCAAAAGGGTGGCGCTTCTGATAAGAGGTTTCCTTTTCTCTCTCTTTTTTATTTTCATTTTGTTATGCTTATTTACTCCGTACTTAATTTTACCATTTTAATGATCTTGAAAAGTTTATACCACTTGCTAGTTTGGAAATTGATGGCTGTGATTGTTATCTACTGCTTGGTTTAGCTGTTAGTTTGATTGAATTCACGAGTTGAATCGTTTGCGAAACAATGTTGCTTCTTTATTGTGGAAACACAATGTCATAACCTAATGGAGTAGTATTATGCGGTCACGGGTTAGTAATGTTGAAGATTATAGCCATAGAATGACGGTCTTATATGTGAGACCGACCCATAACCCATTTACCTTTTAAATAAAACTTATATCCAACCAATTATGGGAAGATGTTTAGGTCTGCAGTATCTTGTTGCCTTTGGGTGCTACTTGGAACTTAATAGGAGGTAAGGATTTTCGGTATTATTGACTACTAACTTCATACCTACCAAGATTCAAGCCTTTTCTTTCAATCACCACTTTATGATGCTTAATCAATTTGGGTTCATCCTTCATTACGCCCTCACTCATGATTTGTGCCATGTAATCATTACATTCAGTGTACTGTTCTGTCTGCTTACTTGTCAGTGGAATGATAAGTTGGAAGTTGATTCAATTTCTTATGCTGTTATATGCAACTCAAAATTAGCACAGCAGAGTCTTCTTTCCCTCTTAGCGCGGTGAACATACTGTCATAGACTCTCAGTCATAATTGTGTATCACACTGAGATGGGGAGATGGCCTCAATTGTTCGCTTACACAATAATTTCTTCAGTTTTATCTTTACTATTTGGAATTAACAGTTTGACACCTTGGTTAGCCAATTATTTATTTACTTTGGTGATGTTTCTCATGAGGAGGGATGAAACACCAAATGGCTCAGAACATCGTCCCTTGTTTCTTAAGCACTTAGGGTGTGTTTGGATAGAGGAAGATTTGGGGGGAAAGGAAGGGATCAGAAATCCTTTCTTTAGAGATGGAGGGATTTGGAGGGGCGGGTCTTATTTCCCCACCAACATGGGAAAGATGTGGAGAGAAAATCACCTCCTCCATTCTCCCTCCCCTACCTTTCCCTTTCTCTTCCCCTCCCTTTCGCTTCACTTTTGCTATCCAAACACACCCTTAATTAACATTGATTTTGCAAGATCCTAGCTTCATATTTTGCAGATTCCTCTTTTGTGCTACAATCTTTGTCAGCAAATAAGTTTACTTTTTTTTTTTTTAACTTCTACTTTAGGAGATCTACCGGACTTAAAGTCCGAGTGTCTGTGAAGGCATTTTCTTATGTTGTTTGTTGTACGGTTGTACCTACAGGAAGACAGTTGAACAGAAGCCTAACGATCAGAGGCCAAAACCAAATGAGAACAAGCCCGTGATGAACGAGTGAAGCTGGAACCTTTTGCGCAAATTATTATTAGTATGTAATGTTGGAAAGATCATCGGTTTGGTTCCTTGCGAACATAAAAATGGTATTAGAACGCAAATAGGCTTGCGACTTCTTGAAATAGTTCTCAACTTCTAATGTATGCCTAATTTGAGGTTTGAGATTTGTGAATGTTGAATTTTATGCAGTAAACTGTTTCCAACTTTGATTTTAAATATTGTTTTCAGCTGTGAATCTAGAATCGGTGGTTGCACATTTTGCTACAGATGAGACTGGCACTACCTCGGAATGCCTCAAAATTTGGTCTTGTTAATCTTGAAAATCTTTGCAAAGTGATTGCAAGAGATTCCCTCTACCTATTTCTATTTCTAATATGCAACAGGTCTGCCTGACAATGTGAGATGTAATGAGGGCTTGCTGTATGAAGTAAGATTTGGCTAATGCTGGATGCCTTATGCTCTAGTTTTTGTTCATTATGACGGTTGATGTAAAGGCAATACGAAGTACCATCAAATAAGTTGGGTCGGGTCCAAATATGGGTTCGTATTCTACTAAAGATGGTCAAGTCAGTTTTAACGGGTCTATATTTGATTCACATGATAATTCTCATCACGCCATGAATATATGTTGTATGAGTCTTGCACTCATGAGTCATGATTGAGCTTTTCATGATTGAATGATGAAAGTTGTTCAGGTGAAATTAAATATGGGATTACATATTACCACGATTAGAGGTGTTAATGCCACGAAAACTATTTGTGCATGAATAGTAAAATTCTTTTGGCTATTAGAGCCTAGTTCGTGGCATTAACAATATTGATAGTGGAAATATTCGTTCCCAATAATATACCACATAGAGTACTCCATCTTTAAAAAGATTGGATGAGAGTACATCGTGGAGCATGATACTAATCTCTTCAAAAGGCATATGGAAAGTGTTAGTATCCAAATGCCACCTCTCTATAAAAATTTACTTACTTTTTTTGAAAATGGTGGTCCGACAGTGGGGGCGGCGGTCGTCAATTGTTCTGGGGCTGTGGTGTGGTGGTCCGGCATGTGGTGGCCGTAAGTGGTGGTTTTTTGAAATGTGGGAGAAAATGAATTAAAGTGTATATGAGGGGGTTAGAGAGAGATAGTGTAATGAAAGGGTAGTGTTGGTCTTTTTTCTAAAAATCGTGGCCGATAGTTACGAAAGCGTTGTCGATATTTTTCAATTGGAAAAAATGCCGTCTGTTGGTGCTCCTTGGGAAGTGCAAATGAAAACATTTAGAGAGCTATCTATCCATATAATCTGCAATTTATTTTTAATGTAAACAAAAAAAATATGGGTCGAATATTTGAGAGGGAGAGGACATTGAAGAGATTTATTATTCTAGAAGAAAATTTGATCTCAATATTGATAATCAATAGCTTAGATGAGATCTAATGGTAGATAATAACTGGAAAAAAGGATTACGCATCATACTCCCTCCAATTCACACCAATGGTAACATGGTGGAAATTGGAGTATTTACGAAAAGTTGGAAAAAGGAGCGGTAAAAAGGGAAAAAGTAGGTGGGGTATGTAATTATGAGTTTAATTGTGGGGTTGATAGGTGAGTCATATAATGACATTTTGTGTAAATATCAAATGAGAATAAGGATAACATAGTAATGTTCTGTGCCAAATAAGGTATGTTACCACTTACCATTGGTGTGGATCGTCCGTTTATAATAAGTGTTACCATTGGTCTGGATCGGAGGGAGTATGTATTATCTAATATCCTTTAAAAATTTTGAGTTTACATATATTTTTTTGAGTATTTAAAATTTATAAGTTATATAATAATTTTCTAATGACAAGACTCGAAATTAGTTGAATTAATAAGTACGGAGTACAGTTTTTGAGCAGTGTTGTATTTTAACTTATGTTTAAGTAAACGAACTCAAAAACTTTATAAAAACTCATATTCTTTAAGATAAAACTAAAATAGTTTATTATAGAACTAGAAAAATACATAAACAGATGTAAAATCTCTAACGTATAATTTATGAATGATAACCAAGTTCATTTCAATGGTCCAAATTACTTCCTCCGTCACAGTGAATTGTTATCCTTTTATTTTGGCCCTAAGGTCAAGGAAAGGGTGGAGACCATTTGTGATTCCACTTAGTGAATGACAAGTGGACAATAGTGTCATTGGGTGATCAAATTACTCATATACAACCTTCCAAATATAGAGAGGACATCAATTGAAAAAGACACCCTAAAATGAAATATGACAATAATTGACCGGGACGGCGGAAGTAGGCTGTAGCGTTAATTTGGCAATAGACCCACCATTTAGTCGACCAGTTACCAAAAAATAACTAATTCGAAATAACCAAAATAGAAGCGAATGATCCGTGCGGTGAATGAGGTGCAGAGGTGTAGAGTATACGCTTAAAATATCTTCATTAAATAATGTACGACTGTACGTTTTTCACAAGATACTCCCTATTTTAAAACACTCCCTTTTCACACTCGAGATATCTTTGTCACACTTAGCTGTATCCTCACACTTCTTACTTTATTACCCCCTAATAACCCCAACAATTCGGTTGGTGTATCCCCAATCCTCATTTCTTAGTATTAAATATTTTTATTTACGACCGTTATTATCTGTCTTACTCTTAAGACATGTCAAATACTTATTCCATTCAACTCCATTCTACCAAATTATTTTTTCACGTTTGCCGAGACGTATTTTACGCGGTAAATATCGTTAGCTACGTGTTTGCAAAAATTATAAAAGTTGGATATTAATAATGTACTTGTAAAGACGAATCAAACAAGATCACACCTGAATATATTTTCACTTATATATTAAGAGAAAATTGATGTCGACTCATGAATAGTGTGCAAAAATGAAAGTGGTAGAGTGAAGTTGAAGGGAGGAGGTACATACCAAATTACATCATTTATTGTCTACAAAATATCAAAAACTTTTACTTTATTACCACTCTTTGATATATTTGAACTGTTTTAAGCTTTAGACGGATAATACCGTTCTTAAGCAAGACCTACTGTATTACTATATATCATGCCCTACAAACCAATCATTTAATTTTATACATTATCTCAACAATTATTATTAGAAAAAAAATAGGAGGATAATATTGCAAGTTGCACCTCATTTCCACGTCAGAATGAGTCGGCTACAATTTGTTGCCTTGCCAGATTGTCACCTTATATATGATTTAATATAAACCCATGTTTATTGACATCCAAGTCTTTCTTGTAAAAATAAAGATCCTATACAAAATCTCCCTCATTTTACGCCCTATTAATTCATCCAATTCCCATCAACGGGTATTGATGCAGAGAAATGCGAGTTAATTCATTCGTCTATAACGGGTCTGCTAACAAGAATCATCATGTTATACGTCCTCGGACTTGCCACCGTAAACACGTCAAGACGGGTTGCAACTCCTGACCTTAACAACAATAATAACAATAACAGCATTGTTAGAATCCCGCCTTAGACCGTTACACGGGTTTTAGCCATGGTAATGCTAACTCTTCCCGATCTCCAATCTAATTTACATTTAATGTTATTTCAATGCTCTTTATTTTAGAATAGAATAAAAGAGTTTTGGGTTAAGTTGGAAAAATGATGGGAACAATTATGCTAGCGAAAGATGTTAGGAAGACAAAAGAAGTCGAGGCTGAACAAAAACATAGTGTGTTACAAGGGAGATATGAGCTAGGAAGGGTTTTAGGGCAGGGTACATTTGCACGCGTCTACCACGCGCGTAACTTACAAACGGGCAATAGCGTAGCCATGAAGGTTGTTGGGAAAGATAAGGTGATCAAGGCGAAGATGATTGAGCAAGTTAAGAGGGAAATTAGTGTTATGAAAAGGGTTAAGCATCCCAACATTGTTGAGCTTTATGAAGTTATGGCTTCCAAATCTAAGATTTATTTATCCATGGAGTTTGTTAGAGGTGGTGAGTTATTTGCCAAGGTTTCTAAGGATGGGAAGCTTGATGAAGACCTAGCTAGGGCTTATTTTAAACAATTGATCTCGGCTGTCGGGTTTTGTCATAGTCGAGGGGTGTATCATCGCGATCTTAAGCTTGAGAATCTCTTACTTGATCACCAGGGTAGTCTAAAGGTGTCGGATTTTGGGTTAAGCACGTTTCTTGATGGGGTTGATCAACAGGAGCAGTTGCTTCGTACGAGCTGTGGCACGCCACATTATGTGGCTCCTGAGGTTATCAGTAAGCGAGGTCAAGGCTATGATGGTGCTAAGGCCGATATTTGGTCTTGTGGGGTTATTTTGTATGTTCTGCTTGCAGGGTACCATCCTTTTCATGATGACAATCTTATTAACATGTACAGAAAGATCTATAAGGGTGATTTCAAATGCCCGTCTTGGTTCTCGTCTGAGGCTTGTAATCTGATTGTTCAATTGCTTGATCCAAAACCCGAGTCCAGGATCACCATTTCTGAAATTGTGTCGGACAATTGGTTTATGGCGTCTTCTGAATCATCCACTTTCACAATTGATCATGAAACAATCCATATATTTAAGGAAATGAGTCAGGTGCCGGAGCAAATGAATGCATTTCATATAATCGCTCTGTCTCATTGGTTAGATTTGTCTGCTCTTTTTCAAGAAAAAATGAAGGAGGAAAGCCAAAGGATGAGATTCACGACTAGAAAGCCAGCTAGCGCGGTGATATCTAGGTTGGAGGAGGTAGCTGCTAAGGCCGGCAAGTTTGAGGTGGATAAAGCAGGAGAGTCCAGGGTTAGGCTTCATTGTCCAAGCCGGGGCAGGCTGGGTAGACTGGCCATCGCAGCCGAGCTGTACTCGGTTTCTAAGTCATTTCTGGTGGTCGAGGTTAAGAAGGATAACGGAGATCCCATTGAGTTCAATCAGTTTTGTCATAATCAGCTTCGGCCTGCACTTCAGGACATTGTTTGGACTGCCGATGGCCCGACTCCTGCTTAATTTTTCTTTTTACAAGTTAGAAAATATTAAAATACTACAGTAGTAATTAGTTATGTTCAGTGTTGGTATGGTGCTTAATTTTGCAATTAGTTATTACTTAATCTTCCATGAGAGTACATAATCTCGAGTCAATCAAGAACAAAGCTATGTACTGTAGATTTTATTGTGGATGATTGTATAATAAGAAGAGACCTGTGTCTTTCTCCATTCAGCGTAATACAGTGGATATTGCCTGAATGCTCATATAGTCAGTCATATATGGTCTGTACTTTAGTAGTTAGTTATCGGATTTTTGTGCTCATTAACTGCGTGAAACCGGAAACGTGATGTACTGAAATATAACCATGATAACAATCAAATAATTATGGTACCGTCTGGAGGATTGCGTCTGTAATGAAATAAAATGTTAAATTTAGGGAAAGTTGCGGTTGTGTAGCAAAGATATAATTGAAACTACCGACTGTTTTTGTCAAAGTAAACTATTAAGATATGTGGATTTAACAATCGCTTGGGTAGCTGATATGTTACGATCCTGAATCAAATTCAGGATACGACACTGATTCATGATATAATCTATAGTGTTTTGGTGTAAAATGAGGGGTAGGTATATCGTGTGGCGTATGGAAGTACAAGCGGCTTCAATGAGTTGTCGCGAGATGATTGGGTATGTGGTGTAAACTGCTGAGTTCTTCTTGTTCATTAGCTTCGACCATGACCCATTTCTCATGTTTTTAATTGTGTATTTGATTTGTGTGAACGAAGAAAGTCTTCTTTTTTCCAACACGAATATGCCCCTCACCATCAGACCATTCATTCATTCATTGGGCTTCAGATACAAGTTTCAAACTAAGCACATGTGATTCTCACCATTTTCACCTTCATCTTTCGAATTCTAGTGATTAAGACGAAAATTATAATGACAGGATTTCCATAATGTAGCGTGATAATTACAACACATAAGTATAGTTCTATCCTTGGTTCTCAGAGGTTCCATGCTATGGGGAAAAAGGATTATACATCGGAGGTACTACCTCAGACCAGTATAGATTTGAGTTTTTGTGCATTTTTTTCGAGCATTTTAAAGTTTATAAATTACATTTTAAATCTTATATGTGATGTTTTTTGAGTTTTATTGTAATTTTTTTGAGTTTAATATTCCAATTAATGAACTCAAAAACTTTATAGTAAAATTAATAATTTTTAATACTAAACTCAAAAACTTTATTGTAAAGCTCAAAAATTATATTATATGTGGTAGTACATCAAATGTATAATCCACATACTGCAAGCTATGCCCCAAGTGGTCACAACTTTGGATAGATATTGGTGTCAGCACATTATGTTACTAACTTTCTAGTCTCCCCGTTCCTTAATATAAGGCGTTTTAGATTACTTCACGGAATTAAGAAAGTATTGGAAAATGGTGTATTATTTGTTAGGTATTATAAATGCTCTTTGAAAATTTAAAAGTCAGTTTTTCTACTATTAAAATGGCTTAAATTGTGAGTGGTTTGGATAACATTTAATACATGGAAAGTGTAAAACGACTTATAAAATGAAAATTTTAATTTTTCCTAAAACGACTTATATTAGTAAAACGGAGGGGGTATGCATCAAGCCAGCAAGTGGATGATAACGAGGAATACTTCTTCTCAGATAAGGTCTCATAATAAATTTCACAAATTCTCATTAATGACGGGGCATATCCGTCTTACAAGAGCTCAATTATAATTTAATATGGACCCTCCTCGATAAATTTGTGATTTCGGATAATAATTTGGGTTGAATTGCTGTGCCAGTCAATTGTTCATCTATGAATTCTACTTCCCTATTTGTCAATTGGAATGACGTGCTTCATTGGCTAAATTCTATCCACTATAAGGGCTAGTCTGCTACTCATCACTCCCCACTTACATAATATCCACATTATTGTTAGCCAATAAGTTTTACTCCATACGTTATTATTACTACGATATGATTTATTATGAGGTTTTGAAAATTTTGGAAGCTTCTTTGATTTGGACAATAATACATAATACATAATTGGAACTATTTGGAAGCTTCTTTGATTGGGGACAATAACACATGCTACTGAATGTATCCAATACAATACTCGTAATTCATCATGCTTAGGTTATACTCGCATATAAAAATAATAACAAATTCATTTTAGAGTGTTATAAGCCTTTTGAATGTCAAGTTTCATAAGCGCTCTAAATGCACAAGAACTCATGTGATATAGCTTGACCATATCCTAACAAATCAAGATATTTTCTACAATATATTCCTCTCTGGCAAATGCACTCGTAGTAGAGCCGATGATATGTGGGAGAACTTCACAAAGCATGTTGCATTGAAATTTTGAGATGCCTTTGTATAATATGATACAACAAACAATAGGCCTATATTACTTAATTGATTTAGGAAGATTAGTCTTGGGAGTCAAGATGAGACTAATGTTGTTTATATGTTTTACCATCCTCCTCTGAACAAAGAAGTCACTAATAGTAGCACAAACCCCATTTCTAACAAGTTGCCAATCATTCTAATAAAATTGGCTACTAAATGCATCATGGCCCATAAACTTTTGTCTCAAGGATGAGAAAATAGCATGCCTAATTCCCTCTCTTAGTACCGAAGATGTCTTAATCTAATGGTTAAGACGGATGTATCGTGAACAATAGGTCCCAGGTTCGAATCCCCTCACCCCTACATTGTAATGCAACTAAGTTCACGCTTTGTGAGACTTCAAAAAAACAAAAAACTTCTCTCTGAGTAGCTAGCAACACTGAATCCACAGAACTAGCAATCAACTTCTTTTGCACATCCTGAAGAGCAATCATTAGGATCCTAGCATTCTTTACAATATTATGAAATTTGGTCTTTATTAAGCAACATTTTTACAATTTACACGAATTGAAAATTCAAGTGAACTTTAATTACCATGGAAACTTTATATTCGATGGTGAACCAGACAAGCTCTAAGTGAGTTGGATTTCATAATTCCACAAACAAGAAATAAAAAGACGCTGATTGTCCCATAGCTCATAACAAACAGAAGCTCAAACCAAGAAGAAATTATTTACAATATCCCTTTGAATATTTGTTGCAAGTTACGGAGTATTATCATTGAATCTATAGATTTTAAATATATCAACAGTCAAATGTGGCAAAATGCACACAAAAAAATGGTGACTAAACACGATTTATAAGTGGATCTGGCAGTGTTCAGAGTCACGCCACACAAACTGCCCCGCGCCCTTTGCTCTTTGAATTTGGTAGGTACCTCAAACTTTTGAAGGACCTTCATATTTCAGGAGTCAGCATGTCCAAACCTTTAAACCATAGATGGCAGCCGCATAAGTCGCCCTGCCATGACACTGTCATTGGACAAAGAAAAATCTCATTGCACAGCTTGATCCATCAGAAACTTTGAAAGACGAGATTATTTCTACAATTACTCACTGAAAGTGTCCGAGTTCCAAGACTTACCTCTTGACGTAGTAATAACAGAAATCAGCCAAGATAAATGTTTGAACCAGCTCGCATAGGAGAGCCAGCAATATCCACAAGTGTCCAGATCCAACTAGCCTCAGGTATGCTCCCTTAGTCTCAATTATCTGTTTTGGGTTCCAAAATTTTGTGGTGAGTTAAGGAGAGTCAAGTAGATGCACAATAATAACCAAAGAACTGGCCTTGGGTTAGATGGTCTGACGGTATTTTCATTAGGCGTTAGTGACGTGGCACATGCTACTCATGCCAGTTGATAAACTTTTGTCAGTCTGCTTGACCTAAACATTAGGCGTTAGTGACGTGGCACATGTACTACCTTTTTGAGGGATTTACTACCATTTTTTGATTCTGGGTTACCTCGGAACAAAGCAAATGACTCAATGGAATGAACAGGCTTTTTTTAGTGTGGAATAGCAGTCACTAGGTGCAACTGTGTAAATCCGACCATGTGTTACTCCCTTATCCGTCCACTGACGGGAGCCTTTGAGGTGCTGAGGTTATAATGTTACCCAAAACTCAGGCCTAGCTCATGATTGAATTTCAGTGGATCGGATATTGAGCGACGTGCTCCTAACAAAGCATTTGGTTAAGATTTAAGAGGTATGTCTGGTCAATCAATATAACTTTTTGTGTTGGAAATTTGAAAACTAAGAAGTACTCGGTATGAACCACTTAGCATGCGGAGCAGTCGGTATTTTCTATCCTGAATCCATGTAAATGAGCAGTGGTTTGGTGACTTAGGTCATAAAAAGTACTAACAATATTATTAGCAGAAATTGACAAGGATTTATCACCTGGATTATCCAATACGCGCACTGGAAGAATCTTGAAATGCCCAACGCAAATACATAATGCGATGTAAATGGTTCAACCATCTGTATAAAGATCATGTCAGTTCTGCCTTTGTTGCATTGCACAAATATATTAGGTATTTAGATTGACTTATGCTAGAATATATAGTCTCTCCTTTTAACAGTTTATAATTGCACCAGAAATTGATCTACAAAATTTGTCCCAATTACCTTAGCATTCTGGATCAAACGGAGCTGGGGTAGCACTGAGATCGCCTCAACAGACATGTTGAACGGCCAGAAAAACCGTATAATAAAACTATGTCCTCCTCTAGGACGGCCTAGAATTGCAGCAAAAGCGCATGGCACTAACTGTAGACAAAATAACATAACACACATTTAAACAAAAATCAATTAGATTGTATCGTACAAGCTAATGCCCCCATATTGAGTCATGAACATGTGTAAATTATTTTTTCTTAAGAACTCTCAGTAAAGTAATCGTATCAAATTAGAAAAAAAAAGGTGATATTTATTTTTGAAAGTTTGCTAACAAATAACAATATCCGATTTGCTTACATTTACGATGCATATTTGACAAATGCAGAAGCGACCTTACAACCAAAATGATTTAAAGTAAAAAAAAAATACGGAGTAAGATTTGAACAATGTTATACTACTTTGCCCTTTTTAATAATTCAGCAGCATATATAAGAGAACCAGAGATTTCAGAAATCATACATCAGAAGCACATTGAATAAAACACCCTACTGGAAAGAGAATGTTATAAGTAGAGTATGAACAAGATGAACGGAAAACATTACCACATAATACAACGGCATGTTGTCTAGCTCTTTCAGGTAACTTGATTTCAGTTTAACTCGCATCATATATATTATCCAAAGTGTAGCGCCAAGTATAATGAGATCAAGTAGACTGTTGGTATTCCAACGGAAAAAAAGGGAAGATGCGAGTCTAGTGACTAGATAGATTGCTGTGAGCTCTTGAGTCTTCAGTGAGAGGCCTGTGAAAAAAAGCCGATACACAGACATTAGAAAAGTATTGAATTATCAATTATGCTCTCATCCAAATCTACCAGCAACGAGACGGATTCAAAACTTTCACATTCACTGTGTTAGAACATGCAAACGGGTCGGGTCACACACTCACACCCAAACGGAGGAGAGACGGACCACTCGATAACAAAAGGAAGGTTCCATCCTAAAAACTTGGCAATAGGAGGAATAGCCCTCCTTGGTTATAAAGTGGTATAATCTCTCATTCTCCAATAATGTGCAGTAGGACACTCATATGTGGGTTAATATTCCATCGGAAAGTAAATGTCAAAAACTTTTTTCACTCAAAAAAGTTCAAACTTTAGCCAATAACATCACTAAATTAGGCCAAGACAATGCCAACCAAGTACACCATAAATAT
Source organism: Heliosperma pusillum (assembly GCA_022085475.1). Taxonomy (NCBI): domain Eukaryota; kingdom Viridiplantae; phylum Streptophyta; class Magnoliopsida; order Caryophyllales; family Caryophyllaceae; genus Heliosperma; species Heliosperma pusillum. The sequence goes on from JAIUZE010066107.1 coordinate 92,941, forward strand.
GACTCGGTACATGCTACCCATATACTTAAAAGAGACATTGTCAAACAAATATTCTTGTACGAGTATAGGGCAGATGGATTTGCTGTGGAGCCATTAATTAATACTCATAAGTATTTAACTGATTGGTAAATAGGCAATCTAAACTACCAAAGACGTCTCAAGCCTAGTGATTAAGACGGAAGTACTCTGGACAATAGGTCCGATTGTAGTCCCATTTATTGTCATGACTTGTGACCCCTTCAACACCACAAAAGAAGTATGTAAGCTAGCAAATTAACCAACACCACATGTCAATATCTTTAGGGGCCGAATTACTAATGAAATGAGGTAAAAGAAAATCTCAAACTAGCCGCGTAGCTCCACCGTTAGATATCGTATACACGAATGGAATTGACAATAAAAAAAATCACAGCGAATCAACTTATGCCCTAACAAACAATTCAAACCTATATTAGTGTCAGGGATATACAGAATTTTCTATTGAGATAAGACAATGTCCTCTGTTCAGAAATTCCGAAATTCCGCAAAATCAATTTCCGTTACTTTTAATATTTCCGTCATAGTCGTTCGAACGAAACTATACCGTAAATTTGTAAATAAGTACCCCCGGACTTCCATTATATTATAACGATTTGACTCATCTATGAAACAAACCCGAATATGCTAAAATGAACCGGTAATTACACTTAAATTACCAACCTAGACTATGCAAATTCATGAATCAAAATTAGTAATCTAATAAAAAATAAAAAAGAAAAAAAGAAAAAAAGAAAAGGAGAAAAAATACCAGCACAATTTTTGGAGATGGAGAGCTTATAGAGCAAGATTAGAAGACCAAGAGCATGAGAAGCACGACTGGGAATATAGTAATAAAATCTATAATGTTTTAAATAAAGTGTTAGAAACATCAACAGTGTGAAACCTGCAATTGTACCCATCATTACTTTTTCTCTTACACTTCTACTTCGAACCCATCTTCCTATTTTCTGTATTGCTTTTGGCGTCTCACTCCTTCGTGTACTCATTTTTATGTTTTATTAGTTGATCAATTGTTTTTGAAGTTGGGTTCTCAAATTATGTAAAGCTTGGAGTATCTTTTATTTATATATATAAATAGGAGTATTAATTCGAACAAGTTTAAGAGTGGGATTAACAGATTATGGCAAGTGGCAACTATGGGGTTTCGTCAAACTACCTTCTCATCCTCTTTTGATCTTTTCCTACTTCGGATTCGATTTGGAGTTAACACTAGTTTTACCCGTGCAAATTGAACGGGTTTATTTTTCGAACATTATTTTGTATCATATATTTAAATAAATAAATAATAATGTTAAATTTTAAGACTTACGGGTGCAAACATAAAATACTTCATATAAAATATTAAACCCAATATATTAACAATCTTGTATCAAACATAAAAAAAATAATTAAAACATTCTAAATAATATTATGAATTAAAAAATTATATAAAAAACTTGATGTTTATAATTACTACATTAGAACTGATGTAGGTACTGATATGATTAAAGCGATAATAACAAACTTGATTGATTTTTTAGACAAATTATATATTTCTGTTGTAAGAGGGTTAGCATACACCAGCTCTGACCTGCTTCTGAGCATGTTTTGACACGAGTCACCTGACTTATTTCCGACATGAACAATATTATAAATTAACTCGTTTGATTGTGTTAAAATAAATTATATTTTAATAAAGTGAATATTTAATAAATCGATAGTTTCTCACCAATTAGTATTCACTTCATTAAACTATAATTTAATTTGTTGATTTTTTTTAATTATAATTTTGCAAATTGGCTTGGTATTGTTATAAATATTTTCCAATAAAACTTACATGACTAATAAACACCAATTTACAATTATATAATACTTCAATTGAAGGAGACTATTTTTAGTTACATGAGTATTTTCTTACTAATTTGTGTATATAAAATGAATTTTAAATCTATATTTGGTAAAAAAAAATTAATGATCCTAAAACAAACGTGTACTAAGTTTTCATTAGAAGTATTTGTAAATATGGAAATAAAAGATTTAATGCATAAATCATTTGGTAAATATTAATCATATTTTAGAAGGTTTTTTTTATTAAATGAAGTTAGAAAGTTAGTGGGCCATTGTGTACATGATGAGGTGACTTCACTAAATGACTCTAAATGTTTGTGTTTTAATAGAAAAAATATTCCACCTTTTTTTCTTTTTTCTTCTAATTATTGCTTTTTTGTGTCCAATTTTTTAGACGTATAAATACAGTTAGGATCCTCTGTTCAATTTTTGTGTCACATTCTGTGTCTCACTTCATTTATTTTCTTATACATCACTTACTGCAAGAATAAAACATGCAATAATGATATTACTAGTTACATTTGTCGTTAAAGTGACCACATTTGATCCGTCTTCAATAAGACTTACTGTAAATACAATTGAAGAATTTGTTTGTACTCTATTTGTTAATGGAAAAGTTTAACAAAATATTTCTTCCATCTCATTTAAAATTTATTTATTTGTATTTTGAGGCATATTATTCATTACAATCTATTTCTATTTTGGACTAGTGGCTATTATGTACAAGTAGACATAATTTCTTTATTTTATTGGTCGAGTTTACTTAGTTTGGTCTCTGTGTAAAATAATCGATAACAATTTATCGGAACGGAGGGAGACCAAGCAAAAAAATTGGGGATAAATAAAAGAAAAAATGGAGTATATATATAAGTTGTACATCTCAAAATCGATATTTACATACTGACATAAACTCTAAATTGTTCCAAATTAGGTATTGAGTATTGACCTAGCAAACTACACTCACAAATAAACTGGGTCGCATTCAAATAATTTAATATTCTTTTTCTTATTCTCACTTTATATCAAATTTACTTGTTTACTTAAATGAAATTGAAACATTCATATTTGCTATAGAAAAGTTCAATAAAACAATATTTGTCAACAAACAAATTAAAGTAATATACAAATGGATAAAAAACGGTTAAAGTGTCCACGTTAAAGACCGAGCAAAATGATTTGGAATAAGGTTATGTTCTTTTATCTTCAAGTTGCCCCTTTAAGTATGACTCATATCTAAATAAGTTCAGTTCAGAATGATAAGATTCTTGAAATTCACTTCTAGAAAAAAGTTATATTCGAAAGTAAGAAAAATAAGGGAGTATATATAAGTTGTATATCTCGAAATCGATATTAGCCAACATGTTATCTGATGATCACTTGCTGGCAAAATACAATATACACTAGATCTGGTAAACGAGCCAATCAGGTCGGATTCATGTCAGTCAGTTTGGGCTGGGTCATTTTCATATTTGCAAGAATTCCGGTAGGGGCAGATTGTTTCGGGTTCGGGTCTATTATTATTTTTTATCAAGTATTTTATGAATGATGGTTTGTTTATAATACTTCTAGTAAATATTCGGGCTGGCTCATATTTGTTCAGCTTAATTTGGTATACAGGACATGCTTGGGCAATATTCGTTCAGGTCACTTCGGGTTACGAGACACGCTCAAGTCAGTTTAGGCTAGGTCATATTCATTTGGGTCAATTCCAATATATGATCTATCAAATACGGAGTACCAATATTTAGACAAGTTAAATCTTAAATATATATTTTTTTAACTTTTGTTAATTTATTTAAAAAAACGATAATTCATATTTGTTATTTTACTATTAATTATTCGTGCATACTCCTTATATTTCGTAAAAAAAATATACATCTTTTTATTTCTCGTGAGTTTCCCAAACATCATTGAAAAATTTAAAATTACTTATGTATTTCAACTAAATTAAATTAAATACCGTAAATACCTAAATTAAATTAAATACCGTAAATACCTAAATTAAACTTAATTTTGTTAACAATTTGAACATGAACCGATTTGAATTCGACCAAACCAATAAGCTCAAGAGTTACCACAAATTTTGTACTTCTTACACTTAAGAGAGGTCAAATATATATATCAAATCTCCCAATCATGTCATAGTATTTGATCCGTCAAACTGAAAATGGATAGGGGTGTGTGAAACAAGACTTTACTAAAGCTTAGTCTCAAGTCTCAAGTGGTATAAATTGACTCAGAATTGTGTAAAACCCCAGTGAAACCCCTACACCATCCACTTTATTCTTCCTGCAATCCTGCAATTTTAATTCAGTCTACTTTCTACATTGTGTTTCTCCAAATCAATGGAGGTTACATCATTCTCTTCCCCTTCTACTTGTACATGTAGGATTTTAACCAATATTAACCTTATGTCTCTCTCCACTAACAAAACTAACTTAAACCCTTCAAACATTCCTTCCTACCCTTCTCTTCATTCTTCTCCTGCAACATTTTCTCTGGGAAAATCCTCTTCCTGCAAAGCTGCTCTCAGTACCAATCAACACACCATTTTTACACCCAAGGTACCATCTTTCTTCTTTCATTCGTATTTTCTGCCTTTTTCTTATTTGGGTTCATCAACTTTTACTGCTATCTTGTACTTTTTTATGTCAATTTCTTCAAATTGTCTTTTTTTTTTTGAATTCTAAATGATACCCTGTCTGATTAATTATATGGGTTATTTGAGTAGGTTAATTATAGCGTGATGCTGGAATTGTTTTTGTAGGTGGGGTATATGATTATATAATGTTTGATTTTGTGGTAGGTGAAGGGTTTACAGGATGAAGGTCATAGTGTGTTTGAGCTTTCAAGTTTGACAGCCTTATCTCCATTAGATGGCCGGTACTGGAATAAAGTCAAGGACTTGGCTCCGTTTATGAGTGAATATGGCTTGATTCGATACCGAGTTCTCGTGGAGGTTTGTTTCTGATATTCTTGTTAGTCTTATTATTGCGAGTTGAATTTTTGCAGCTTGGTTTGTGACATTATAATTGGAAATAAACTATACAACATGTTAAGAGGAGTCGTCTTAAGAGAGTATTCCTTAGTATGTTCTTAGACAAATTTATGTGTAGTTTCTATCAATGTAAGAATGTTGGGGCAAAACCTTGTCTTCCATACTGGTAGTTGCAGTAGAAGAATGCGGTAGATTAGTTAAAAGTTTATAGAGTTGTTTGCATTTATAAGTGCTCTGATTCATCTAATAAGCCTTTCTAAAGATTTGTCATCTCTTTAATGTTTGCAATCTCGCTTCAGATACAATGGTTGTTGATGTTGTCCCGCATCCCTGAAGTAACCGAAGTGCCAACGTTTAGTGATGAAGCACAACAATTTATGCAAGACTTGATTGACGAATTTGATGTGGCAAATGCTTTGGAAGTGAAGAATATTGAAAAAGTGACTAACCATGATGTTAAAGCCGTCGAATACTTCCTAAAGCAGAAGTGCCAGTCTCATCCAGAGATTTCAAAGGTTTTGATTTTTACGACATTTCCTTGATAGTTGCTTGACAAGCTTCGTTAGTTGATTCTAGAGTGTTTCTTAGGAGCAGTTGTTCTATGGTTGTTTTTGCCCTTTTAGGACTTTACCGTATTCCTCTTTGGCAGGTTTTGGAGTTTTTCCATTTTTCTTGTACATCTGAGGATATCAACAATCTTGCTCATGGATTGATGCTCAAAGATGCACTAGACAAAGCTATGTGTCCTGTTATGGATGAAGTTATTAGAGCTATGTGTAATATGGCCAAGGAATATGCTCATATTCCAATGCTTTCTCGCACTCATGGACAGGTACCTAGGAAAATTCTTACCTCATTGTTGTTAAGTAATTGTGTTAGATGGTAATGGACTATTCCCCATGTTAATCGTGCTTCCAGAACTTGATGCTATTTGCCATTTGTGTGTTTGGTGGTGGATATATGTAAATTACCGTTGTGCAGAATCCTGCTTGTTTGAAATGAAGTTTTGTTAGGTAGAAATAAGAATGTAAAATAAACAAAAATAAACAAATTTGTAGGACAGATTTTTATTTGAAGATGGTTATATGGCACCCTCTAGAAAAGGTCCTAGATTTGCCTCTTCATACCTTTGGTGAGACGATTATATGAATCATTGTTAAGGTCACCAATACATGAACCCTAGGTGGCAATTCCATAAATCAATGATCTAAGAAACAAGGTGTATGACATTGATCAGTATCGGGTGAATGTTATGGACGTTAATGAACTTTTTTATTTGATTACTACTTTTTGCCTTTTTGCCATAAAACTATTTTCAACGAAAAAAACGTTGAGTGAAACACAGGGTTCCAAGCAACAATTTATATGTTAGGCTGAACAGAAAAGGTAAACAGAATGGAGGAACGAGGAAGATTAGGGGCGTGGGTGGGGGAGGACCTGACCATGTTTTGTAAGGTAGAATAAGTTACTTGTTGGCAGAGAAGTAGGAGTTTCCCTCATACAGAACAAATGAAGTAAGTAAGATAAATCATTTTCCAGGAAGAAACTTGGCCTATTGCATTCTTTAAGTTCTCTTTTAAATCTTACAGCTACAATACAATTTGGGGAGTGGGTGGGTGTGGATACTACTCATGTTGCGTCAGATAAACATATGGGATACAACAGTGAAGAGCCAGAGTAATTAGCTTTTGTTTTCCTCTTTAGGTATCTCCAATATAGTTATCTGCTGTGAAAGCGTGTTGATTTGCCACCGTTACATCAGCTGTGATGATAAATTTCGTGTTCTATTCATCAATTGGCTTGATAATGAGCTATGCAATAGGCACATGTTAGACGGTGTACCTTTCAATCAGTTGCTCATATTATTTTCCGTCCTGTAAATTTGTAGCCAGCTTCACCAACCACTTTGGGGAAGGAAATGGCCATATTTGCAGTCAGGTTAAGTAGAGAAAGGCGAAAAATTTCTCAGATTGAGTTAATGGGAAAGTTTGGAGGTGCAGTGGGAAACTATAATGCTCATATTGTTGCATACCCTGAGGTCAACTGGCCGAAAATTGCAGAAGATTTTGTGCAATTATTGGGATTAACTTTCAATCCTTATGTGACACAGGTATATCACTGTTTTCTGTTTGGGGTTCAATATACTCGCCTTGTCATGATGCCTAACATTATATTTGTGGACGGCAATTTTATCTTTTAGCATTCCTAGTTAGTTTTGATTATTTTGACTATTATTTTCCCTTTGCTAGCTTTTGTTATAAGAAAATTGTATCTTGACTATGGCTTTGGAAAGCATCCCACAACCGGTTGTATTTATAACCAAAATTGAAGTTACTTAGCCAGTTAGCCCTTTGTAAAGTTACCGAGTTAAGTTACCAAGCTCCTTTGCAAAGTTACTCAGAGAGCTAAGTTAGCTAAGTTTTAGCTCAGTAACTTTGTGAAGTAGCTAAGTAATTTTGTAAAGGCGCTCAACAAAAATAATTTGGTTGTACATACGACGGGTTGTAGGATCCATTAACTGGTGGATCTAGGTAGCCACATATACTCTTCATAGTTTTTCTTCCAAGGCTCTTGTTTGTGACAGTCTGCTAGATGGAAGCTTTGGAATAGTGCATACAATCACTTACATACTCGTTTAATGTTTTTGCAGATTGAACCTCATGACTATATGGCTAGCCTTTTTCATACAATTATCCAGTTCAACAACATTTTAACTGATTTTGATAGGGACATATGGGGTTATATCTCGTTGGGTTACTTCAAGCAGGTGAATAATATTTAATTTTGGATACAAGTTTGATCAGTTATTTGTATGGTGATCATATCTTCCATATAGCATGTCATAATTTCAAATCCGCAGATAACCAAGGCTGGTGAAATTGGATCCTCTACAATGCCCCACAAAGTGAATCCTATTGATTTTGAAAACAGTGAAGGAAATCTCGGCAAAGCTAATGCTGGTCTATCTTTTCTGGGCATGAAGTTGCCAATTTCACGATGGCAGGTAATGCCTTTTTGTTTATAGTTTCTCCAGGTTTTGGATAGCTAACATTTTCCTCCTGGCTATAAAACTCCATCTAATTTATATTGCATACACTTGCTTTTGATGGTCAACTGAAATGAAATTTGACCATTATTTTTTCGCAATATAGTGATATATCATACCTACAACCTTTTGAAAACGATGATATGAATTTTTATTGTTTTGGTTAGTGGTCATAGTTATACTGGTTGAACCCCAAAGTCAAATGGAGACAATATAAACGGATGGAGGAGCATCATTTTGTTGCTCATTCGTCTTGTGATGATAAACATAGTTGTCAATAGGCCAACACTTTCTTTGTCTTATGTTTTTCTTATGTTATTTATTGATATCTCGTACTTATGCTTTGCTTATTGTTCCTCCATCCACAAATTGGTAAAACAGCGGGACTTGACAGATTCAACAGTTTTGAGGAATATGGGTGAAGGACTAGGACACTCTCTCCTAGCATACAAAAGCACCCTGCAGGGTATTGGAAAGCTCCAGGTCAGTAGCTGTGATTGATAGTAGAAATATTTGTTGTTTTTCGCATCTGGTTATTTCATTGTAGAGTTAAGGCTCTACATCTATAGGCTTTACACCTATATAATCTAGAGATATTAAATGAGGAATATCATAGTACCATGGCATCATACTTAAAAGGTTTTTCGGAAGTAAGATTAAGGTTCTCTTCACCAAATTGATTGAAGAATTCTTACCCATATTGTCAAGCTACAATGATCTCTGCTTTTTCGTCACCTTTTATAATTTCTTGTGAATTTATTTGAACATGAAGGTCAACCAAACTCGACTGGATGAAGACTTGAACAATTCATGGGAAGTGCTTGCTGAACCTGTACAAACAGTAAGTCACACTCGATTCCTCTCTTCTGAATAGCGTGACATTCGACAAAGAATGATGCTAATTGTTGTTTAGATGTTCTATAGTCAATAACTCAATATCCTCCATTGCGTTTTGTTTCTTTAGAATAAGATAAGTTGGTCACCAATATAAGATCTTATTTCATCAATTTTGATTCGTCTTCGAGAAAGGAAAATGGTACCCCCCCCCCCATCTCCCTCTAAACTTATTTGCTAACTAAAAAAGAGAATTTTATGTCCTGCTGCCCCCCTTTCCTCTCTTATCCTCCGATTCCTTCCATCCAAAACTTTCAAAACCTTTACAAAGTGTTCATTATGTGTTGTAATACATTTCTTTTTACTACCATATGTTGTGTAGGCATGATTTGGTCTCAGCAAAGTAACCCTTGTGGCTTAACAACTGAAAAATTCCAAAACTGTAATTTGTGCCTTAATTACTGTAATCAGGTCATGCGAAGATATGGTGTTCCAGAGCCTTACGAAAAACTGAAGGAGCTGACGAGAGGAAGAGCAGTTACTGAAGAAAGCATGAGAGTATTTATTCAAGGATTAGATTTGCCTCAAGAGGCAAAGGTTAATCTCTTGAAGCTGACCCCACATTCATACATTGGAGCTGCTGCTGACTTGGCATTGTCTGTTGACGCTGCTGTGAAGTTGGTGAATGAGTTCTGAGGGGTTTAGGCAGTTAAGGCCAACTCGGTCACAATTTTCCGATTATGAGAATCGAGAGCTGCATTTTTTTCAAGGGTCATCAGTTTAACCAGGTGAACACAAACTCACTTCTCAATCTTATTAACTAATTTTTCTCAATGTAATTGCTTTAGGCTAACGATTCAAAAGTCCAATTAAGCTGGCGCCTCATGAAATGTGCTGTAGTAGTTTGTCTGCGTTTTTCTAGATAATAATATTCACTCTAATTTTGAGGGATATTGAAATGTCTTCGGTCATTTTATCTTTTAATTATTATTGGATATATGATTGACCTGCTAACAAAGGCTACCAGAAAACATTCAATGTGGCAAAGTTGGCAACTTGAGCTTGATTAGTTTCACCAATACTTGTGTAAGGCGGAGTTACATCAACATTATTGTAAAACCGCCTGATGTTTTATACAACTACCCTTGTGAAAGTAGTTTTCAAGTTGTTTTATGTGCCTTTTTGGTAAATAACAGTCGGTTGTAAGTAAGGTATTGTATAACCGTCTATTAGTTTTAATGGATCCATCGAGAAGATTTACAAAAATTAAATATAGTGAATCTAAGGGAGCAAAAATATTGTTCCCTTTGTTCCTGCAGAAAGTTTAGCCTTGCTTTTTGATCGACTATTTAATGCTAAGGAGTTCCACTTCATTCTCGATGCCACCCAAACCTCGTGCATAACAGGAAGACCTAAAGTATTAGTTGGGACCCTCAACTAATAGTTTTGGTTTCTCGTTATAAGGAATTAACTCTCCCCTTGAAGTGTACAGTAGTCTCTTTTAGATGATTTAATAAGCTTTTTCTAGAATTGATTAGTTAATTTGTAGTACGGCTTGGCCCTCCCTAGCTCCAAAGTCCATAAAAGAGAGATCTAAACTGTTAGTCGGGACCTTGTGACCGACTACAATGGAATAAGGTAAACTATACGAAGGAATATGGTAGTAGTATCACATGGTTTTCCCGAGGAAAATATATTACAAAGAAATAAAGAATGTTTCCCTCGTGATAGTCAGCAAAAAGGCTCAGTTTTCCAATTCCATCATAACAAAATGCACTCCCATTATATATGAGGGAAATGGCTTATGACTCAAGATACATACAAGCACTGGCACAACTAATTTAGTTGTTACCATGCACATCGGAGGACGTGAAGGAACACGGCCTCATCGCAAGGGATCCAAAGTTTAGAAGGGGTCATAGAATCATCATGCTTGTCCCGCGCCTGGTCTAGTAAGGCTTTGAAGAGAGGGTGCTTGAGCAAGGTGATTCTAACAACATACCTCGTATGTTCGTCACCAACATATACTACCATATGTCCCTTTGGCACGTCCTTTGGAATGAAATTTCCGGCTTCGGCTTGGGACAATGGGATAAAACACCATTGGTAGCAAGACTCAAATTGTTCTTCGGCCGAGAGTATGACCTTGGTGCGCATTTTTCGGCACTTGTTTAGGGATGATTGGATGAATTTACACTTCATTCTTATAACTCTTGGGAGTGTACTAATAAAACTTGTTAGAAGTGAAGTTTATGTGATAATGAAATGCTTAAAAAAGGATGGGTTATATATATAGTGTGTAGCTTGAAAGGCGCCAGCTTTGGGGCATTAAATGTTGGTTAAAGAGGACCTAAATGATGATGTCTCTTGACCAGTTGAGTGTGGCATTTTACGCATTAGTGTCTACTGCGCACTTTGATTGTCAAATTACAGTACCAATCTGAGTACGGATCATGTGAAATTGCTCTTCTTGGTGTTACACTCTGGCATTGTGGGTCTTTGATGAGTAAGTTTACATGTTCGCATAAATAGACCCTGTGTAAATGTCAACCATGTTCTTTCGACTCTTCGGCTTTGGACCATACCTGTGTCCGACACGACGTTCAAGGATGTGGGTATCAAATCTTACTCGACACTTACCAATGGGACATTTCTTCGCAAAGACAATGCTACATGAGACAGTAGAGAAGAAGATGGTATATGAAACATCACAAATTCTCATCTGTGACGGGAATATCCGTCGCAAATACTACCCATGTGGGTAGATAAGACAAAAGCAAAGTGCCTAGGGAGTAGCATTTTGTTTAGTCTTATCTACCCACATGGGTAATACTTGACCCGTCAAAAGACTTATGACGGATATGTACGTCACAAGAGAGACTTGTGGTGTCTTAGATGTGTCCATTGTACTTCACAAGCTCTAATGTTCTCGTACTTCTACTTCGTTTTCTCCTTGGTTCCGGCATTTGAAAGTTTGAGTCTTTGGAGTGCCAGATAAATGAATCTATCATGTATGCGTGTTTTTTGATAATTGTACCCGAGTTTGAGTGACATAAAATATAATGGCAAGGACGTTAAATGACAAGTGAAATCAGAGTGTGACATGCAAGGCCTGGATTTAAAACCATTTGACAGTGAACTGCATTTGTAAGCCTAGACAAATAGTAACAAAAAGAGACTACTTAAAAGTGAGATTAACTTGTCTGTTCACTTTTGGGTTTATTTCTTGACTTCAAATCTGTTATGTTACATTGACGTTACTTTATACAAGTACTATTACTTGTCTATTACACCGTGTCGATGTGCATTCTAGGGCGTCTTTTTATTCAACACTCAAATGTGTCGATGTGCATTTCTGAATCCTTATGAACAAACGTCTAATATCTGTCACAAGTTTGTGACGGGCTAATTAAAATCCACATGCGGAAAAGACACGCTATTTATGATTAGCTAGACTTATTTTATCTACCTATGTGAATAATACTTGACCTGTTAGGCCCTGTTCTTTAAGACTTAAAGTCACCGTCTTTAAGTTCAGTTCAGCTCCTATAAGTTCAGTTCAGTTCCTATAAGTTCAGTTCAGTTCAGAAAAGTTCAATTCTTACAAATTAAGTTTAGAAAAGTTATACGAAATATATTATTTATGAAAACCGATATAAAAACATTTGACATTAATTATTGGATACATACATTATCATTGAGACCGCCCGAAAGAATTGTAGAGTATTTCAACTATTGACATTTATCATTGAGAATGAAAGTTGAAAGCACATTTGGTCAATTAAAAAAAAAAGTGGAAGGTGTTAAAAAATATGCCCTAAATGTCACAAAAGTATCAAATGTCTATTATTATTTCTGCATTCACACTCCATAATTTTATAAGGATGCATACTCTTGGAATATATATCTATTATACAACATGACGTGAATATTCAAGGAACAGTAGATTCGGGCATGTTTGATGATAAGCGAAAAAATGCGTTCAAGGTACAAAACAAGATAGTAAAAAACATTTGGCGAGGCAATGGATTCGTTGTTTCGAGTGATAGTGAAGACGAAGAAGATGGTGATATAGAAATAGATGGTTAGAAAATGATGTAATAAGTGATTTTTTTTTATCGTAATGTAATTGTAGTAATCTGTATGAACAAACCAATGTATATAAATCGGAATAATGTTATTATCTTACCTTATGTTTTAGAGTATATTTTTTTTTGTAAGACAGCATTTCCAAAAGATAATAATAATAATAAAGTTCAGTTAAGTAAAGTTTAGATTCTATAAGTTCTATTCAATTAAGTAAAATTAAGTTCACAAAAGTTCAGCTCCTATAAGTTCATTTCAGTTCAGTTCAGCTTTTATAAATTTAGTTCAGTTCAACTTCTATAAGTTCAGTTCAGCTCATATAAATTAAGTTAAGTTAAGTTCAGTTTAGAACAGTTCAGCAAAATTCAGCTCAAAAGAACGGGCCTTAGAAGCTTCTCATTTTAGCTAGAGAAGTACTCCGTACTTGATTTGTTAAAGCAAATGTGTTGGAAGTCAAGAAGAGAAGGCGGTCATGTGCATGATCTTTTTGGGGGTCTCACATGAAATTTATAATGCCCCACAAAGGTTGGAGATATAAAAGATAAGATTAAATTGAATAATGAAGCAATGGGGTTGGAGTTTATTACTTTCATCTTCTTGATCCATGTGCGATGCCCATATTCTTGTTTTTCTATCTTTACCATTAACTTTACCCAAATTCTCCTTAAAGACGGACACTATCCGTTACAAGTTGAAAACGGATAATACCCCACTCACAATATACAATTGGGAAGGCAAGTGGATGACAAATGGATCCCCCACTTGCCATTTCACTTGCATTTTATGAAAGGACAACTATCCGTTTTCAGCTTGTCACAGATAATGCCCATCTACAGTGAGATAAGCTGTTAACTTTATCATAATCCTATTCATCACACCTATTTCACTAACTTGAATATATGTTTATTTATGTTACCCAGGATTTACTACTTTTCATTTGGATTAACATGTTTCTTAAGCTTATGGCTTAAGTGGCGGCCAATGAATCCATAATTAAGTGAATAAATTGCTCGATTCGATCGTCGTAAATAACGTGATTGTGCTCATTTATTTTCTTATTGTAATGAGTTGTTAACATTTACATTTATTTCCAATTTAATAAATCTCATTATGTAGTTCTGAATTATGATGCAATAAACTAAAACTGCTCATTACCGTGATTGTGCTTCATTCTATTGTGAAGGAGCGACCCTTCAATGTAGTTTCTATCTTGGTTCATTTTAAAAATAACGCTTTATTTTATTAAGATGGAGGTAAGGCTGCTGACATCTGACCCACTTACCTCATAATTTGTGAGAATTATTGAGATAATGAGGTAATATTGTTTAACGAGGTGAACAGATGATTAACAAACGTTCCTAACTAAATTAGCATACTGAAATTTGGCAGTTACGAGATGCAAGTTATTCAGCAGTGTTCGCGTCACATGCACATCCACTACAAAAATTAATGAGACATTAAGTTGAGGAAGGAAGTTGTGGAGTTGAGGGTGACTGACTTTGCAGTCTTGAAAGCCAATATGAGCAAGTTCCGCTAAAAATAGAGGGAAAAGGGGATTCACTGTTAACTGCTTATTTCAGACACCACAATCAACACAATAACACATACACAGTGTTGCCAGTTTTCTGTTGATTACTTCAGTGTATTTATGAGCTCTTCATTCCTTCTACTTCATTCTATGCCACTTCTCAACCAAAATAAAAGGATGCCATTCATGCTTTGTTCTTAGTTCTTACACACAGAGTAATTAGTTAGTAGAATCATGAGCGTCTTAATTAAGTTCATCAATATGGGCTAGCATGTAATTCAAGATGCAACAGACGAAACAGCGTCAAGTTAGTATCGTATAGATGCCGTCTCTAGTTGGCTACTTTTAAACCACCTTGAGTCGACGTATAAAGAATGTAATTAACTAAAAAAATGAAACCACTTCAAGTGATATTAGCGCATAAATTATTCTCAGGAGACTAAGTCGATCTCAGACCATTTACATCTTTCGAGCCCCCTCTCAATCTGCCCGGACGTTAGTGTCAGGACATTTTTGGCCGGCGATTCAGAATTTTTTTTCTTAAGTAGGGCTTTAATGACACTTATTTACTAAAGTAGGGCCCATTCCAACTTATTTACACGGAATGGGTCCACTTCAGCAAGTTTATTATTTTTTTAAAGTTTTTCAACCAGTCGCTGAACCATTCAGCGACTGATAACTTAGTTCAATTTTTCTTGGGTTTTAAGATCTCAGTCGCTGAATGGTTCAACGACTGAGAACTGAAATCAATTTTTTTTGGTTTTATGAACTCAGTCGCTGAATAGTTCAGGAACTGATAACTTAGTTCAATTTTTCTTGGGTTTTAAGATCTCAGTCGCTGGATGGTTAAGCGACTCAGAACTGAAATCAATTTTTTTCGGTTTTATGAACTCAGTCGCTGAATAGTTCAGCAACAGATAACTTAGTTCAATTTTTCTTGGGTTTTAAGATCTCAGTCGCTGAACCATTCAGCGACTGAGTTCTTAAAAACCAAAAAAACTTGAACTCAGTTCTCAGTAGCTGAACCATTCAGCGACTGAGATCTTAAAAGCAAAAAAAATTGAACTCAGTTATCAGTCGCTAAATGGTTCAGCGACTGGTTGAAAAAATTTAAAAAAAATAATAAATTTGCTGAGGTGGACCCATTCCGTGTAAATAAGTTGGAATGAGCCCTACTTTTGTAAATAAGTGTCATTAAAGCCCTACTTACGAAAAAAATTCGGGGATTCAAGGAGATTCATCGCATTTAAAAGAAGGTGACAATGATGCCCTACAACACTATTAATGAATAACTAGTATAGACCCCGTGCAATGCACGGTATATATAGATCATGTTATTTTTCAGTGTATTACACTTAGATTTCTTAGCCTTAATTACATTTTGATTTGAGAAAAATAATTGAAAATACAAAACTAATACAACCAGCTACTAATGTCGTTTTGATATTTTAATGAAAACATCTTTTTTTTTTTACCATGAATCAAATTGTATTATTTTATAAACTTCACAAATTAATTTAACTACTTTTTGCCTATAAAGCTAGTAATAAAATTTATAATTTTGTTTTATACGGAGTATAGTTTATAGTTTAATGAAAAGATTATCGTTTAAATCATTTTAATGAAGAGACTATACTTTTAATTTAATGAAAATATTATATCTTAATGAGATAACTCTTTATATTTTTTCCATATTTAATGTGTGCATTTTGGAAGGAAAATTATTGGATAAATTTATTCTTTTAGTATAATGGGAATGGGGATGACTTGTGTTAATTTGTGTGATTGTATCGGTTGGGATTGTGTAGACCTGGCAAAAGCAACCTGACCCGATTGACCCGACCCGTGACCCGAAATTGACCCAAACTACAACACCCGAATGTGACCTGAAACCCGATTGGACCCGACCCGACTCGAACATGACCCGATCTTTCTTGACCCGTAACTGACCCGACCCGAAAATAACCCGATCCAAACCACTCCACCCGAAAATGACCCGACAAAACATAACTTTAATTGAACCGAAAAGACTTAAAATGGCCTTTTGTCTCTTATTCTTTAACCCGAAAATGACCCGACCCGAAATAACCCGACCCGGTTGACCCAAAACGGACCCGACAACTAACCCGAAACCCGAAATGACCCGACCCGACCCGAATTAACCCGAAATCCACGAGAGACCCGAACTGACCCGACCCGAACTGGCCCGACCCGGTTGACCCATTTGCCAGGTCGAGGATTGTGTGGTTAATGGTTAGTTAGTGGTATTGGGTGGGTCGGATGTGGTGGTTCTTCATCAAATTCAATGCGCGCCGTTAGCTTACTTCTCTTTATGTTATTAATAATAATAATAATCTATCTCAATTTGATACTTTCCGATAGGATTAGCTTTGTCCTTTGTCTTCCCTTGTGGTATATATCTTATATCTCTCTGTCAAATAAACACCTCTATGAGGCGATCGATTGCTTGGATCCCATAGGTGCTAAAGTGTACCTTCTATGGAATAAGGGTCTCTCAAAGGCGTTGTTGCTGCTTGTGATTATATATGTGTATGTTGTTGCACCTCGAACTGGTCTCCTTCGAGGTCGTCTTTGGTTGGAAAATTGTTTTTGGGAAGCTCGATCTTTGTCTTTTCTTAGCATATTACTCGACTTCATTCTTGGGTTGGTCTTTGGACTAGACTGTAGGGTCAATCACCACGGTTGAGGAGAATTTTCACCACTGAAGGCAAGCTTGTTCGGCTCTCCCTCTCCCTTTTATTTCTACGCACTTGTGGCGTAAGTATACCTGGTCCGGTTCATTGGCCTATGAGAGTTGTTACTACTACTGGTGATTTGGACGACGATGTTGCTCACGTCGGACGATCTACTTTCTTCCACCAGCATGTGGCTATAACCTGTCGTATCAGTAGTCATGTTGTAACGATAGGGTTATTAGCTTCACTGTTTGTTTTTATGTTGTATATCCTTGGATGTAACTATGGCTCCAAAAGCTAAAATATTATGTAGTTACATTTTTTTACTGCTGCCAATAATAAAAAGAAAGTAATAATCCGCCTAATTATACTTCCTTTGTCTCAATCATTTGTTTGCGTTTTTGTATTCTTTATGAAGGAAGTATTTTAATCAAAGACAAAACGAAGTGAGCAGTGTTTAAGCTGTCAATACTTCTTCGGAAATTCAAACTTGTCAAATAGGGAGTACAATGTTTACCTTAGTTATCATAGTGATAAGTGGCCATGAATAAAAATTTGAACAAGTATTTGGAAGTGACAAAGTAGTCAGAAAGTGGTGTTGCATGTGGTAGATAGGGGCCATTAGCCATGCATGCATGCAAATGCAAACACATGACATAGATTTATACTTCGTATTAGGTAGTAGTGTAGTACCCTAGTAGCGGGCCAATCCCTTGTATAATTGTAACCATTTATAACACCCTTTCATGATTCTTACTTGTACGTTTACATCCACTTCCTCTTGATATTTTTTTAAATTTTAATTTTAATTTATAAAAATATGTATTCTTTTTTTTTTTTAATTGGTGAACATTCGCCTCACGTGTGGTGCAGTTTCATTTTGATGCAAATCTGTAATGGGGTAGATGGGTATTCGAAAGCCAGGCTGCATTTCATATAATCATATCAATAACTAAGACAATAACTACACTTTTGTTTCTCGAGCACAACTTTTAGCATTTTTACATTACGTGTATATATTTAATTATTTACGAGTGCTTATCAGGTGAACTTCTGAAAAGTTCATTTACAGTGCGCATAAATGAGGGTAAATCAACTACGCCGAAAGCTCTTGCGTTGGTTTGAAAGTGGTGCGCAATCTAACGAGTTATCACGATGTCACGAGTATGTACTTTCAGCTCAAAGGTGTGACGAAGTGTAACAAATATATATGAACTCTTTAACTTTCAAACAAATGACAAATATAACAAAATCGATTCTTTGCTCTATATATTAATAACAAAAACACTTAGAATTGATCTTCCTATTAATCCAAATACTTGTGTATTAAGATGACCTTACGCAAGTCTATTCTAATTACTTTTATACTAGTATGAACATGATTTCAAGAATTTGAATCCATTTTACATAATCTTTGTGTTAAATGGCCTTACGCAAGACAAATTGCCTATTAATCTATCTTCAAAATATTATTGGGATCTCGTGCCCAATCTACCGTACTCCATCAACACATTGCAGATTCTCGGCACCATTATCCTATTTTTTGACATTCCATTTTAGAATTATGTAATTTTATTTCTAATGTTCTAAGTAATATGTAGTTAATTATGGCTCAGAATGCCATGAAAGTGTTACTTACGACCTTTTCTTTCCCTCTGTCAGAAAAACAAAACAAATATTATGTGAACTACTCCTATACTTCCTCAAATAAAAAAAAGGAAATTTTTTTGGTGATCAAGGGAACACCTGAACACCCTGCAAGTCCAGGGACCAGATAAGTCATCAAGATAATCCTTAATGACAGGTAATCGCAGCACTCCTGGGTAAGGAAATTGTTGGTGTATGGGGGAGTAAAGGGAGATTAGTTAGTTGATTTAGTTGAAGATTAGTTGAAGGAATTTGTTTTTTTATTGATTTGTTTGTGATTTTGGTTACACTTGGATCCCCCATACACCAACAAGTGGTATCAAGAGCTCTAAACATCTTAAGGGCAACAAAATAAAACTATGGCTTCCGCATCAAACACTTTATCTCCCACTATTCCAATTTTTGGAGGAGAAAATTACGACTATTGGTGCATTAAAATGGAGCTTTTCTTAAAAGCAAATGCACTATGGGAAGTGGTGGAAAATGGTCCCCAAAAACAACAAGAAGGTGATCAAATCAGCGAAGCATCCTTAAACGAAATAAATGAGGATGAATTAAAAGACCCCAAAGCCTTGTTCTTCATCTTTAATGCCGTTTCGGATAACATTTTTCCACTAATAATGCGGGCATCTACCGCAAAAGAAGCATGGGATTTACTTCAATTATTCCATGGCGGTGAAAGAATAATAGCTATACGTCTAAACAACTTAAGAAAGGATTTCGAAAATTTGAAGATGGGGGAGAATGAAGACATAAAAGCCTACACTTCAAGAGTAATGGAGATAGTTAATCAAATGAAGATATACGGAGAAGATATTTCAGAAACGAGAATTGTGCAAAAAATTCTCGCAAGTTTGACAAAACAGTTTGACATGATTGTCACTGTTATTGGAGAATCAAGAGATCTATCGAAGCTCACCGTGACGGAGCTAGTTGGATCCTTACACGCCCATGATCAGAAATTCAAGATTCAAGAATCCTCCTCTGACGATGCAATTCGGAATTTGGAAGATAAGAAGGTAAAACAAAAGGTGACCCTAGTCCCTGAGCATCTCCAAGGTGATGTTGACAGGATAAACAACAATTGTCATCTTACACCTCCATTAACTCTTAATGTACACTCTCCAACCTCTGATGACAATTCAGAGAATGCTACGGGAGCGCGAGGTAACAAAAATCTCTCTGCAAAATGTCATGTTAATAATTTGAATAAAGAAGAATACAAGAGATGCTACCCTATTATAATAGAGGAGCCTAAAAACTATGATGAGGCTTCCAGACATAAGGAGTGGCAAGATGCTATGAAGACGAAAATAAACATGATAAATAAAAACAACACTTGGGATTTGGTTGACAAGCCAAAAGATCAGAAGGTGATTGGTGTAAAATGGTTCAATAAAACCAAGTTGAATCCCACAGAAATTATTCCTATAATATTGATGGGTAGATTTCTGGTAAACAAAATACGGAGTAGAAATAAAAAACGGTCCAGGTCAACAATGGAGCCTTGGGCTTTAAATGGTAACAAGGGTCACTCGAAATGCCCATAATCTTCTCCCATGCTTCCTCATCTCACTTAACTATACTCCTCTGCTTGGTTGGCAGGAGGAAATCGAAGAACTTGTTGTCAAATATCACAACTACATTAATAATGCGCTGAGTTTTGGTTCAATCATAAAGATTGATGTAGAATGTAGTGGCATAATTTTAAGGAGTAAGGATCCTCTTTATTACTCTATTTTTTTTTTCTCTTCCTTTAATTCTTGTCCATTATCTTTAATAAGCTTATATTTTACAATATTTCAGTTTCACATCATCATCCCTTACTTTTACTTATGACCGATCGATAGATTCTGTCAAGAAATAATATAAGTCGTTTAAAAGAGATGGAGATGGGAGGTAATGAAAAGGATTAAAATTGATAATTAGAGGACTATGACCTAGGGGCGATAATGAGCCGAGCCAAGCTCAACCCAGCCTGAGCTTAGGCTTGCTCGGCTCGTGCTCATAAAACAAAACTCAAGCTCGAGCCAATCTCAAGCTTACTCGAATTTAAAAAACTTGAGCTCATTAACATGTTCGCGATCTATAATCCGCGCGAGCTCGAGCCGAGTTCGAGCTCAACTCGAGCATATATATAATTGTTACGTTATCCTTTTTTTTTTTTTTGATCGATTGCCTCAATACTAGGATTCAGATATTACATATACAAATATTTGGGAAATCAATGATGACATTTGATTATAGTTATACAAGCAAAGATATAATCATGATACAAAAATTTATAATCAAAATATTATGTTATCACACAGGTTCGAGCCGCTCGATGCGCATTTTTGAGTCGAGTCAATGTTAGCTCAGCTTGACTCGTTAGGTGATCGAGTTGAGCCCGAGCTTCCTTCACTACAAGAGAAAGCTCAATTTGCGACAGACATAAAAACCGTAGCAAAAGACATCTTGCGACGGACTTTGCGACGGATAATGCACCTTGCGACGGACTTGCGACGGAAATCCCGTAGCAATGCTTTTTCCCAATGTTAGCTCAGCTTGACTCGTTAGGTGATATCCGAGCTTCCGTGCTTCTTGTGTCATGTAGGTGCCGAGTTTGTGGGTATTATCATTTTTAGCCGAGCCAATGTTAACTCAACTTTTCTTAACAAACACGTTTTAAAAAAAATATAGTTTATAGTTATACAAATTACAATTTTATTTGTACCGAAGTATTTATATTTAATTTAAAATAAAAACAAATTCAAATTATGTAATATATGCTAATTACTAAATTATAACGAGTAGATGAAAAATAACTAATATTCCAACATATATAGAACATAAGTATGATTTTATCATGAAAAGTCTTCCAATTACATTATACTCCGTATGTTTTTATATTATGTTCAGTTGAAGTGTACTCGAGTGTCTAAACTTTAAAAACATTAATCTATACTATATATTAAATCCTGACACCAAAGGACTTTCATGTAATTAAAGAAAATTGTAAAAATTAATTATACTAAATAGTTTTTAATTGATAGCGCTGTGTGATAGATCTGATCAAGGGATTTCAATGTAAATATTATATAATTTTGGTTGAATTATAAATTTAGAAAATACCAAAGTAGGGTGATTTTCCTTAAAATAAACATGCCCCACTTATGATATTAATTAGTAGCATAGAATATACATTAAATTAAAAATTTATAATTATTTAATTTACACATAATATTTTGGAAACTATTAAAAAGTAAATAAATCAAGCTAGGTTTCCAAAAGATATAATATTGCATAATTCTTTTAAATTGATTTAACATATATGTATTAAATCTATATATATATATAAATATATGAGCCTCGCTCTTAAAATTGCATGTGTACTCAAATTGCATGTTTAATCATCAGCTAATCAAATTATAGTAATCACTCAGTTCAATAGTCAAAGTAACAATATTAGAACCGGGAGTAATGAAAGTAATAGAACAACAACGGGAGTAGTGAAATTTTCAATATTAATGCGGCATTACTGAAAGTATCAATAATTACGATGGGAGTAGTGAAAGTAACAATAGTTACGACGGGAATAGTGAAAGTAATAGTAGTAATAACGAATATAATAAAAGAAACAATGCTAACGATAAAAAAAGTATATATGAACAATTAGCCGACCAATTGATTAAAGTAAAATATTAATAGTGGGAGTAATGAATTGTCTGTTAAATTATTTTATCGTAATTCTAAGATATGCCATAAGAAAATATATTGATGATAAATTTATTAGTTATACAACTTTAAAGTATATTAATTAAAATAAATTTTACTGATAAATATAGGTAGCCCGGGCGGAGCCGGGCACCAATACTAGTATTATATATTAAATCCTGAAACCAAGAGACTTCCATATAATTAAATAAATTTATACAAATTAATTATACTATATAGTTTTTAATTGATAGCGTTGTGTGATAGACTTGAACAAGGAATTTCAATGTAAATCAATATCAATATATCAATATATATGTATAAAAGAGGCTTTTTTCGAGCAATTCTATTGGTCAACATCATCTTTTTCAGTTTTGGAAAGTATATTTTAAGATCTTGTAAGATTACATAAAAAGATAATGTATAATATTTTTTATATCACATCTATTTTTTACGTAACAAAATTTTTTTCTTATCAGTGCAAAATTTTGTATTTTTAGCGAAAAAATATAGTGCAAAATATTTCGAAACTTACCTATTTGGATTCTTAGCGAAAAATGCTTTCATTAGAGTATAAATTTTGTACTTTTTACTATTATATTGTTTATAATATGATAAAAGTATAGTATAAAGTATGTAAAAAATTAAATAAACGATTATTAATTTTTTTTGTTTTTTTATCATTCTAATATTAGTTAGTGGATAATGATAGAGCACCTCGGTACCACCCCATTAAAGATTAAAGATAATTTAAAAAGTCATAAATATATATTTTTTATCTTAGATTTGCGCCAAATTAAAAGGGCAAATGAGTAATTCAACTACACACTAATCGTTTGATACATACAATCAAAATCAAATAAAGATACAGTTAAGGTTGATTAGACGGCATGGATTGTATTTTCATCCAATTTGGTACTTCAATTTTGTTGTGGTGAAGTGAATTCCGTCGCATGCATTGGAAACAAAGAGTATATTTAATAACTAAAAAAATACGAGAGTAGTAGTAGTATGAAAATTTAGCTACATACCTACATACTTCACATATTTTCAAAAATAATTGTCCAATAAATAGTGGGTAACTGGGTAAGCATGACATTACATGAATATGTAAATCGAGGGAAGTAAAAGGCGGCAATAAACCTAATTTTCTCACTATTACTAATAAATGTATTTACAAGATTACCCTTCATATGTAAATAACTTTGAATTTTAAAAAGTTGTTAGAGAAAAGTAGCTTTGAGTTTACTAAACTAGGTGGTATTGAAATTGAGTATCACCGGGTGTTACTATCTCATTATCCTCAGTGTAATAGTTTAGTAAATAATTATTTTATATGAAAAGTTGGTATACTACTTATTATGTTATTTGTCCCACATTGAAAAATAATATAAGTGTGGTGAATATACTACTTATAAATAGCAGAAATGTTCCACATCGAAAACTTACATAAGGTAGCGTGATCCTATAATTATAAATTTGAGTCATTCTTAACTTAGGTGTCCATGCAAAATCTTTTGAGTGTAACACCCGCAAATGTACCCTATTTTTATAGTAAAAATATTATACGGATACTTTTCAGCGAAATTTAGTTTTAGTTTAGAATTAAATTCCCCGTGTCTAAGTTAGAATTTCCGAGTTCGTTTTCGGACTTTACGCGAGATTTCGAGTAAGTTACGTCTTAAGACGTTTTTGGGCTTTTTCTCATGTTTTCTACTTACTCCTTCATATACTCCCTCACAACCCTAACTCCCTCATTCAATCTTCTTCTTCTTCCTCACCAAGTAAACACCAAAACCTAGCCTCCATATTTGCTCAAGTCTTAATATCGATCCTACGCCTTCATTTCTTGCTCAAATTCACTAAGGTTCGTCTTATTCCTTCCCTCTCATCGTCCTCTATCCGTATTGGTAATAAAATTACCGTCTTTCTCGCTTTTCAATTTATCCGTCTTTCTCAAAGGTGAATTATATTCATCTTTTATTATCTAATTGTAGGCGGTGACCTCCAAGACCCCGACAAAGACTACTTCTTGATAGAAGAGGACATCGACGCGGATTGAAGACGCGAAAAGGTAACGGTGAAGGTTACTCGATATCATTTACGTGTTTTAATGTGTTTTCTATGTTAGAAATCGTATTTAGAATAAGGTTAGTAATCATAGGAATTGTGTTGTTGATGATGGTTGTTGTTAGTTGATAATTGGTATGAGAATTGATGGTTTGTGATGATAATTGATGATGGTTGTATGTTATTGACAAGTTGAAAGAAATGAGGATCGCGTGCCTGAGACCAGGACGCTGGCAGCGTCGTGGGACGCTGGCAGCGTTGCCTGGCGCTGGCAGCGTTTCTTGCTGCCAGATTTTCCCAAGTTGAACCTTTGAATTCTAATCCCGCCTTGACTTTCCTTGACCCTTTGGACTTAGTCTTCTTGCATTGATGATTTGTTTGTAGGCCACTCCAATTGACGGGTTTGGATCTCGGGTTTGACTTTGACTTTTGTTGACTTTCGGGTTTGACTTTGACTTTTGTTGACTTTCGGGTTTGACTTTGAATATTAATGTTTCGAATATATGATAATTCCTTCGCTTGTACCGTATGTTTTGTGACGGTTTTTGATATGTCCCACTTTGAGTCGGTTTTACAAATGTTACGGTTTGAGCACTAATTTCCTATGTGCTTTGTACTCTCATTCCCTTAGCTACCTCCACGTTCGTAAGGCTGGAATGTCGGAACGGGGAGTGTATTCTTACTGCTTGATTGCATGTGTTAGTGGGCATATGACGACGTTGTTGGGAGGCGAACGCTTTGCGTTGATCGACCCGGCCGTCAAATGTTGTATACTTGCGAGGTGGTGTCATTTGCATGTAGCGTACCGCTTGTTATGAGGCTTGTGCTCTTTTCCGCCTCTTTCGTGAAGGTTGACCGAATTTGGGGTACTCGGCGTCTATGATTGACCGAGTCTTGGATGCGAAATGTCATCGCATGTCGAATCGGAAAACGTTTATTCCGAGAGTCTGGCCAGGTTTAGACTAGGACCGTATTATTATCGTCGTCCTACCGGGAGGAAATTAGTCTACATATACGAAATGTAATCGTGTATGCGTTCAGGGAAATGTTTATCCCGTGGATGCCTTTTAATCATACTTGCCATGTACACGGTGCTAGTGCGTGTCATTTACCGTGAGAGATGTCGTCAATGTATTGTATTGTTGTGTGGATGATTACATGATTGATTATTCGTGATCCATTGGATGACTTGGCATGGTTTGTTTGTCGAGTCTCAATCTTATCAAACTTATGCCGCTAACGGTGAGATGCAAGCCCTAGTGAGAGTGTATGGTTGCCTAAGAGTGTCTTCCCCGAGTCTTTCTATAATATGATGGTTACGGATTTGTACTTCATATGCTCTTATCTTATATATTGAATTGCCTATTTATCCTTCTCGTATTTCACATGTATATCTATATATGCATGCTTCTACTTTCGTATTTCCGTTTATGTACGTTTAATGTGATATGGCTGGGACAACCCGGAGTTACTCCCCACTGATTGTGGCGTTCATGTTTTTCATGGATGAACAGGTTGCTTGCTTGGATGGCTTTTTGCTTGTGGTATTATGGGTTCGGGTGTGAGCTAGCGGGCGTTGGCCTGGATGATTCACCTTGTGGGATTTGTATCCGTATACAACCCTTTAAATCGACAGGATTATAATGAAATTTAACTTATAAGATTAATAGTCATAAACAAAATTGCATAAGACGAAGGGATTAAGAAATAACCTTTAGTTCTTGCGATAAAGGCCTAAGAACAAATACCAAAATAGGTATTCTCCTAATCAAAACACCCTAGATGGAACAAGATATGCCTTGAGATTGCTAGAACTCTTGAGAAACCGTTTTCTCTCTTTTTGTGAATTATGTGATGGTGGAGGCTCAACTTGTGATTAGGGTTCATCAAGAACATAAAATAGGGAAACCAATTCCTTTATATAGTCCCCTATCACCAGGTATCCTAGTGTAATTAGGAAAGGTATTTTCTTTCCTAAAAACCCTCCATGTGGCCGAAATTTTAGAGTATTATAATACTCTATTTTCGGTTCATATTTAGCTATTAATATATTGCAATTAATATCCGTATATTATTAATTATAAATATCCGTATATTTACAATTTTACTAATTCAACATATCAGTTTATATTTA
This sequence comes from Heliosperma pusillum, assembly GCA_022085475.1. Taxonomy (NCBI): domain Eukaryota; kingdom Viridiplantae; phylum Streptophyta; class Magnoliopsida; order Caryophyllales; family Caryophyllaceae; genus Heliosperma; species Heliosperma pusillum. The sequence continues at coordinate 119,542 of JAIUZE010066107.1, forward strand.
ATTTAGCTTGCAATATATATGACAATTAAATATAACCTTTTATATTTAATCGCGAATTACTGTTAATTCGGCTAAACAACATTATTTAATCTGTATTAAATAATTTTTTATCATCACATTGACTAACCGTTTAGTCAAAAACACTGACTAACCTTTTAGTCATATTATAAGGCATCAATATAATTATTTTCTCAAATAATCATATCTCTCGAACACATCCAATAGGTGTGACTTTTAGGGACCAGTTGATTACCGCCATCAGTATGACAATAACGTCAAACTTATCTAGCAAGCCAACCGTTATTGATAAACGTTAATCAACTGATTATTATACGAAGTATACCCTGTGAACCTACAGAGATTTATTTATGTTATTGCACTAACTGTGGAGGACACTGGCTCCAACAATCTCCCACTTGTCCGTACAAGTGTATGTGCGATAACCGATTCTCATATCCTATATAAATTTCTCCCACTCAATGTAAACCAATTTGCAAAGTCCGTATTTACAAAGGTCGTAGTTTACAAGTGATCTGTATCAAGAGTGGTTTTCCCGACTAGAGAGTAACTCAACTGATAAACGAATCTGTATTCGAGCATGGCCATGCATTTCAGTTACAACTCCTCGAGTGGCCCTAAGAAATGATATAACCTGATAAAGGTTGGATATTTTCTTCAACTCGAAACTTGCAGAAACAAGCGTAGTATGAAATGACCCAGTAAAAATCTACTTAGCCTCCTGTTACGGTCGACCATGAGAAAGAAACCAAAGTCATCCAAAAACTGCCTTAATCTCAAGAGACAGTCCACTACAAAACGAACGCGGGAAACTGACGGACAAAATCCGTCAGTAACCGAGAAAATCCGTCAGTAATTTAGACTACTGACGGAATTTCCGTCAGTACCCCGCGTCACTTCAACTGGTAACGAAAAAACGGCTACTGACGGATTTTCCGTCAGTATTTGAAACTACTGACGACTTACTGACGGACGGTTCGTCAGGCAATTCAATTGAAAAGTCAACATAATATTGACTTTACTGACGGAAACTGACGGAATTTCCGTCAGAAAAGTCAAAATTGACTTGAGGTACTGACGGAAATTCCGTCAGTACGTCCAGTCAATCTTGACTATTCTGACGGAATTTCCGTCAGTTTTCTCAAGTCAATTTTGACTTTCCTGACGGAATTTCCGTCAGTAAGTAAAAGAGTAGTGGCTGGATACAGCAGCCTGCTGTCCAGCCACAATGCGTTTTTTTGCATTGTTTTAAACGTTGAAAATTTCAACAAAACCTGCAATACAGAAAATACATACGTTCACCGCAAAGCGGTAATTCATACTCACATCGACCGCACGATCGGAAATCAACAAAAGGCGATAAAAATAAAGGTGGAGACCGATAGAAATTGGAAAAAGAATTCATTACATAAAATCAAAAAACAAATTCATACAACTTGGGAATTTACAAGCTTACAAATTCAACTGTTCCTAACTTAGGTAAATTAAACATTACTAACCTAAGGGGGTAACGGGAGGTGCTCCAAAACCGTGCCCGTCGTCCGCGTTGTCATCTCTTGGACGTGGAGGAGGGAAGTTGTTGCACAAGTCCGGGGGAAGATATCTCATCATAGCCGCTTGCAAGGCAGCCATTTGCGCGGCTTGGTGATCCATTTGTTGTTGATTGGCCCGTACTTGTGCTTCAAGGGCAAGTCGGGCGGCTCTCTCATGTTCTCGTTCATTCGCAAGTGCATTCAATTGTTCCTTCATTTGAGTATTCTGAGTTGCGAATTGGGTGTAATCTGTAGGATTGTAGGAGAAAGAAGCGCGTGCACTTTTGTTGCATGGTGGATCATACCACACTTGTTTCCCCTTGTCTCCTACCCCGAAGAGCCTTAACTTCTTATCGAATCCGTCAACCGCTTTATAATATGCACGGAATTCGTCTGGGGTCTCGCCAGTTGGCGTTTGCTGACTCATCTCCTCGGTGTAAGCTTCCTGAACCCACAAAAAAGAAATTATATAATTAAAAACATTAAGTAATCAAAACAAAACGAAACTAATAAATAGTATTAAAATTAGATATAAAAAAACTCCCTAGTAATTATTAGACAAACTTACGTTTGTCTTAGCAGCTCTAGGGTTAACCCATTCGCCCTTCTTGTTCTTTTTTGTTTTCTCAAACAACTTGTACGGGGTAGGATTAACCTGAAAGTATTATAAAAACATAAAGTGATATATATATATCGGAAATATTAATCCTTCATAGTTAATATCCTAAATTGTATGTGAATTAAAAATAAAGGACTTACCAATTCTTTAAACGCATCGGAACAACTCTTCCGGCCTAGAGTATGGGTGCCCACCGCTTTCTCGCCACCTGACCGTCTATTAGCCTTGTTTATGTTAGACCTCTTGGCGAATTCGGGATCGCTTTCGGGCCTATTTCTAATGTTTTCCCACCAACTTTCAGGCACCCAATCCGGCCTATTTTTGTTATACTTGCAGCCATTGACAAGTGAGGTAATCCGCCTCGTGACATGTTTCTGCCAGTCGGGCTTCGGGTCGTAGTTCGGATCGACCGAGTTCACATGATTCTATTTCATCATAAACAACTTGTTAGTAATTGCTGAAATTGTATAACTACATTTTTTGAATGAAAACAATTACTTTTTAGTAATAGATACAACCGTAATAAAATATACCTGAAAGTACTCCCACATCCGCCTACGCTGGTAGTGGCTCGCTTCACTCCATTTGGTGAAGTATTCTCGGTTTATGGTACGAATAAAAGACCAAGTAACGTATTGCTTGATCGGCTTGTCGTCCCACCTGAAAAATATACATATTAGAACGAACGCGATAATAAAAGATAATAGAAATTATCGTAAAAGTGATAATAAAATAAAGTTTGCGATAATAAAAGTATGATATATATAAATTAATTAGACATTTACCATTGGCCTATAGTAGGATTGCGAGACAGAATAATCCGGTTACTCTCCTGCTGTGGCGTCGGGATCGCCACCTGCTCCTGCTCCTGCTCCTGCTCCTGCTCCTGCTCCTGCTCCTGCTCCTGCTCATGAAAGGCAGCATCCTCCTCGTTCCGCTCATCGTCGGCACGACGAGAACGACTAGTACTGCCACCTATGATTCGTCTGATAAACGATCCACCTGCCATAAGTAAAAGCTATATACAATGGAAATTGTTAGGTAGTTCAATATATAAAAACCGTGAGCAAACTTCTTGAATTACAATGCAAAGTTTCAAATTTAATTATAATTGTATTTTGACAAATAGATTACAATTAACTAGTGACCCTCACTATCACTATCACTACAAATCAACAAACTTTCATCATCTGAAAAAAGTATTCCGACTTCTTCATCATCTTCCTCATTTTGTAGTAGTTGAATATCTTCATCTTCATCATCTTTTTCTTTTTCTTCACCGATGTCCTTGTCATACTCCCCTTCACCCCTTTCAACAACCACTTCATATTCATCCTCACTTTGTGTCTCTTCCACCAAAATTGGTGAAATTGACTGACTATTGACAACCACATCTTCTTGGAAGACAATTTCGTCAACAGGAGCATCAACATGCGATCGTGCCTTGATTTTAAAAACCGCGGACCATTGATTATCTTTCTTAGTGGTTGGATAAGGAGCATAACACACTTGATCCACTTGAAAAGCTGCCACGAATGGGTTATGTCCACGAAGTTTCTTTTTTAAGTTTACATCGACAAGTCCGTATACCTTATGGATACTAACTCCCTGTGGGGAATTATCAAACCAATCACATTTAAACAATATGGCTTTATAAATTCTGTGCTCGGTATAATAAGAAAGCTCAACTACTTCATTAAGGGTTCCGTAGTAGTCCAACCCTTCAGTAGAACTCACACAAACCCCATTGCTTATAGTAGCTTTCGGAACATCAACTCCCTCTTTAAAAGCACGAAATTTATAGCCATTGATAGAATATCTTCTCCATGTCCTCACCCAGTTACTTGGACCCCCTGCTAGAGCTATTATTAAAGGATCCTTCAATCTATAAGCCTATATATCAATAAAACAATATATTAATTATATTAAGATGTTATATTCTCAATATAAATTATTAGTTAATAAGAAATTGAAATGTGATCTTACTTCATTTCCCAACCATTTCGAAAAACTTTTGTCATGTTTGCTCCAAACATCATCATAAGACGTGACATCAGGATATGTGAGTTTGATGTACGTCTCGAATTCCCTAATAATAAGACGTGACATCAAGACTTAGTAATGTACGTTTGAACTATAATGAATTAATTTTATTACGAAAACTTATTTGTGTAATAATGAATCAAATACTTACTTTTCATAAGTCTCTAAAAATTGCCCACAGTTTCTTAGCACATAAAAATGAGCTTCTTCAAACTCTTTTTCATTTAAGTACCTCGTTATACATTTCCCGGTAGTATTTCCCATGTCATCATTGAACAACTCGGGTATATTTGAATCTAGTTGGTTATTGGAATTCACACCAACCTCCAAGTCCTTCGCTTTTGTGTCAATGTGATCTTCGAAATATAGGGAACAAAAATTAGAAATTTCCTCTAACAAAAAAGCGTTGCATATGGAATCCTCGACCCGAGCTTTGTTGCCAACCTTCTTTTTCAAATGATTAAGGAACCTCTCAAATGGATACATCAATCGATATTGGACAGGTCCTCCAACTTTCGCTTCATAAGGCGAAATTAAATTGCTCACATTTGAGTGCTACCAACCTAGCAGCCGCTTGCAACAAACTCATACTACTTCCCTCATACACTGGTTGTTCGGCTTTATTTAACATTCTATAAAAGGCTGAAACTTGGGGATGTGGGGGATAACGAACTTCTTCATCGCTAAGGTCGTCGGGATTAAGTCGAGCCTCCATTAGTTGCTCAACATTATCACGTAATGCATCTTCAACCAACTCCCGGTAAGGATTCTCACTAACTACGATCCTACTTGAACTCTCTTCGGTAGCCAGTTTCTCACCGTGATAATTCCATACATAATAATTATCAGTAAAACCATTCGACCATAGATGAGTTTGAACCTCCCTTTTTGATTTAAAAGCTAAGTTATCGCATTTCTTACATGGACACCTCATTTCACCGCCTAAATCCTTAAACTCACTATATTGTTCCGCGAATTCAATAAACTCTTTCACCCCATTTGCAAATATCAGCTTGGGTTTCTTTTTTTCGTCTAATCTTTCATACATCCACCGTCGTTCTAATCTTTTCATGTTATTATGTATCTACATTTAAATATATATATGTTATATAAATAAATTATCAGAAATTAACAATGATAATCAATAATCACACATACTAAATTAAACATTTATTCTCATCAACAAGTAAAATTAAATTTCTTCAATTGGGTCCTTATCACTCCAACCTAAACCCATCAATCTACGTTTCAAGTCACTAGCAAACACCACTTGTAATTTATTAATGAGGCAAAAATTCGGCAGCAATTCCCCTTTGTTTTCTAAATACACAATGTTGAATAAATATTTACTCAACATATGCATTCAGAAAACATTAAAGGAATTGTAACCGAACTCTTTCCTCATTAATAAATTACAAGTTATGTGTTTACTACCTAAGTGACTTGAAACGTCGAAAGACAGTCCCAATACGGGGACTATTCAAAAATTACTCCTAACGAGTAATTCTTGAACGGGTACTAAGTCAATATCAACACATGTAATAATTTGGACATACAAAACACATGTAATAACTAGCTACTAACAACAACAAAAAATTTATTATCAAATGATTAAGACGCAGGGCGAAATTATATTAACAACAACCAAAATTTCATTATCAAAACAATAATGGCTACTATCCTACGTCAATTAAAGACAAACAAATAATTAAGACGGAAGGCGAAATTAAATTAACAACAAAAATTTCATTATCAAAAAGAATAACGGCTACTATCCTACGTCAATTAAAGACAAAAAAGTGATTAAGACAGAGGGCGAAATTAAATTAACAACAAAAATTTCATTAACAAAAAAAGTAATGGCTACTATCCTACGTCAATTAAAGACAAACAAATGATTAAGGCGGAGGGCGAAATTAAAATAAAGACAAATATAATACATAAGGATGAAAATAAACAAAGAAAGCGGCGACAAGCAGTGACGGCGACAAGTAGCGGCGGTCGACGGTCGGAGGTAGCTAGTGGTGGTCGTCGGATCTACAACAAACAACTAATAAAGAACATATAAATTAACAAAATGAGAAAAGAAAGAGATTGAAATAGTTAATTAAACTTACCAAGGATGTGGTGGTCGGAAAGTAGTCGCCGGAGGAAGTTAGTCGGTGGTAGTGATGGAGCCGGTGGTCGGAAAGTGGATTAAAATGATTTGGGGGTTAGGTTTTGGGGAAAATGAAGAAGAAAGAAATGACGGGCTGATTCTTCGATTTCAGCATAAAAAGAAACTTTCTGACGGAAATTCCGTCAGGAATCCGTCGGTTTAGCGAGATATTCGAGAACTTTTCTGACGGAATTTCCGTCAGAACCTATGTTTGACTGGGCTGTATTTGACTTTATTATTAGTTGCTTCTGACGTAAATTCCGTCAGTATAATGGACAATTACTGACGGATTTTCCGTCAGTATTAGAAATTTCTGACGGAAATTCCGTCAGTACCCGTAAGTGAATTTTACCGCCTTTGACTTAGTCAACGCGCCATTTTTCACTGACGGATAATCCGTCAGTTTTATTTTTCCGTCAGTATTCCGTCAGTAGTCCGTCAGTTATAAAAAATCACTGACGGAATTTTTTTTCCGTCAGCAAAACCGTCAGTTTCCCGTGTTTTCGTTGTAGTGGCATAAGTCGACTTAAAAAAAAAAAACAAATTTCGTAAATCGAATTTTACCGTCGCATTTCCGGCCTCGTTTTCCGTGGTTTCCGTGGTTTCCGTGGTTTCCGTGTTAACCCGTTCCTCCTCGTCATTTTCGTGACCCATATTGTCGTCCCCTTCATCAAACCCGCTATCCTCGCCGTAAGCATAATTAGCGTATTCATCGCTATAACGATAATGTTGTTGCGCATTCCACTCGTTTGCAAATCGAGGTTCGTTATCATAATTATTGTACGGCGACGTAAAAAGATACTCGTAAAAATCATTACCGTCACTCATTTTCAAAACAAAGGAAAAAATAAATTTAAGAGAGATTTTTTAGAGAGAAGGGCAAAAATGGAAAATGAAATGAAAATAGGGGGCGGGATGAGTAATAAGGGGGCGGGATTTAGCAATTTTGTATTTAATTTGGGGGTTATTTAGTAAAGTTAATCCAAATAATAAAAATTGTACAGAGTAGTACATAATACTCCCTCCTAGTTTGATTGTTGTTCCCTATTTCCTTATTTAGCTTAGTTTGGTGTTGTTCCCTCTTTCCTTATTTGGAAGCTTTTATGTGGTCCAAATTCAATTGTATGTGGGGTAGTGTGTTTTATGTGCTCAAAATTCACTTTCTTAATACTTGTGTACAAAAGAAAAGGGAAGAACATGTAAACTAGAAGGGAGTAGAACCGTATACAAAAATTATTGGTATAGAGAATTTGGTTCCCAACTCGACCCGTCAAGGCATACCTTAATATAGGGATGTTAACGGACCGAATATATAGGGGTGTTAAGGACTAATAAGGCATATATATATATACGAATATTATTTCACACTCATTTTAACCAGCAAGGTATTTATAATTCGGAAAATTCCCACGGTACCCCAAGTTTGACATTTTGTCCGAAATACTCAAATTTTTTACCCGAAAACTTTTGAGTGGCCATAACTCGGGTTTACAAACTCAGAAAATGACAAAAAAAAAATTCAATGTGTTCATCTTTTCGAGAAAAAAAAATTAACGAGTTCTGAACTCGTGACCAAGAGATATGGCCACTCAAAGTTTGTTCGGTAAAAAAAACTTTGAAATACAAAAACTCCTAGCCACGGAATCCAAATACGACTATTTTTTTTTTCAAATCGTAGTTCTCGGAAAGATGAACGATTTGAAAAAAAAAATCGTCATTTCCGAGTTTGTAAACCTGAGTTATGGTAACTCAAAGTTTTTCGGGTAAAAATTTTGGGTATTTCGTGCAAAACGTCAAAGTTGGAGGGTACCGTGGGAATTCTCCGTTTATAATTTAATATAGAGTAATGGATTAATGGGCATACAAAATTAAGATAACTCCTCGTTTTTAAAGTTAAAAAAAGATTGTATCTTCCTTAAGACTGTACTATATGTCCTTAATAGAACTGATCGTTTGCGGGCTTGGACGAACATAGGCCGGGCTTATCTTTGAAAAAATTCCCAGCGGGCCTAATATGCCTTGTCCAAGCCCGCTGAAGCGGGCTTAATAGGGTTGTCCATGTCCTTCTAGTTTAAGCTAGCGGGCTTGTCTGTGGGCTTGCGAGTCTGAATGTAAAATATATTAAACTAATTTTTTAATAAAACTAAAGCTAAAATAGACTTAACATATATTTCGAATTAACTAAAACATCGCAAACTCAACTTAACATATACAAATTCTATAATTAAACATGATTATTTTGAAGTTAAAAGTCTTCAAAAAAAAAGTAACGATATGAAAAAAATTATAACTACTAACTTTATCACTAATACAAGTTTTATTTCATTTACTCTTGTTGTATATTTTTACTTTATTAGATTTTTGTTTATATGAAGCATAATTTTTTAATTTTATATATGTTTAACGGGCTTGTCCACGGGCTTCTTAATCGTGTCCATATCCGCCCATGAAATATAGCGGGCCGAGCTTGGCCCGTCCGTCAAATAATTTTTTTTAATTTCTTCTTGTCCAAGTACGGCCGGCCCAAAGTTGATCAGCTCTAGTCCTAAACTTAAGAAGGTCAAGTATCATTCCACTTATGCATATAAGACAAATTTATTGGAATTCCCGATGCATTTTGTTTTTGTTTTATTTTAACTACATGATAGATGACAGATAGTGTCGCCTTAAATGAGAGTTTGGGGAAGATCAATACCATTGAAATTTATAGTGATTTTATTATCACAAATTCTTATTTCAGACGGAGGTATCCGTCTTAAGCTTAAGACGGATACCATATTCTCTCACAAAATACCCATTAAGGGTGAGTGGAGAGCACATGGGGGGAGCCCACTTTGTCCCCTCTACCCATTTCCTCTAACAAAATACCCGTTGTAATATCCGACCCGTCTTAAGCAAGACCTACTGTTTTATTATACCCATGCATGGAGAAGGATATGATTTTTTACGCCCTGTGCATGGAGAATAATACTCCGTATGATTTTGGATACATTTACAAGTCGCGGGTGATAGGACAGATACGAGTATGAGTATAAGTTTTGCTGGGCGGGTACAAGGGCAGGGAAGCATACACGGGCCCGCCCCATCCTAATAAGATTCCTAATCAAGTTTCTCAGGTTTTCTTCATACAGCAAGTCTCCCTATATCCGTCACAAGTTTCAAATTGGTCAAGTATCACCAAATAGATAAGACAAGCCTACAGAATCACAAACGACTTGTCTTTTCCTACACGTGTGGATGTTCTTCATATATGATGTCCCTAGCTTAGTTTCAGGCTTGAGCTACCTTCACAATAGAAGCAGACTGATATACTCATACCCCAGTCATCGTCATACTTCTTGCCATAAGAGCCAACTCAAAAACACAGACCTATGTCTATATAGAGACATTCAGACACATTCGAAAAGGAGTAGTACATAACTTTGGGTTACCGGATTCAATTGATCCTTTCGCAAGGCTAGCACCGGTTAGGGCGTGTATCATATCATGGGGCTAGCTAAAATCAATGTAACCAACACTATAGGAGCACATCAGATATCAAATGCAACTTTGACAGAACCAACATAGTAGCATGAAGAATTTGACATTTAAAAGAAGAATCAACAATCGGAAGAACCAAAGTGAAGAGTGAACTAGAAGTATATAAGATGCATAAACTTCGAAGTGCAAATGGAGTAAAAGGCTGAGAGAACTGTGTTTATGACAAGGTACCTTTTCTGATAAGTAGTCTTATTTAGTAGGTTATTAAGATAAGAGACTTCCGGAAAGTAGCACACCGCTAGGAACTTAGACGGAGTGCAATAACGAGAAGTCTGAAAAGACCACCAAGAAAATCGACATAGTAGTTCTAGTTAAGAAGCATGTCACACCTCCAGGCAACCATTGGGAAATCAGTGACACTGTTGACAACTTGCTTCAAACTTAATAGATTCTTCAAGCTAGTTACACCGATTGTACTGCAATTTCGCACGGTTATGAATCTCAGGCGAAAACATCAGCAAGCATCGTCAATTAGCTGAGCAGGTCAGTAAGCTAATGAACAAGATTGTGTTTGTATGTCATATCAGCTACGGTGTATAATTATTCTACGACAACACGACATTTCCTGATCTGTCCTCTACCTCCTGATGGCTGATGCATGAATGAATTTAAGAAAAGAAAGAAAGTTGTGACCAGCGTACCTGAGTAGTTAGCTGGAGGCTGGTGTAACTGAAGTGAACAGGATGAGCTTGATTACAATGGAGCTCAAGAGTCTTAAGAAAAAGTCTCAGGCAAGAGTGGCATAAAGCCGTCGACCGTAATCCAAGTTCATACAGTGACTAAGAAAGCCTATAATCAACTTGCAGAGAGCTTCACACGCAAATACACTAATACAGCGGTTCTAACAAATTGGAAATACAAGCTGATATAACTTAATGTAAGAATTCAGCTGAACAAGATAATACACTACTACAAACATTCCACATTTTACTCATAGGAGATTTACATTCTTCAAGACGAAAGGATTAAATGTTCATCATATTGATAGATATAAGTCTATAAGGCAATAACCAAAGGATTAAATGGAAAAGAAAATCATAATAAAACTCTCAAATTTGTATTTCTAAATCTCATTTTACATCAAATCCAAATGCAAATCTGCAAGAAAATGTGATGTAAATAGGAATGAAGAGGGGAAGGGAAAGAAATACATAAAGACAAAGTTCAAAGCATTACAAATACAGAAAGGGACAGATATAATATGACAAGGAAATAGACACACAAAGTTCAGAAGTTGCTGGTTCTTAATTACCTGATTACCTTCTTGCTAAAGAATTTGCACACAATTTCTATTTAAGAGGAAGACAATTAGCATCACAAATAAAAACCTAAACTAAGAGAAGAAATCAGTAGTCATCTCTTTTCCTCTTCATGCCTATTTATATCGCTTTGTGTCGTGATATTTTCTTCAGATTTGTTCAAGGAATGAGACAAGGAAATACACACTCTGAGAGCATTCTTCAAATTTCTTTTCAATATTATACTGTTTCCTACATTCTTTGTACCTAATCTGACGACATTTATAGAATCAAATATCGAACATCTTCACCAAGATAGTTATTACTTCCCCTTCGTTGTTTCAGGACCTCTGCCACTATTATGTCGTCCATTTTTCTTATGTTCCGAAGACCCCACTGCTGCTTGGTACTGCCCTGGTTGTGACAGAGATGTATAAGGTGATGGACTGGATGAAGGTAGAGTTCGTGCAGTCGACGTTGCTCCCAAAACCTGAGCCGCTGCAAATGGGTTAGGTCTCACAGAGCCAGTGACCTTCTGATCTGCCTCTTGCATACTTGTATTGAACTTCACATTAACACCTTGATTGACTATCTGATTCTCACCACTGGTCTTTCCGACATTAGTCACAAAAGGTGGGCCAGGTTTCCAAGAAGGCGGTACATTATTTGTAATAGGTGAACTACAGTCGGTCTCTGGTTTACCCTTGTCCAGATGGAGCACCTCTGGGGCCTGGTTCGGTTTGGGGTGTTTGGACTCGGGCTGCCTTTCTCGTTCAGAATTAGTGATTTCATGGGGTTCGCCTCTAGGGGTAGTGGAACGGCCAGAGGCTATGGTGGTGGTCGGAAATGCTTTTTCAGGAGGGACAACCGGAGTATAGTTAGATGGAAGTAAATCATCCCAATTCTCAAGTAGCTCCTTGTAGACCTTTCTAAGGGTTACCTCAGTGAGACCTGTAACCTTGCAAATCTCTGCCTGGGTTTTTCGCCTATCTTCTAATTGACAGGCCAGGTAAATGGCAGCTGCTGATATGCTTATAGGGTTCCTCCGGGTGCAAAAGCATTTGTTCATTACAACTTCTCCAATGTGCGTTGCAAGTTCCTATACGATGTTTCAGGGTTATGTATTCATAGTACCAAATTTCAGAAGCCAGAACAATAAAATTAGAACAAACAGACAAGTAGTATGGTGCCGCAGAAGTGTAAGTCTCCGATTCTGGATTATGATGGAATAAAGCAGAAGGGCTTACTAAGTTGGTTACATAAATTTGACCCCCTTACCCCACCATTGACGAGAGCCTCTGCGGAAGTGGGGTAATGTCCTAGTAAACTTTCAGTTGGTTCTTTTAGCTATTGCCTATTGGGGAAAATCGAGCATTATTAGTTTAAAGAAATTATTGTAAATGACCAAGCTCTGCAGTCTGCCTCTAAGCTTCTTCAACTATAGAAGAACAAACTGAAAAACAACCTACCACTACAACCTGATATATCATCAAAGTAATCACGATTGATGACATTGCAATCAGAATGTCAGAAGTAGGATAGTGCATCAGCTGCCCAGTAATGTATCGGACATGAACAGATGGGATACCTGAGCCGACTTGTTAAGCTGGAGAAGATTACAGAAACGTGGCATGTGTACAGCAATGGAATTGCTATTAATTGGCTGGCTAAGTTGCAGAGCCTCTCCCAGGATCTTGATGTACTTTCCGATCTCCTTCTGCGGTAGGTTTGCTGCAATGGATATTTCCTGTCGTATGATTAAACATTTAGTTAACTGCATTATATACACAAGCTCATGAAATTATCCAATTTCGTCATCACAGAGATAACACGCATAAAGCTTCTCAAGTTACAACGCAGTCATGGATAAAAACAGTGGCCCGCCACTTTATAGTTTATACACAAGAGCACTGAATTAAAAAGGTCCTCCAAATGGCTTAGTTTCAGATCGTAGTGATGAGCCACAAAAGCCACAATAGAGTCCAGACTCACTATTCTTTGATTCTAAATTATGATATATTCCCTCTGTCCCATACATTTCCGTTTGGGAGGTTCCAACTGATACTTCACGTTTCCTTTTTTTTACTAAATTTTATACAAGGCAATTACTAAGCTAGCCCTGCTCACTATACCCTCACCCATTCACCCCAACCGAAAACCACCCACCCCAGCTACCATATTCAACAGACTAATAGTCTACCACTATTAACCCAAGTTGGCTGTAGCTGGTTTTCACTGTAAAGTAAGTCATTTGATGTAACTTTGAATCCATTTTCATAATTGGTCGTCTAAAAAGTCTCCCTATGCTCTCGACTTGGGGGTAAGACTATTTGAATCCAATCACCCCTTACTCTTACCTCGCCATTTGCGAGATGTCAGTCTATCTTGTAAGACAGTAGGTATTTTACAGCATAAGAGTGTTGGACACATGACACAGCCAAATTGAAGTGACGAAGTAACACAAAAGCATCAAAAAACACTCTTCAACTCGAATTGCTAGCAGTCTAGCATCACGACTCGACAACCATACTTACCTAACAAATTCAAATGTTACAATAGCCACCAATCACCGGCACAACCACAAAAATTATCATATTATCCCCTAGGGAGTATTAAATATGCATGACTAGGCCGGCTATTTTTAATCGAAGGTAAACAAATGATTGTAACGGAGAATCCTAAATAACAGTCTGCCTAGTCATGCATATTTAATACTCCCTTCGTCACAATCATTTGTTTACCTTGAATTAAAAATACGATAAAATTAGGATGGAGCGAGTAAAGACCTGAAGAGTACGAGGCTCCTGCGCCTCGCGAATCGCTTGAACAAGAGAAGCAGTAGCAAGAGCCTCAACACTCCGATTCCGTAAACAAGTAGCAGAAGAACAATCCCTAAACAACTGAAACGCATGATCAGAAATATCTCTATCCAAACCTAAAATTGACGAAACATCAACAATCTGTAAGTAAGCCCTAAGATTGTCAACAACAACACCAGAAGTCGACTCGAGAGTGCGCTCGAGTTCCGCAAGGTGACCGGAGAAGGAGACGGAGGAGGAGGCGTAAAGAGGGGAGTATTCTAAGGACCAGGTTGAAAAAGCGGTGATGAACCCGGTTTGAGTGAACGGGTCGGATGGGTCGGGTTGGGGAGGAGTGGGTGGGGTTGGGAGGTCGGAGGTGGAGAGGAGGAATGGTGTGTCTTGAGCTCGGAGGTGGAAGAGGTGGTGTGGTTGGGTTTGGTGTTCGGAAATAATGCGACCGCACGTGCTGCACTCGGTTATTGACCGGGTTGTTGTTGTGGTTGTGCAGCGACCTGTTGGAACACTTGGGGTTCCTGTGGTTGGGCAGTATGGGCACTTCATTTTGAATGGGGTTTTGGGTGTTGGGGTTTGATTGTCCCTCGTATTTAGGCTTCTTCTAGTGTTGTGTATCCATGATTTTGACTTGGTAATTCGGACATTCGAGTCGGGTTCATTTTGATCCCTCATTTTGAGGTAAAGAAGTCATTTTGGAATTATCGGGTTATTTTTGGTCAATTCAATTCATGTCACTTTGGGTGTGTCGGGTCGTTCAGTTTTGCCCGCTCATGGGTGTTTGATGTTCAGTTCGATTTATTTCAATTCAATATAAAACCTCGTTTGATGAGCACATATAGCCATCATGATACATATGGACTATGATTAAATTAGAACTCCCTATTTTATTAGTAATTTTTATACTTTTGGTTGTGCCACATTTTTTTTTCTTGGGTGGAGTGAAATAGGTGGGAATGTGGGATTAATAAATATATCAGTTGGTATCATTGAAGACGGCGCATATAGTCTCGTGGACTTGGGACTTAAGAGTACTACAAAGTGAATTAACCTTAGTATCCTATCAAGGCCATCTCGAAATATGATCTGCCCACATACACAGGGAGGAAATTGGTCAAGTTTGCCCTAGCCTTTACTATGGTGCTGGTATGATGCTAATTGTGTTCTGCTGTGTAGTGCAGGAAAAACAGGGAAAGCCTTGCAACAGTTTTTACATTCCATTGACCATTTATACCTGGGTCATTCCGACCCTGGGACGCCAGTTGAATCAGGCAGCTGGGTTATTCTAGTCTCACCAAATTTAAGCTCCCGACATGCTTACGATCACAAATTCACAACGCCAAACGCTAACTAAAAAGATATGCTAAAAAAAAGAAACTGGTGAAGTTATTGAGCTGCACAAAAAAACAAAACAATTCAAGTGCAACGAAACAAATGAAGACAGCCAATTGAAAAGGAAAACGAGCAGTTGACATATTTAAATTAACATGTGATAATCATTCTCACTACATTATGATCCATATAAAGCCACTTGAAGAATCAATTTCTAATTAAAAACATGGAATTTCATTCCTTTGGTAAACATGATCTCTTCTCCATTTGTCCAGATATAAGGGATAAAAATCAGGATCTGCTGGTGGATACAAAGTTCTCTACTTTTCGGATAAGTATCCACTGTCAGCCGTTCCCTCCTGCAGTTGCAGTTTTGCTAAATTCGGCATGCTTCAGGCTTAATTCTCGAGCGCCCTGATAGCCCAACAAAATTCAAAGGAAAAGACTTCAGTACATGGTTTTATAGAGCAACAAATCATTAGAAAACGAGAACCAGGATCCTGGATCCTGAAAGGCTAAAACATAAAAATACATTCACGGAGACCTAATTACTCATTGGAGTATCAGCATGGAAATCACTCTACAGACTACAGGTGTTTCGTACAATGTCTCTGATTTATAGAATTGAACTCAAGCGGTGATTAAGTCATAGGGGAGTGAAATGCTATTTCTACGAACTACCATCATATAAAAGCGCATCTGTAAGCTGCTATATCTACCACAAGATAGTTGAAAGTCTCACATACAAATATACATCTCCAATTCAACTAAAATTAGTTGTGCATAAAAGCCATAGGCCAATAGACCTTTATCAAGTCTCAGGTCATCCTGATCCACATGCCCAACCCTTGTTACTCCTCAACATCATCACTACTTCCTTGAGGCAAACATCTACAGATAGTTTAAGCCATCAACGTCTACATATATGACATCCATTGTACAGTTATACTCCATCAGTACAGATCCACTTAACATACCTACCACCCCCAAAAGATTGAATTAACATCATTGCCACCTCCTTATCGAAATCATATCCAGCTAATTTAAGCCATAAACGTCATGAATACATAACCACCTTTACCCCCATAGAAGATTGGAAGGACAACGTCGCCACTTCTTGACGTAATCATCACCAGCTATTTAAGCCATAAACATCATGTACCCAGAGCAACCCTTTCACAACACCATTACAAGATCCAATGCAGATTGTCGCCACTTCCTTAGGGAAAGTGGAAACATCTCCAGCTACTTGAGTCATAAACGCCAACATACGAAAAACAACCCTTATATCCCAGCCAATTGAATCCAATCAACCATCAAAAACTAAACATATACAACTACCTCTCAGTTACTCCCCCAATACACACACACACACAGCCTAAACATACACAAAATATACAATTATCTGCTCTCATTTACACGCACGCACGCACACAGCCTAAACATACACAAAATATATTTCAATGGATCACCGACAGAGTAGCTACCTCTAACATACATGGTTCTAAACCCAAATGCATGTGTGTGTCTCCTCATGAGAAAAACGCAATCAATCAAATATGATGACGTTATACGATAAAACCCACACACAACAACAAAAACATCCATGGATAATCAAACATGAGCTACTAAAAGCAAAAACCAAACACTAACCGTAAGATGGACAGGAGGCGGATCAAGATCAATAGAGCGAATAGACATCTTAGCAATCTCAGAAATAGCAGACTCCCTAACCCCAGCAACATCACTTGTCATATCCTCGTACGCCGCCTCAAACGCCTGCTGCCAGAACTTGGGCAACCTGATCCTACGGCTGTTAGTATACACATCCCACATGTACTTCACCACCTTTTCTCTCTCCTCCATCTCCTACACAATACACAACAACATTACCTCAATGTCGCACAGGCTTCCACAAATTTCTACCTTATATCAAATACTACCAATATTAAAAATTAAATCGAATAACTGCTACTTCACAATTGACCCACAAAAAATAACTCCACAACAACATTACCCCAATCGCTTCCACAAATTACTACCATATACTTCCTTTCTCCGAGTCATTTGTTTACCATTTTCATTTTTGGTGTCTTATTCATTTGACCTTTCTATATTAAGAAAAACGAGTATTTTGATTCCAGTGAGACTATTGTGCACATGTTATCCACCCCTACTCACAAACGGTCCCCTCAGCTCACCTTTACTTGGTCTTTGTGCCAAAAGAAAGGTAAACAAATGAATGGGACGGAGTAAGTATCAAATACGACATATACAAAAAAAGGTAATCCAATAACAATATTACCCCAATGTCACAACCGACAATCGCTCCCACAAATTGCTACCTTATGTGAAATGACCCATAAAACAAACAGCGACCCACAAAAAATTAACACCGACCCAGATACCGAAATCCGGATTCCTGAAATGGGTCGAATACAAAAACAAAATTAAACGAGGGATTCGAAAATTACAAGGACATCAAGATCGTCAAGGAGAGGCATATCAAAGTCGTCGGAGAGGCGCGTGAGGTTACCGGCAGACCAACGGAGAGTGACGGTGCCGGTAAACATGGACCATAAAGCGAGGAGAAGAATGGCGGCAAGTGCCCAGAATTTGTAACGGCCTTTACCGAAAATAACGGCATGGTGATCTGAAGGAAGGTCTTTCTTATTTGATGATGATGATGATGTTGTTGTTATAGGAAGAAGAGAATCTTCATCCTTCATCTTATATTGTTAATTATTATTATTGTATTGTTGTTGTTTATTAATTAATTAATGTTGATAA
Organism: Heliosperma pusillum; assembly: GCA_022085475.1. Lineage (NCBI taxonomy): Eukaryota > Viridiplantae > Streptophyta > Magnoliopsida > Caryophyllales > Caryophyllaceae > Heliosperma > Heliosperma pusillum. The sequence continues at coordinate 137,625 of JAIUZE010066107.1, forward strand.
ATTAATTAATATTAATATTAATGTTAGTATATTTTAGAATTATTCCTAGGATTAATTGATTGATTGATTGATTGATTGATTAGGGTGATGTGTGGATAGTGTGAATATTTGGGAGACCACTAGTAGAGGAGCTTTGTGTTGTTTAATAATGGAAGATGGAAATGGGGAGGAAGAGGGTAGATTTGCTCTTCTTCTTTCCTCTGCAATTGGAAATTTGGAATTACAGCATTTTATTTTAATTTGTTCTTTTACTTTTGGAAATTTTGGATGGTTGGTGGCCTTGGTGCTACTTTATTTTTACGATTTCTACGTGGTACCGATTAGTCAAGTACCGACTACCGAATATCGCTTGTGCAATCCTGAACTGGCGGGACGGATCACGGGATCAGGTTGGGCTAGCTCACGGTTGGGTTTTAAACCCATGCACTAGACCGGTTGGGGGTGAAAAGTTCACCTAAATGGCCATGTTAAGTCACGCAATTGATGAATTCCTTTTGCAAATTGATCGGCAATACGAGATTTTCAATTTGAAAACAAAAACATTTCTTTTTACACCGCGACAATAGTTGTCATTGTAATAACGGGTAAGTCGATTTTAACAAGATGAACTTTGTTGATCATATCTTTTAATTGTAAGTTCATAAAGTGGCGTTTATTGTTTCCAAATTCAAAATCTTTGGGTAACTTCAGGGAAAAATTTATAACTCAAGCTTAAAATTTTATGACTGGTTGAAACTTTTTGGTCAAAAATAAAGTTATAAACCACGTGAAACACACATGAGTAAATAAGAGAAGGTTTGTGTCGTATCGTGTTGTGCTATGTCGGTGAAATGAAAATAGCAGACTAAGCACTGCTCATGGTGTGTTGTGTCGTGTCGTGTTTGAGCGTGTCCAAGTAAATTCTCCATTTTTATCTGCATTTTGTGCGTGTTGTGCCTAGGATAGGCACGACATATTTTTAGTTTTTAGTTTTTATTTATTATTTTTTTTTTTATTGTTGTTTAATTTATTCTTTCTGTCTAACAAAGCACGCTTAAGTGGCATTACATTAGAGAAGAGGGGATCAAATCTAAACCCATCATCATATCATATCATATCTATACAATAATATAAAAAGGCTAGATTGAGTAGTTAATGGAATGACACATGGCGTGCTACAATTACATGATAAATCAATCTTCTTCATTTTTTTAAAAAAAAAAGATAAAAAAATAAAAGATGAAAAGGCAAAGTAGTAATCAATATACTAATTACTCATATTATGTAAATTTTCATTTCTCAAGCATTAGTTCCTTTCATAAACATACTTCAATGAAAAACTTTTCATATTCTACGGTTATGAAATCAATTTAATAAGTTTCAAGTATAAAACAAAATCACTTGATAAGAAGTCTAGCACATTCCTAGGAAATAAAATTATAGAGAGTAAACCTATTTATTTCATTTGATTTTTCAAAATTAAAAGTTTCATATCTTTGCTTTGTCGTGAGTTGAGATCAAATAGGCAAGAAATGAAGAGATAAGAGAGAAGTAGAGCTATTGTCGAATTTTAATGAAGACACTTGAGATCCTCGATGATTGAATATAATTATTTATGAAGGGGAGGTCAAACTTTGGTGAATGAAATCCTAGCTTGACCAAATTAGAACCTTAGTGTTTAGTCTCATATTTATAATAGTATATGATATAATATTTTAGAATGTTTTGTATATTCTCTATATTTTGTGTAGTGGATTTGTTGGAATTGATATTAGCAACACATTACAAATATTGACTAAGGTAAGTTTTAACACAAATATTGTATATTCTCTATTTTTGTATGAATTTGTTTTAAAGGGTAAATCTATACTTTCATTGTACTTAAAGTAAAATATCTTATAATTTTGAATTTTTAATGTGAGAATGAATGTTGTTTTATCTATTATACTTATCGTATTCCAATTGTTATTTATTTGATTAAACATTACAACTGTTAAGAAAAATGAGTGAACAATATTTTAATTCTTAAATATTATCATTATTATTATTTTCATACTTAAAAATATAATTATTTAAATATGGCTAGCATTACTTATTATTTTTATAATATTATTATTTTAATAAAGTTGGACAAAGAAAAATATCATTTTGACTTCGAGAAAAAAATGATATCATTCGATTACAAATGTAAAGTGAGAATAGGTTACTACAATAACAAAAAAAAATATTAAAGAAAAAAGTGAATATCAACCCACTATTCAAACAGTAAATAAAATTTACGTGAGCAAACAATTATTAATCAAAAATTAAAAGATCCCGTGATTTTCACGGGAAATTAAACTAGTAATAATATAAAAGGGTAAATTGAGTGTTTCTTGATGGGTGTTTCTATGTTATAGATATGGACTCTAATACGATGCCACGTGGAAAAAAGGAAAAAATAAACATGTATTGCAATTACTATCGATTCATATTTACTATGGTCAAATATAGTTGAACGACACTGGAAACTCAAGAATCCGCTCTCATCGTCTCCCTATTGATGTTTTCTCCATAATCAATAACCTTCACATTAGATACTCGATTAATATAATCAATGACCTAAAATAAGAGAGTATTTATGCATATGAGTGACCACTGTTTGTTTTCTCATACCTTGACTTTTTTTCATTTGTTCGATATTCATTTAGTTTCTCAAACAAACCCTCTTCGGGTAAAACTCTTTTTACAACAATATTTCATTGATGTTCAACGTATAATTACGGAATATAGAGTTGTATCTAACTTGGTCTTTGGGTTTTGTATAAGCTTATTATGTAGCACTGTAGCAGTTAGGAAATACTCCCTCATATCCAATCCAATGTACCCATTTGCTTTGAATGCGTTTTTATTCCTTTATATATAAAATTATTTTACTAAAAATATAATTTTAGGAAAGATATTTCCAAGACAAAACCAAATATATTGATTTCGTCTTTCAAAGTTCTATATATTCCGATTTATAAACGGTCAAAGTTTTGAAAGTTTGAACTCGATCTAAAAAGTAAATTGGTATTTTAGATTGTATAGGAGGGGGTATGATTGATTCTCTTCATTTGATCAACCTGTATTCACTCCATTTCAATTTGATTGCAATTTTCTCTTATTATTTTAGGAAATTTTATCATATTTTTTAAGTTTAATTATTTCTATTTTGAACAAGGAAAAGTGGATTTTTGATATTCTCCCTTTTCAATCAAGGCTTCTAAATCATTCCAAAATACAAGTAAGACTTAAAATGGGATTAGGGTAGTACATAACTACAATCTAAGGGCTAGGAGTTTATTTGGTCATATATTTGATTTGTTTGGATCCATAATGCAGAGGTGTTGGGACATAAATAGTACGTTATGATAAGTTTGGACTGAGAATGGAGATGGAGTACATACATTTTTACGTCAAGATGGAGTACCCTATTTTGTGTTTTACTCCCTTCGTCCCGGTCATTTGTTTACCTTTATTTTTGGGGAGGGGATCATTTGTAAGTAGGAACATTGGATGATAAGTGAATAATAACTCTATTGGGATATCAAAATACCCAAAAAATACATCTTTAATATATAATGTTAAATAAATGAATAAGACACTCTAAAATAGAAATAATAAACAAATGACCGGAAATAATTAAGTTCACGTATACAGTTTTACTAAAAAGAATGTTGTTTTGTTAAAATGACAATGGTCTTTATTTTTGAGTTTGAGATGCTTCTGGAATTATATAAATCTCAAATGCACAATGCAAGCACACAATCATTACCATTACAAGGACCTTATTTTTCAGGCAAATTCTTTCCCGCTAAGAGATTCATTTTAAGTTTAAGACATATTAGTTATTTCTCAATATAGCTGGCAACAAAATACAAACTAATGAGTCGTTTGGTTCGCTATAGGAAGATGGAATTCCCGGGAAGATGAAATTCATATGAATTTGAAAATCATGTGAATTGTATAAATGTTGTTTGGTTGAATGTAGGAACTTCAATTCATGTGGGAACTCCCACTTACCTAGGGGGACCTAGGTAAGTGACTTCCTACATTATGGAGGAATTGAAGTTCCATAGGAAGTTCCACTTCCCATGAATTGGGCAACCAAACAAGACATCATTTAGCTAATTCTCATGATCTTCCAATTCCCATGAATTTAAAAGGCAACCAAACAACCCCTTTGTTGATTAAGGCACCAAGTTTTAGAATTCCGTGAATTTCACGGGTACCAAAACTAGTATAATATTAAAGCTGAAGCCGGTACCTTATATGTATGCCATGTGTCATAGCCACTATTGACTGCCATGTGTCATGACCCAGTTTGTTGACATTTAATCAACCAAGAAAGGCAACATTTCCGTAATCAACTAATTTAAGAAAAATTCCTAAATAAAGGCAACCATATCAAATGAATGACATCAACATATTTTTTCACGGTTGACTTTATTAAGAAAATTTGAACTTTGAATCTAGATTTATTTTGAGTAGGAAAATCGGCGAAAAAAATTCTGCTTAATCACAATGATTCTTAAGTGAAAATCCTCCTGGATATAAATGATGATATAATATAATATTGGATAATAAAAATGGAAATCGCATTAAATTGCATATTATTCCCCATAGAAACTCCCTATCGTGAACCATATTTACTTAACGTCTCATATTTACCATATTCTTTTTTTTTGTAGCGTATTAATCGTAGTGTTTTGATATATATTTGTATTTATACACAATATAAATTTATGTAGAGGGGATTTAATCACATCATGAATGCGTGACGATCAGTAGATAAGAGCAATCCACCATATTTGTTCTTCTTTTGGTTATGCAGAAACCTTGGTTGTGTTGGTTCTCACCACCGCTCACTATCCAGCCATTATCGCTGACCATTTAAGACAGACTGTAACCAATACCATTTCTTAAGCTAGAAATGTTGTTTGTCACATGTGTTGTTAAATCACAGTTGGCCCATGTTTTTAAAGAGACGGAATTGATCCGTTTTCAATGAGAATTTGTGTAATAACAAAATGCAATTTTGCCAGTCGATGTGATCGACGAAGAGCTAATTTATAGTTTTGCATATTACCTTATATCAGTATAAAATTTTCGTGGTTGCGACTTGGGGGCAGTTAATTGAGAGCATGTCAGAGTTACTTACAAAGTCGTAAAATGGTGTCAATAATACAAAACTTTTAAGAGTAAGCATTGTAACGGTTAGAGACAGACTTTGATCGGGTCAGTTAGGCTTTAATCATATTAGGTTGTTTCCTCACATCGAACCCTCATTTCATGTAATAAATGTCATTTAACACGGATATATTGGATAATGAAGAAGTAATTTTGTATAATCATATTTTTTGGCTCAAAAACAAGTTGTATCGGTTAACTCTAGATTGCAGAATCATTTCGAGTTTGCGCTATGATTTGTGGGTCAAAATTTACGGGTGTAGACTTTGCTGATACGAGTCTATCGGGCGTAGTAAACTTTTGATCGATCTACTTTATAGTAATCTGTAACTTTGTCACGTAATTAGTAACTAATTTGATTTTACAATTATGAAACAATCCGCATAGTACGCTGGTTTAAGAGTGGTTTGAATTGAATTCTTTTAATTTCTTTCAGTAAAAACTGTTTTTAAGATGATATAGTTTCTCATATCACGTCTCATAATTTCTCCTTATCTTATATATATGGGTTAAATCTAATTGGGTCGGTCATTTCAGCATTCAATTGTATTGTGTTTTTGATGTATTATTAACGGGGTAAGTCATTTAAAATTGAGTTATTTTCGGATAAGTGTTAAAAAATTGTTTTTACCAGTTAATTTGCACAAAATTACCTATTTAAAATAAAGTGTTTGACATTACTTTCGTTTTAAATTTTGATGATATTTAGGCGAAATTATAATTTTTTTATTTTAGATCTGAAGGAATGGTCGGGACGTAGGGGGCGATGGAGGCAAGAGGGAGTAGGGTAGTTGTGCTGTGGGACGTATGATATGGATTGAAGGGTGGTGGTTAGTGGTAGGGGTCCTCAGATAGGCAGGGTTGAGATGTATGTCGTTGTCCAAGGTGTTGGGTGTAGTCACAAAGCAGTGGAGGGAATGCTGGGGTGGTCTTGAGGTAGTTGGTTAGTGATGGCGAACGCTGCTTCCATACGTTAAGGTGATTGTGGGTGGGAGGGGAAATAAGAGACAAAGTAGAGAACTGAGAGGAGAAGAAATAAGTGTACAACAATGTGTAAAATTAAATGTATATTGCGTAAATAAAAAAGTTATGAAATTTACAATAATTTATATACAATCTCAGATTTCACCTCATATTATAACTTAAAAAGTCGAGAGAAAAAAAGCAGAGTACTTCGAATAAAATTAAGCAAAATAAACTTATCAAAAGTGTAGGGGTTCCCAGCCAGAACCACACGTACACAAAACAAATTTTTTTTAAAATTTTATTAACTTACTAAATAAAAAAAAGACATAAATTTATACTTTAAATAATACTTTTCATAACCACCCGTGCATTGCACGATTCAAAATCTAGTCATCTACAATACCTCTACCTTAACGATTGGACTAACACATCTTTCAATATTTTGTCGTTGTTTAATGGTAAGTAATAGAGTGGCAGTGCCCTAAAAAGAAAGGTATCCATCCAATCGACCCATCCAGTGCCCAGAAACTCTGAAGACTGCCAAATTTCAGGTACGATTGCTCATTTCCCTACCTACTATCTTCTTTTTTCTTCTACCATTTTATTATCTCTTTAATTCCAACATTAATTTGTGCCCTATGTTCTTGATCAACATGTCTTGCTTAAGACGGGTCAATCCCGTTTGAAGCTTGCTTTCTTGTGAGAGGGGTTGACCCGTTTGAAGCTTTTAGACGGATCATCCCGTCTGAAATGAGAATTTGTGTTTCTCGATATACTAATTGCTAGCTAGGTAAGCATTGATTCTTAATAAACAATACTATTAGTTCCCCTAGTTATAATTTATCTACGACCTGTGGTTTTGTTTTGTTGTTCTTTTCTAGGTTTCCTGTATAATGCATTTTGGTATCGTCGATTTCCGAATTGATTGGGGGAGTTTTGTCCTAATCTATACTCTCTCTGTCCCGTCAATTGTTGTATTATTTTTATTTTCTGCGAGGGATATTTTTTATCAAGGGTAAATAAATGATTGAGACACGGGATTATCAGTCAAGCTGGATTATAAACTGTATTAGGACTTCACTTTGTAAAATTGGGATAATTGTTACTCCCTTTGTGCTAATCATTTGTTTGCGCTTTTTATTCTTTGCAAGTAGTATTTTAATCGAAGACAAACAAATGATTGGGACGTAGGGAGTATGTGGGCATAATTGGCTTCTGAAATTACGATTAGGTGGATCGTGGATCATTCAAGTAATGTAAAAGCGGCTTTCATTTTCCTTTTACTTGTATGTTGAACAAAAGGAACTTGTCGTCAAAGCTTTTGTTGTATCATGTGATAATGGCTTCTTTTTTCCTTTCAAGTTGAGAAGTAGGCATCATTCACTCATTCTACACATTTCTTGACGCAATTTTCATATCCTTGGATAATCTCTATGTTTTGCTAGAAACAAGAATAGGCTAGCATACACGCCCGCTTGCCATTTAAGGGGGTCCTTCAGGCACTGTTGTGATTTTTTTGCCTAAATTTTACAGCTGTGTAAGTTGATTTGGATATAGGATGGACAAAGAAACGAAGCCGGGTCGTTCCAAAGCTCTTGACAAGTTAAATAACAACTTGTACATGACCTTGAAAGAGATAATCCGTGAGCATGTTCTTCGTTATCTCCCTGCGAAATCACTTTGCAAGTTCAAAGCTGTGTGTAGAGACTGGAAACTTCTGATTTCAAATCCTTTCTTTGAGCACAGTCAGGCCAATTTTTCTCGATCTCTGTCGGGCCTATTTGGTCAAACTCCAGGGGGCGTCATCTCCTTTATACCACTTGACCCGATGGCATATGGTGTTCCGGATCCTGAGATGAAGTTCCTGCCTGAGCCTGTTGATTTACTTGCCTCGTCCAATGGATTACTCTGCCTTCGAGGCCGCACTGAGGATAAGGCATATTATATCTGTAACCCTGTGAATCAACAGTGGAAAAAGCTCCCTAAACCTGAAGCTGAGCACGGATCATTTCCAGCCGTAGTACTTGTCTTTGAGCCATCACTTTTGAAGTTTGAGACTGATTATCAGATAATATGTGCTTTTCCTTCTCCTGATTTTCATGGTGCCTATGAGTTTGAGATGTATTCATCGACCGCTAACTCGTGGAAAATTTCTCCGGAAATTCTTTTTGGTGAGCGACCAAGGGTATTGGAACGAAATGGCGTTCATCTAAATGGAGTTGTTTATTGGCTATCCAATGAGTTTTCTCTTGTTGGGTATGATTTGAAGATAAACCGAGCAAAACTTATCCCTTGTTTTGACTTGTCAGACTCCGTGGGTGTCATAGACGGGAAGATTTGTACTTCACGTAAACAGGGCCGCAAATTGATTATATTTGTTCTTTCGAATGTGTTGGGAGAAGCGAAGTGGGAAAAGCGACGTTTATGGGTAAATCACTCAAACATGTGCCCAGACTCGAGTGAATATACACAGCATGTTTTCATCACAGGAAGCGATTTGGTCATGTTTAATGATGGAATGACGATCTTCTGTTATGATCTAAAGACCAAGGAGACTAAAAGTATCGGTACTGAGTCCGACTGCAACCAATATAACCGTAATGGTTTTTACGTTCCTTGTGTTAATAGCCTTGTGCGCTTGCATTAAAAGTGTTATGGAGCTTAGGTAGCAGATCTTGGTACCTTACTGATTGACCACGGTGATTGTATATGTTCATGTCTATTGTCTGCTGTGTTGATCTATCTAAACGACTGGATTATTAGAAACTTGTTAAGGTAATGTGTTATTTGAACCTCTCTATGCCATTAACCACTTGAAATTTCGATTAAGCCATTAAGAGTATGTTCTTTTGGCTTGATTTTAGCTCGCTTTAGTTCAGATCTTATTTTTACTTCGGTTTGATTCGTTTTTATATTTCGGTTCAGTTTAGAGAGTTTCAAATCATGAGAACGTGACTTAAAGTCTGGTCCTGTAAATTATAAACCCTTTGTTGTAAATGTTAGAGTTGTGTTATTTGTGATTTTATAATGTATGTGATAATGATATTGATGAGCAGTGTGACAGTCCTACAATATGTTCTGGGCAATTCATAAGTGAAGGGTATGAAAAGGTTAAAATGACAAACCTTTTGATGTAAAAGGTTTAAAAATTAAGTGCAAGATTGAAGGAGGGCTGTGGTGGTGGTGGTGTGGCAGTGATAGGAGAGTCGTGGTAATGGTGGTGTGAGGGTGAGGAGGTGTCCGGTGTTACTGGTAGATAAGGGATTGACAATGGGCGATAAATTGTTCCGGTTGTGGTTGTAAACGGGTGTGGCGAATGGTGATGATGGTGGAAGGACACTAAGGGGGATTATTAGAATGACAATAAGGGGCGATCAATTCCTCTGATGGTGGTTATAAAAAAAATTAGATATAGTTATGTGCATCCGAAACTATATCGACTATGTGGAATTAAACAAAAGATCTCGTCATTACCTAGATATATGCCACTCCTTCCCTACTTTTGTAGCTTCAAATCGTTGATCACATTTTCGCAATTACTTTTTATAATGACTCTTGTGCAACAACTCACTCTCCTCACTTCCACCGGGCCTTGCTAAAACCGTTTCTACCTCCACCATCTTTAGCTCTCTCTTTCTCCTGTATTGTGACGCCCCACTACATGTTTCCCCTGACAACCCTACATATCACCCTAATCCCCGTACCCAGCTCTTCACTATTTCTCGCATCCACATTCATCTCGAGTTCCACTTGCCATGCTTCCCCATTACTCTTATTGGTGTTCTTTTCCGTCGCTTGCTCAATGCCCTCCCTCATCTCACCCACCATATCATTCACTCTCTTTACTACCTTCTTCGTACTCCTTTTAATTCCTCATCAACGTCTTGTTTCTCCTTTCCCATATGTCTAACAACCCATCGCACAATCCCTTACATCCACTCCCTTACCCACTCAGACCCCACATCCGTTATCGACTTAGATTCCATCTTGCTCAAAAGGAAAGAAAATTTAGTTTATAATTTGACAATTCTAAATACCACCACTCTCTCCTATAAACTCTGAAACAGTCATATGCTTGTTTCTTTCCCCTTTAGGTGATAATACTCCTCTAGTCCGGGTACCGGGATCCAAGGTTCACTCTAAACTCTCATTGATTTTCCATCTCTAATATGCCGTCTCATTCTGAGCTTGATAACCTCATTCGCCTCTCATATACCTCGTCATGTGAAGCTCAAGTTTGTTCCTATCTACATATTACTCCCCAATCAAAACTTGTGACATCAAACATTCTTAATTAGTAGTAACATTTTTAGTACAAAAATATGGTAGACCTAGCAAACAGATCGGGTTGTGTCATGTTCGTGTTCGAATCCCATGTAAATGGGTCATGAATCCTCCAACCCAAATCCGACCCAATTAAATTTCGTGTTGTGTTCGTGTCGAGCCATTTCGTGTGAGGTTCTGTCGTGTTTTCGCTTCATGTCAATATTCGGAAAGTGTTAATACATTTATGCGATGGAGGATCAAATAAAACATGAATTAATTTAGTAAATAAGTCATGCGTGTCGGGTTCGTGTTTTGAGAGCTCACCCCAAACCAGACCCAATTAAATCTCGTGTCATGCTAGTGTCGATCTACCTACATAAATAAATAATTAAATCTCAACCTAAATCCACAAATTTTATGTCGGGTTCGTGTCTTGTTTTCGATCGTGTCATTGTTGGCCGGTTTTAGAAAATCGTGAAAGAAAAAATTGAGACGGAAGGAGTAACGAGGATTAAAGGAGGTATAAAAACCAAGCCCATAAACCCTTCATACTCAATTATACTCCGCCTACAGCTATCCAACTGATCCAATCGTCTTTATCCTAATTCCCAAACCTTCTGTTCTTCCCCAAATCACAAAACCCTAATTTCAAAAACCCAGTTTTTACCCTCGGTTGTTCCTGAGGGACGCCATGGGAGACTTCAACAACGATGCCTTCTTACGCAGTCCAAACGCTGCCGTTCAGGCTCGTCCCAAAGTCCAGAATCGCGCCAATGTTCTTCAGCTCAAAATGGTAAGATCTTTGATTGGGTAGATCTAATTATACTGTTAATTAGGGTTAGCTATTATGATTTATTGTTTCTTTAGGGTTTGATTTAAGGTGACACGCTTCCCAATTACGGTTAAATTGGGGATAATTTTGTAGAGTGTATGATTTTTGTTTGTTATTTACAGTGTACTGATTTACCTGCTGGAAATAATACAACTGAATTAATTTATTTTTCGTGATTTATTTAACCTAGTTGATTATGGTATATATCTACAGCTCGTTGTATATCTGTCGTTATCGATAGATGAATGCATCTCTTTCGGGTAATTAAGTGATGATCGTTTAGTTACATACAGTGGTTTTAGTCGATAATTGTGAATTTTTCTTGTTTTGAATTGATAATTAGAGTGATTGTTGAATAGTTACGATTTATTAATGTCTTTACGCATTTGTGTAGATTGGACAGTCTCACCCGACTGGTCTGACGAACAACTTGCTGAAGCTTTTTGAGCCTCGACCTCCGTTGGAGTTCAAACCGCCGCCTGAGAAAAGAAAATGTCCTCCTTATACTGGTCAATAACCATTTTTTTCCATAACTGTAGATTTTTTTTTTGCAGCAAGCCGACTGTTTTTTTTTCTGCTGAAAGTTGCAACTGATGATTTAGTTTTTGATTTAGGAATGGCGCAATTCGTGAAACTTTTTGCTGAACCTGGGGAACCTGAATACGCCCCACCTGTCAAGGAGGCTGAAACTCCGGTATGTTGGCACTTTTTTAATTTTGCCAGCATTACTAGATGCTTTATAAGCGATTAGAGGAGATGATTTGCGGTGGTCATAGTCCTTCCTCGGAGATTAAATAAATTCCCATTGTATCATTATATTTCTGTTCTATACCGTGACCTGCATATGATTATTTTTTTCCCCATCTTGATGTGTTTGTGTTGGGTAGCTTTATGCATTATAAATTCACTGTTGATTTTCACTCTTCCCTATGAGGCTACTAAGAAGACTATCTTCGGATATGTCACTAAATGCTGTATATGAGTTTAAACATATAGATTCGTCTTTTATGCTTTTATTCCCCTAAGTTTTATGGTAGAAAAAATGATAGTAGAGTTAATCATGAGGCAAAACTGGGTGTCATACTACGTGTGCTAAATCTGAATCATATTCTGTCCGTCTACGTCAGTGATTTTTTTTGATCGAAAATATTAAGGATCGTGGACTCCCTTTCTTCCAAAGGATATGTATCTTAGTTGAAAGGTTGCTGTCTTTCTCAGTTATTTTCAGAGAGAGTGGAAGATTGATACAAATTGTTTGAAACATCAGATATAAAGCGATCTAGATGCCGTGCCTTGTCCTTGTGTCTTGTGGGTTTATCACTCGGAACTGCTCTATCTGTTTTGCCCTTTTCTAAAAGTATTATTGAGATTTCTTGTTGAGTGTTATGGATATCCCTCTTCTTGCTAGCCCCTGATATATTTGTCCACGAGTAGGCACAAAAGAAGGCAAGGATTCATCAATTACGATTAGAGAAGGGTGCCAAAAAGGTTGTGGAGGACCTAGAGAAATGTAATACCTCGTTTTGTCTTTGATATTGCAATTGCTGTACATCAATTTATTTTCTTATGTTTCTAATTTCTGATTTTCTTTCTATCAAAAATTGACATACTTGATCCGCAGTTGATCCGCAGAATGATCCCAATGCCACTGGAGACCCATACAAGACTCTGTTTGTTGCTAGGCTGGTAAGCCTCAGTATGAACTTGAGCATATACTTATTAATTTTGCCAAAATGGAACATTATGATATACCACATAAAAAATACTGTATAGTTTAATCAAATAGCGATTTTTAAAATGCTATTCCTTAAGCACAACAATCTCTAAAGATTCGTCTTTTATGATGCTTATTTGTGATCGGATCTAAGCAATTATTGTTCATGCTTTCAGAGTTTTGAAACATCAGAGAGCCGACTGACCAGGGAGTTTGAGACATATGGGCCTATAAAGAGGGTAGGTATTCATAACCATCCCTTGAGTGGATGGTTATTGTGTTTTATCATTGGTAAGAAGTTCATGTGTATTTTTTACCACTGTCTTTCTCAATTCATGACTCTCTTACTTCGTTACAGTTGTTATCATTCTTATCTAAAACCTGAGATATATCGGTATCCATGTTAGAACTACTTTCACTTCTACTGTACTTACTCTTCAATATTTTTTTGCATGCTTAAGCTTAAAAGTTTCAATCTTCTTCTTGGAATATTTCATAACTCTTCTCAGAGGAATGTTCACATGTAATTGATTATCCCCTCACCTTTTCACTATACATGTTTAATCTTTCTGTTTGACCATATGAGGTATACCAGGAGTCCAGGATGATACTTTGATTTTTTTTGTTAAATAATTTTTTTAAAATATATTTAGAGTTAAATTTAGTTAACTTTGGCCTCAAAAGTCAAACTCATAGGTTATAGTGATTAGTGAAACAATGGGAGTGATGAATTTTAAATCTAGTACTGGTGGTAGGGGTTTAATTTCAGTCTCCATAGTTTACAATTTGGAACCCTGTGCCTCCATGACATTTTTAAACTCCTTTTTGTCAGTGAAAATGAATTTTTTGCTTTAAGATAGGGATGAATTATTTTCATGTAAATTGTTTGAGTCTCTTTGTAATGCTGAGCTCGAGTTTTTTTCTATCTTTGATGTGCACTGTAAATTGTGGATATCTAAATATTGCAGTAAAAATGAGTGCTAGAATTACAATTTATGCTTTTCAGATTACGAAGTTGGTCAATTAATGTTATACGGCTATACCTAACATTCTTGACTTCATGATACTGCTGCCATTTAGGGCTTTAGGCCTATGGGATATATTTGCGAAATTTAACTTGTATTGGTGTCGTGTTATTTATGTTTCATACCTACTTATGTGGTAGGGGAGTCATTTGGTAATTGCTCTAAGCTTCTAGACATAATGTTATATATTACTAATATATGAAGACCTGCCTGTCAATTATATCGCATAGTTTAAATTACACAAGTCATGCTGTCTTTCCTTTTCCGCATTCTTTCATAGTTGTACGATCTCCTTGATGGAAACTCTGTAGTGGTTATCTGTTACTGAGCGTATCTCAAGGTAATTTTAATTTTTCATTCAGACCATTTACAACAAGTATCACGTACATATATTTGTCTGTGTTGTAAATGCTTTGACGGTATTCGCTGCCTTAGATTTTGGGTGGGTTGTTGAAATTGGTTCGCTGCCTCCATTCCTAGCTCCTACCTTCTTATATTTGATAAAATGGTAAGACCAATGTTAGTAAGCACCATGGTGAGCTGGTATGGAATTTCTTCCACATGGTAATGCCCTCTGTTTCTCTTCACATAACCTTTCATCATCAAGCTGGTACTTACTTCTCAATGACAAAGCCGGAATAGTAAGTTTAGCGGTAATTGTAGTTTCTTGAGGAGATTGAGCTACGAAAGGAGACAATTCCTACCTCTTTAGCTGCACAGGGTAAAACATAAGGGAGTATAAGTTCTTTGCCCTGTCCATTTTGTTTCAGTAATGCTAATACTTTACTGGCTCTTGTCTTTTTTATCCAAAGCCACCGAAAATCTGTCTGCAGTTGAGAGGATCCTGGTATTTCTATTCCTAAACACTTCCTTTTGTATTAAAATCCTTATTCGTCCCTGGTAAGGGGAATTAGTTTTCTATATAAATGCCATGGTATGGGAGCATTAGTCTGTCCAAGGGCTGGTAAATTGGCCACATACATCAATTTTCTATGGCTGTAGCAATGGCGGTTCACCTCACATGTGGAGCTTTATCGATCTAAAGGTGAGCACGGCTAGTGGGGGCATAGTGCCTTTTGCCGTGCCTTTAAAGGATTCAAATTTAAAAAGATCTTTAGCTAAGCTGCTCTTTATGCAAAGCAGTTAGCTTTAAAGGTTTTCCTTTAGTGTGTCACATTGCCTCTTATATTTTATTCATCAATGGTTTTCATTGCTGGTGTTTACTCAGGTGAAAATGATCCATGATAAGGAGACAAAAAAGCCAAAAGGCTATGCCTTCATAGAGTATGCTCATACCAGGGATATGAAAGGTTTGCGTGCTATACACCTTTTTTGAGTTGTTTACTTGATATTTAATTCTAACTTTTCTGCTAAATGTCATTTATTGTGAACAGCGGCGTACAAACAAGCTGACGGAAGAAAAATTGATGGGAGAAGGGTACTGGTGGACGTAGAGCGTGGACGAACTGTTCCAAATTGGCGGCCAAGGAGATTGGGTGGTGGCCTAGGTACAACCAGAGTTGGAGGTGAAGATCTTACTCAGAGAAGTGCTACTAGGTAAGTGGCCTTGTTGAGATGCCCTAGAAGTTTGCAAGGGCCGTTTTTCTGCTGTTAATTATTGTTGCTGCTTTAAAAGTATCAAAGACTTGGAGAATTCAACTTCGTAGTCCTAATACGTAGTATAAAATAGGGGAGGCCCATTTTAGCTGTCATTTTTTGGATATGAAGGCAAAGTCTCATTATTCTTTGGTTCCGGATATGATAAAATTAAACAAAGTGTTCACAAATCACTGACCTGATTGTGTTTATTTTTATTTGGTAGTAGCAGTCATTAGATGCAATTCTGTATGCAATTTACATTTGGGTCATCTTGAAACAACCTCTAGCGACACACATGTAAGCTTGTGTACATCTGACCCACTCAACCCTGTAATATGCAGTAGGCATTGAGGGAATGTCGGATAGGGAATTAGGGTGTCAACTTGGGGGGTTACACTGCGGTACCCTTCTACCAGTTTGTGTTTTTTTTTACATTCTGTTGGAATTGTGAAATATATTAGAGCGGTGCCTTAATTTATTCCAGGCGGGAATGTATATTTTGAGTTTTAACACACCCTATCGGTTTGTTTATGGCGTGCGATGTAGCTGAGATTGTGGCTTTGGCGCTGATGCTATATTCTCATCTGTTGATTAAAATTGACAGCAGTTGTATTGGTCGTAATGTGATAGTTAATTTGTATAAAGGGGTCATAAATGTTTTTTCTTGGTGGTATCTGCCTCAGTTATATGATAGGTCTGTATGTTTGAAATCCTTTTGAAAAGGAATTTATAATTGCATCTAAGTTAATCCTGGCTGACTGCTTCCTTCTGTATTCCGGAGTTGTATCACTGATTCCAAATATAGAACATTTTTTTTCGTAGTGTTCTGTAATAGCTATTGTGACTATAGCTAATTTTGTAGCTGAAACTTTTTATATGGATGTGTCTGTTTTGCTGCTTTGTTTACGCCTTGTCCTTTCCTATGTTTTTACCTTAGGGAGCCACAATCAGGAGCCCCATCTCGCTCAGAGGAGCCCAGGGTAAGGGAGGATAGGTACGTATGCCACATTTGTGATTTTTTTTGTTCTTTTTGCAGTTCTATCTATTGTGGATACTACTTTTGGTTGAGCAAGCTGAAATGACTGTCGCCATGATATTTTACATGAGCATCGGAGAGCATGACTTGTCTTTATTTATCCTTTTCTATCTAAATTTTCATATCAATCTAGAGTATAGACATCTCTTTACCACTTGCATGCTCAATGTTTTCATTTCAAGGAGGTTGTTGTAAATTTTATGCTGACGATATTGTTTCTATTTATTGTTCATGAACTGATCTGGTAACAACATTAAACTTTCAGAGAGAGAGAAAAATCACGAGAGAGAGGTAGGGAAAAAGAAAGGGAACGTGAGAAGTCTCGTGAACGATCCCATGATAGACCGAGGGATCGTGAACACCGTGATGATAGACGACATAGAGACCGTGATAGAACCAGAGACAAAGACAAGGACAAGGACCGAGAGCACGGTCGTGATCGAGATCGTGAGCGTGATAGGCGTGATCGTGACAGAGGTAAAGACCGTAGTCGTGATCATGAACGAGAAAAGGGTCGTGATAGGGACCGTGAGAAAGATAAAGATTACGAAATTGGGGAAGCTGATCATCGTGGGCATTCACGTGATAGGGACTATGAGTATGATCACGTGGACACAAAACATGACCGTGATAGGCATGGTGAAAGAGAAGCTGATGATGATCAAGGGTGGTATGGATCAGATCACGGCCACAAACATTCCGAGGCTGATGACCATTATGGACATCGCCAAAGCCGGGGGGGACGCTATGATGACAAGGATGCTGATAATGACCGTTATAATCAATATGCTGACGACGATGGTGGCCGGTATGAGCAAATGGAAGACGATAACTAGATTGAAATAAGCCGATGTCCTAGCAGCGATAAATTTGGTAATGGTTGAAGAATGACCATTTTCCTTTCAAATTCTGTGTTGTCAGTTTGTCACGCAGGTATGGATCATTTGTATGCTATTTTCAACGGTTTATGTTTTTGGGGTGGAATTGTTTCCATGATTCTTGTTCATGTAGTTTCTTTTAAGACATTAGTACCATATCGGCTTTTTTCCCTCTGAAGCTGTACGACAAATGTTATTTATATGATGACTATGTGACCGTTTCTCGTACAACGTCTGTCACATGAACTATGTAGTTGTGCAATTACTCGTATACCTTGGTCCTTGGGTACTTAAGTACTACCATGTGTATTTTTATTTGTTACTCTATTACCTTTTTCAATTTTCAATGGAGATATTTTTTTCTACCGGCAGGAAAAATTAATCTACTACATAGCGTGGCCACAAGTGACTGGCTGAGTCGGAGAATTAAAATTAAAATTAAAAGTAACAAATTTAACAGCAAAGGGTAAGTAAAC
This sequence comes from Heliosperma pusillum, assembly GCA_022085475.1. Lineage (NCBI taxonomy): Eukaryota > Viridiplantae > Streptophyta > Magnoliopsida > Caryophyllales > Caryophyllaceae > Heliosperma > Heliosperma pusillum. Next base: position 155,607 of record JAIUZE010066107.1, read on the forward strand.
ATTGCCGTGTAACTCGCTATCATGGATCTGTACTACGATGAATATACGATCGTTAAAATGTCCTGCTACACAGATTGCGCTTCTTTGTGCCGAGTCACCTTTACACAGATTAGGGAACGTACAATTAAAACTTGAATAGAAATGATTCGAGGGGAGGTATGTTCGATTATTCGTACGCATGATGGGTCATTCTCGTGTATATATATTCTGTTTTACGATAACTTATTTGTCGACGATTTTTAACCTAGCGTTAGTATCATCTATACATTGTACTATTGTAGTACAGTAGTCTTCTTCATTGTTGCATTTCCTGGGTCTGGTCTGCTCTCATTATTGCTGCATTGTCTCTCGTGTGTGTCTCACAACGCGATGCCATGGAGTTTGAATGCTAGTAGCTAAATTGTGTTATGTGCTGAAGTTAGAGTTCAACCAACATGGTTCCACATTAACAGTACATATTTATTGGCAACAATAAAAACTTGAAATAATTAGAGTTCAAGTTCAGCCAACATGGTTCCATATGAACAGTATATACTTATTGGCAATAATAATATTTCGTAGTTGTTATTTTTGGTATGCATTGAATAAACTTCCGGGTGTACAAGTTAGATGTACATTGTCTCCGTACTCTCCAAGGGTGATATACCACAATTGCCCTTTTTTCTTTATAGTAAATTCTTGTTTTAGACGGATCAATTCCGTTTTATGTTCAAATGTAACTACAATGATTCTGCAAGTGTTATAACCTATACTACTTCCTAGTCGGTCATTTCTTCCCTCTTTCTTTATTGGGTAAGTCAAGTTTTCTTCCCTCTTTCCCTTTTTGGAAGTGGGGTTGTGTGGTATAAATTCATTTGTACGTGGGGTAGTGTGTTTTGGGTGGTCCAAATTCATTTCCTTAATTTTTGTATAAAGGGAAAGAGGAAAAATTGAGTAACTAGAAGGGAGTATTTAATTTCTCCAGTTACATTTGATTGTAAAGTAAAATACTAAAAATGATCTCACAATTGTGTCTTATTATTTTAGACAAAAATAGTCCATCTAGATAGACCTCAATCCAAAACAATTATCGAACCAACATAGTTGCTTAGTTTTATCATGTGTTTAGTGTGCCAAGTTTGTCCTATACTCGTATATGCACTTATGCAGTATTATAGAAGACACCTTAATAAACAATAGTAATATATTCCTATCTTGCTTGTTTGGTTGAACCCAGAGAGTGTTATTGTTGTGCGAAATTTCGCAGGGCTAAGCGTTACTGAGTAAGCTTCGTAGAAGCTTCAGTGGAGGCGTCATTTGTTTTAGGCTCATCAGCTTCAACTTCACGCTTTTTTTTTTTTTTTTTTTTTTTTTTCACTCAATCGCATTTGTGTTTCCTCGATAACATAACTTCATTATCCTATAGGGTTCTCGCAAATGACAAGGTAAGATATACGGACATTCGTAGACTCGGTAACTCACCCTATGAGATACCTTACAATTTTAACGAAAGATATCGTGATTACTCCTTCCATTCAACTCCACACTACTCATTTCTCTTTTTGACACTATTCACAAGTAAGAAAAATCTTTCAATTTCTGGCTAATACATAAGAGAAAATATATTCATGTGGGATCTTGTTTGATTCGTCTTTAGAAGTATATTAAAAATATCTAACTCGTATAATTTTTGCAAATACGTAGTGAACTATATTTACGACACAAAACGCGCGTTGGCAAACGTGAAAAAAGAAATGTGTAGTGTGGAGTTGAATGGAGGCAGTATTTGTTAAGGAGGCTGAAATAATTTTTTGTGACTGTAGACTCAAGGATTTATACACTCATTTTATTTCTTGATAAGACTTGTAGACTAATGTGACTTAATTGCTACTCCCTCTAATTCACTTAGATGTTTATGTTTATAACATTATTTATGAGAAGTATTTTAATAAAACGTAAACATGTACGTGAATAGAAGGGAGTACATTTGTTCATCGAGAGCTGATATGGTTTGGAAAGTGGAGAGTATCATGATCAATAGCAGCAATGCAAACCTAAAGAGATATATTTAGTAATTAAATCAAACCATGAAATAAAATATACTCCGTACATAATTAATTTTTATTCGTAATCGATAAAAGGAAGCAAAATGTTTCAGTAAACCGTTTGTAAACCTTATCATGAGTAATTTCATCGAACTTTATTATATCGGTAGCTTATCTCATCGACGTGAATACGAGTTTTTACCTTATTCTTGGTAATAGGTTAACTATTCCAATACCAAGGTGCAACATGCACAAGTCGCATGTTAAGAGAAACATACATGGGCACTACATAGTACATACTGTACTAGTCTTACATGTAACAGACAAACAAATGTTGTCTCCATCCAAAATCCAAATTGCCATGAAAATAATTCTATAAATAGCTACCAAACCGTCTTAACACTTAACAAATATAGAATCTCAAATTTACAATAAAAGTCCTCTCCAAAGGATTGGACTACCTAAAGGGCTTTAAACTAAGATTTTGGCTTCTAAATTACTCATAATTTGCAATAATAATGGCTATATTACAAAACATTATTAACCAAAGAGTTTTTAAACTATGTATTTTTATGACATGTTGCTGTTTCCTGCTTGTGACTAGTTTAGTCACTGCAGAAAGACCTTTACATGCAAATTATGGCTATCCGCCGAGCTTTATTGATCACGAAGAGCGACCCGAACAAAGCCTAATGTCGAAATTGTATCATTTCTTGTGGGGGAAATCTACTTACCAACCTGTTTGGCCTGTAAGTTTCTTTGATATCAACTCTGGTTTCTCTGTTTTTACTTTTTTTTGTAGGCAAATTTTCTTAGGAAACTGATATTTATTTTTTTGACTTTGAATTGATTGAACAGGATATGGAGTTTGGGTGGAGGATTGTGGTTGGAAGCCTAGTAGGGTTCTTGGGTGCGGCCCTAGGAAGTGTTGGTGGCGTTGGAGGTGGTGGAATATTTGTTCCAATGCTTACTTTAATCATTGGTTTCGACCCCAAGTCGTCCACTGCCATCTCGAAATGTATGTTACTTTTCAGATAATATTTGGACGAGGCTGTCCTATGTTAAGATGTCAGCTAGCTCAGTTGGTAAATTCAATGAGAGTGATATATTCATGACTTGGGTTTGAAACCCGCTGTAACTGAAATTCCCATATATTACTCTCGTTGTTTTATAACTCTCGATGTTTTTCAAGTCTTGGATTATTATATTAATGTGAAATTACGAATGAGGTTGCAGGTATGATCATGGGAGCAGCAGGATCAACAGTGTACTATAATCTCAGATTAAGGCATCCCACATTAGACATGCCAATAATTGATTATGACCTTGCTGTACTCTTACAGCCTATGTTGATGCTCGGAATCAGTATCGGAGTCACCTTTAATGTCATTTTTGCTGATTGGATGGTCACTGTTCTTCTCATCATCCTATTCTTAAGTAATTCTACTCTTCCCATGTATCCGATAAACTTGTATCAGACAGTCTTACATGAAATTGGCCTGTTCTTGATTCCTTTAGTATTCTAGTAAATTGACATAAACTGGCCTGTTTTAAATATTTACATTACATTGTGTATGGCAGTTACATCGACCAAAGCTTTAATGAAAGGTATCGATACATGGAAGAAAGAGTCGCTCCTAAAGCTGCAGGCAAGGAAGCGGAACATACATTATTCTCAATTTTTTCTTCATCATTAACAGTTTATCACTTCTTTTTCTGTAAGTCCTCATATAACATGTTTTTGTTTCGTTTCAGGCAACATCACAGCCAGAAGGTATGCGCAAAACCACTTTTCGCCCTTCCTCCTGTTTCATTAAATAAAAATAGATCACAAGTTTTATTTTCATGTAGCTATGTTACTCTTACACTTCACTTTGGTCATGTATCGTGTACTCCGACACTATTTTCTTAAACCCCTATACTCCTATACGCACGAGATGTTGACAATTAACATCCATTTACCACATAGATATTGTAGTTTTACTCTCTTTGGACTTGTAAATTGTAGAGGAATCTGGAGGAGACTACAAGCCTTTATCAAATGGACCCGCTCCTGTTAAACATGATGTCACGGTAAAACTCGATCAATTAAAATCACAATCACGTAAAATTCCATTCAAACGGATCAATTCATAATCACTTTAATGTGTGACATTTTCCAAAACAGGTTCCAATGTTGGAGAACATATACTGGAAGGAGCTATCCTTGCTTTCATTTGTTTGGGTTGGCTTCCTCGCCGTTCAAATCCTCAAGGTATGCTGTCAATACACACACATTGTATTGGCTATTCGACGGGACAACTTAGTAAATGGCTAATTAATTTTCCTTTCATTCAGCAACATACAAAGCGATGCTCCATACTATTTTGGGCTCTAGAGTCACTACAGGTATAAACTCGTCTCACATAAACCCCGTTACCTATACCTTAGAGGCACTGAGTGATGTTGCCATTGTTCAGATACCAATCGCGTTATCAGTAACGCTATATGAAGCAGTGAGCCTGTACAATGGGAAGAAGGTAATTGCATCAAAGGGTAAAGAAATCACAAACTACAAGGCTTATCAACTAGCTACATACTGTTTCCTCGGAATAGTGGCTGGTATGGTTGGTGGCTTGCTTGGACTTGGAGGCGGTTTTATATTGGGTCCTCTTTTCCTTGAACTCGGTATTCCTCCTCAGGTATATTACCTCACTTGTTTTCCTCGTCTCCTTTTCGAGTTTATCATTGCGTGTAAAAAGAAAAATGAGATTGTACCACATGCACTGACTTCCAAATTTCCGAATCTACTCCCTACTCCCTAGTACTAAGGAGATCTAACATATGAGACAACCATTGTTAGACTTGTAAACAAGTGATCATATTCTTATGGTTAATGTGACAAGAGAGTTTAATTAAGTTAAGTGTAACATGACATGTTGATATGTTAATAAGTCGTAAGTTATGTGATCGGCAGGTGGCGAGCGCGACATCAACATTCTCAATGGCATTCTCATCCTCAATGTCAGTTGTACAATACTACATCCTAAAACGTTTTCCGGTTCCTTATGGTAAGTAAGTTCGATTGAGTACAATGTACAATACACTCTTCTGGGCTTTAATATTGTTAGTTATCTCAATTGATGAATATCATTTTCTTGGTGTAGCAACTTATTTCGTCCTAGTTGCGACAATGGCGGCCTTAGTGGGGCAACATGTAGTAAGGAAGGTGATAGCCCTATAGGCAGAGCATCACTCATCATCTTCATCCTCGCCTCGACAATTCTCATTAGTGCCGTCACACTTGGAGGTGTCGGAATTGTACACATCATAGAGAAGCTCGAGAATCATGATTACATGGGTTTTGAGAATTTCTGTTAATCACGTTTTCAAATTTCTCTTATCAATATCGATTTCTAATGCATTTAAAATGTAATATAATGTAACTAGCCGTGTTATTGCGCATTATAGTCATTCATTTGTTCCACAATAAGGAATATCTTTTACGAGTATTACTTATATCTAATAATCATCAATTAAGATTATTTATGTTTTGGTTGCTATTTGCTAATACACCTTATAAATTTATACTTTTGCATTCATACACTCATACTCATTGTATAAGTCATAAACTACTCATAGCCAATCTCGTCTCTCTTCGACTACTCGTTCTCTACTTTCCATCCATACTCATAAACTTAAATTCGTTCACTTTTTTTGTAATAAATATTTGTACTTGTTAAAATTGTATAATGTTTCCTTTCATTTGTTTTCCTTTTTACTCAGTGAATTAATATTCACGTTGAAAAATGTAAACAAAGTAAATTAGTTAAACAATAACGTATATAAGGAATTAAATCAAAAATCAACACCAAAAAATTTAAAAATCAACATTTTACTATTCTCTCTTATAAGTGATGGCCTAATTTTGAAATTCAAATTAAACCAAAATCCAACCCGTTAAAAATTAACCAAGGGCGGGAGTGCGGGACAAAGCAAAAAGAAAACACTCACACTCACACACATGAAATACGACGCCGTTTCTTGACTAGTAAAACTCAACCACAAAACCCCAACAAAAAGCAAAAGGCAAAAACCAACAACACACTTACCTCTCAGACACAGACACACTCTCACTACCGAAAAAAAAAAACAAAAACAAAGAATCTTTCTTTCTCTCTCTAAAAATTGGAATTAAAGAAACAATTAAATAAATAAAAAGTAATAATAAATAAAAGAATTAATAATGGCGAGTAGTCCTGGAATTCCGTCAACTCCGACGGCGGTGACGGCGAAGAGGATAACGATAACGCCAGGGTCAAGGATTCTAGACGTTTCTACAACACCGTTAAGTAACGGCCGTTATGAAGATAGTGCGATCTCGAAGCGTCTTCGTGACGCTGGTTTCGATGAAGATTCCGTTCGTCGTCGTGATAAAGCTGCTCTTATTGCTTATATCGCTAAGCTTGAAGCTGAGGTACTTTTTATTTATTTAATTTGATTTAATTTAGTTTACTTTTTTTATTTAATTTAATTGATGTTATTAATTAGCTGAATTTGTGTGATTTAATTGAGGATTATAGGAGTAGTTGATATGAATATCTGTGCGGATTTTATTATGAAGTAATAATTGTAGTATGATTGAGCTTTTTGATTTTAATTTTGTTTTGATTATCCATATTTAGGTATTTGTAGTTCATTATTGTTATAATTGAATTGAACTGTTTTGATTTTTGAGATTTCGATTATTTATTACTCAGGATACTATTAATTGCAATTTAGTGTTCGTTTATACTTCGTTGATATGTCATAAATGTTTCTACATAAGGAGCTGCTAAATTTGAATGCTAATTTTAGTTATCGAGTTTTCGATTATAGAATTAGTCTTTCTTAAAATCGAATGTAGTGATTATCATTAGTGTTCTTCTTAAGCTTAGGACGGATTAGGACGGGCACAGGTGAGAATTTGTGCTGATTAGAATTTTATGCATTGGCGAGTAGGTTTTCTTTTGTTTCAATTTAAACATATCGGTTTTCAGTTGTATGTATGCGATTTTCAATGATTTGTTTGAAATGAAGCTGTTCCGAAAGCATCTACAAGGAAAGCGTGATAGTTGAATACAGATGAATTAGGGACGTTTATAATTGTGTAGCAATTACTGCTTGGGAAAAATATCTTTTTGATTGTGCGTTTCTGTGTGAATGTTCGAGGAAGGGATATGTTACTCCGTACTTCATAATTGTTACGAGTATTTGAGAAGTCGACAATTGTGTATAAGAGGAGCCTGTGTATATAAATCAAAATTTGAACACCTGACCGTATGAAATGACTGTAATGACTAGACAGTGATAGGCTGATAGCTTGACTGGTGATAGCGTACGGAGAATTGAGGAACTGAATTAATTCGTCTCTTGTTGAATATGTGACTACTGACATGTTTACTTGTGTCTTGTGTTCGTAATTTTCTTGTAGATTTATGATCTTCAACACAACATGGGGCTTCTTATCATGGAAAAGAAAGATTCTGCTTCCAATTACGATGAGGTTAGGTTATCAGCCGAAAAAGCCGAAGTCAAACATTTGCGAGAGAAAGCAACATTATCGTCTGCTTTATCCGAAGCAAGGAAGCGAGAAGACAATTTAAAAAAGGCTCTAGGAGTAGAGAAACAATGTGTCGCAGATGTGAGTTTTGTATCCAAGTTCCCAAATACTTGATATGTACCAAATTCTGTCAGCTTTTATGAATTTATTAATTTAATCTGATGAAATGATGTTTGGTATTTATAGGTTGAAAAAGCCCTTCATGAAATGCGGGCCGAATGTGCTGAAGTGAAGGTTTCAGCGGAGAGTAGAATGGCTGAAGCACGCAGTATGGTTGAAGATGCGCAACAGAAACTTGCCGAGGCTGGGGTGAAGCTGCGTGCAGCAGAATCCATGCGTGATGAAGCAAGGAGATCCGAGTCTGCTGCTGGAAGGAAATTTCTTGAAGTTGAAGCTCGTGAAGACGATCTTCGTCGGAGAATGTCATCGTTTAAATCTGAGTGAGTTTTTCGTATCCTTGAGTTGACATATGCGCATTTATAGTCTTCCCATTTTACGCTGGTTTGTTTTCTTAGTCTTTTCTTTCTAATCAAATGTCAGAGATATAGTTCTTAAGCCTAAAGTAATGGTTTGAGTTTAACCAGGGGTAAAAGATAATACGAAATCTTTTTAAACATCAAAGTTTAGTTCGATGTACTATTTTTATGTTCTTATGCTCTTCCAAAGGATATCATAATTTTTTTTTACCCTATCTTTTTTCTTATGGAGTATATATTCTCGGTATTGCTTTACATATCTAGCGGGGTCACCTTTACCCCTTTCCTATGCGCTTTATTTTCCTTCATAAAGCTGTGGCGTTGTGCTTAAATGAAGATGAGGGTGTTAATTAGCCAGCATTTCAGGAGCAAATCTTGACAGTTTTGACATTGTTTGTATGCTAGCTGTGACGCTAAGGAGAATGAGATTATGCTTGAAAGACAATCATTGGCCGAACGTCAAAGAGTGTTGAGTGAATCACAAAATAAATTGCTTGATAGTCAAGCTCTGTTAAACCAAAGGGAAGCTGACATTTTAAGTAAATCTCAAGCACTTAAGAAGCTGGACAGAGAGCTGGAAGATAAAAAAGAGACTGTTGCTGCTGAAATGAAAGTGTTGATGGAGCAAAAATCTAATCTCGAGTTAGATGGTCTCTCACTTTCTGAAAGAGAGAAGGTTTACTGTTTTACTTATCCTGTTTGATTTTGTCTTTTTATCCTTGGAATCCGAGCAATCGATGTGTATGCATTACATATGCATTATTTATGAGGCTTCAAAATTCTGTGGTTTCAGGTTGTGATTGAGAAGGAAGTTTTATTGAATAAGAAAGAACAAGAGTTGCTTCTTTCACAAGAAATGCTTGCTAGCAAGGAATATGTACGTGTTCTTTTTGCTCTCTTATGTCCTGTGTTGATGTATCATATTATGACTTGGGATTGATGTCTTGATGAGGTGGATCTTGTTTTAACTATGCAGAAGGAGCTCCAGAAAGTTTTAGCCGAGCAAGAGATTGCCCTGACACATAAGAGGGAAGAGTTTGAGGCAGAGCTAATGGGGAAACAGAAAGCGGTAGATGAAGATATCGAGAAAAAAAGAAGGGCGTGGGAGCTGAGAGAGTTGGATCTCCAACAGCGGGAGGACCTTATACTTGAGAAGGAGCAGAACCTCGATGTTCAATCTAGGGTCATAGCAGACAAGGGAAAAGACTTAGCTGAGAAAATGAAAAGTGTGCAAGAGAGGGAGTGTAATCTCAACAAATCTGAGAATGAGGTTGAGCTAACAAAGATCCTGTTGCAGAAGGAGAGAGAAGGGATAGATAAGGCAAAGATTAACCTAGAACATTCATTAGTTTCTTTGGAATTAGAAAAGAATCAGATTTCTGAGGAAAGGATGAAGTTGGAGCTTTTGAAAAGTGAGACGAGTGAGCTATTTGTTTTGGAAGCGAAATTGAAAGAGGAAATTGATAGGATCAGAGCTCAGAAACAACAACTTGATGCAGAAGCTGAGAAACTGAGTATTGAGAAGGCAAAATTTGAGAGTGAGTGGGAGTTTATTGATGTAAAAAGAGAAGAACTGCAAAGGGAAGAAGATCGTATTGCTGAGGAGAGAGTGTTGATTTCTAAATTCCTTAAAGAAGAACGTGATAACCTTAATACAGAGAAAGAGGCTCTGCGCGAGCAATATAAACAAGATCTGGAATCACTTATTCATGACAGAGAAGCCTTCATGAGTGAGAGTCAACGTGAACGGACTGATTGGTTCTCAAAGTTTCAAAAAGAACGCGCAGATTTCTTGCTAGAGATTGAGTTTCGAAAGAGAGAATTGGATGACTGTGTTAATAAACGCCGTGAAGATATTGAAACCCTTTTAAGAGAGAAGGACAGAACCTTTGAGGAAGACAAGAAAAAAGATCTTCAACATATTTTATCTCTTAAGGAAGATCTGATAAAGGAACAAGAAAGGGTTGCTGTAGCATTGAAGAAGCTCGAGACAGAAAAATTGGAAATTAAACTTGATCGCGAGCAAAGGGACAAGGCTTGGGCAGAGTTGCAGCACTTGATCGAAGAGCTCCACATGCAAAGGCTGAAGTTAAAGAAGCAAAGAGAATTGCTGCATGATGATAGAGAAAATATACATTCTCAGATTGAACAACTGAAGAAATTGGAAGATGTGAATGTTGATTTTGATACTATCGTTGACCCGTACACTCAGAAAGCGTGTATAGAGTCGACTCCTCAAGTCTCTATACAGGTTCCTCCATATGAGCAAACTCATAAACTCCTTCCCGCAGAAGACATACAAAATGTTGAAGGTGATTCACCACCTACTGCCAATGTTTCATGGCTTAAAAAATGTGCCTCATTATTATTTAAACATCCATCTGAAGAAAACAAGCAAACAGAGTCATCTTTGGATTCTACTCTTGAGGATGCCAAGTTGGGATCTGTTGAGAAAGAACTGTTGAGAATAGACGAGAAAATTAGAGTGCAGCAAAAGACTCAAATTGTTGCTCCTTCATCTGAAAATACTGCCCAGCTTGGCAGGTCTAGTTTGGATGAGCCGAAAGTGATTCATGAAGTCCCTTCTGTAGATGAAGATGTGACACCCTTGGAAGCGAAAAAAGATAAGCATGAAAACTCTGTTCCTTCACCCCAAGTTCCTAACGAGAGAAAAAGAAAAATTGATAGTTCATCTGTTCCTGGGATTCATGCTGAACTTCAAAATGATGCAGCGTTGAACAAGAAAAGGCGGCATGAAGGCGATGATGCCCTTGATAGCTGGTACTAGTCTTTTGCGACATAATCTGAGAGGAATTAAATTTTACTTGTGCTTTTACAATCATTTACTAATTTGACTGAACAACTGAGTGAAGTGCTCATAAGCTCTTGATGTTGATATTTTTTTTTATTTGCTTTGGTGTATATTCAGTGCAGAAATTAAACAACCAAGTGATGATGGCCAACATATCCTCGGTGTGCGAAGCGAAAACGAAAGTAGCAAAGAGAAAGTGATCAATAGTATAGCTGAAGTTGGGGGTCACTCTAAAGTCATTTCAAAACTGGTTAACCCTGGAATATCACATATACATGTTCAGCAAAGTGAAGCTGACCAATCAATAGAAGTAGAAGGTGAAGCACTGACATGTATCATCACTGAGCGAACTGTGGTACAGGACATGTATTTAGTGAATGGCATTGGGGCGAACAGGCCTAGTGAGGTAATTTACATGACTGGAGTAAATTTATGTTGTGATCTGAACTTGTAGTTTGTAATATAATGTGTTTTCAAACCTTTATGTGTGGATGTTCGGAAGCTGTTATGCCCACTCCCAACCATTCAAGGAGTTAGAGGCTATGTAGCACAGTATTTAGTTCGATGAGATTAAAAAAAATTGTGTGCATTATTCATGTTGGTTGACTCGGAATCATTTTAAGACAATGTTTATTGTGAACTTTTGTCAACATGATGGATGTAGCTCTAGAACTTGACCCCTCTCTTTTCTCCGCTCCTCAAGTCCTCTTTGCCTTCCTCTTCCTCTTAGTATTTGTCTGTACTAAGACAAGCTGTCATGGTGCATTTCTCATGTTTTGGAGTGTTATATTTGTCTTTTCGGATTGGGTCAATTTTGTGTGAATAAAAACTCGGTTGGGGTTCATTAGGATTTCGAGTCATGCACTTTGGTCAATTTCGGATTGTTTAGAATGGACTAATAAATTAAGATACAATAAGTTTACACAACGGATTTTGTTGTGCACATTCACACCCTGGCTGTACTATTATGAGTTGCTGTCATGCAGGTATGAGATGTTGTCATACGAGTTTATTTTGTCATTTCTGTGTTAGTAGTCGTATTGGATATTCTGCAAAGAGTATATTCCTTATGTTCTATACTTTTGCTTTTAGATCAGAATTTTAGGAGATGAGAAATATGTTAGAAAAGATGACAACCCACACTCATAAGAGCGTTTTCATAATTTCATGGTTTTGTTTCTTAACCAAAGTGGGAATGCAGCTAATTGATTTGCACAGCCGAATTTTTTGTTGTATACTCAAAATAAAAATTGATGACTGCAAAAAAAAGTTTGTGCTACCTTTTGTTTGACATGTTGGTACTCCTTATGTTTAACACAGAAAGCACATTGTGTGGAGGAAGCGGGAAGTGAGCGTGCAGAGCAAGATAATGATCCTTCTGAAGGCAAGGTAGATAAGCCTGAGGCCGTTAAGCGGAGGAGTAAGCGACGATCAAAGTCCAAGACGAAAATGTAACTTTGAGCACCATCAATTGCTCCACTTAAGGCCATCAGTAGATGATAAGTGACATTGCTCTGTCCTTTTTTCCTCCTTGTTTTGGTCGAATTGTGTGTTTAATACACATACTAGAAATGCATATGCTGGTTTGAACGATTTTTTTTCGTTAGCTTTAGTGCCTAGTTAATTTTAGAGCATGTGTATGCTATATTAGGTCCAGCCGTCTAGGCGAATTGTTGACATAGGTTTTCATATATCTGTGGTGACACATAGTCACATACATGTACATGAGTTAGATGATGCTGTGATGTACTTTAATTTTTAGGTGACTGGTGTGATGAGACTATGATGATACTTTGTACGAGTAATTTTCTGGTGTTCTCAGTATTTGCTGCTGTATCAGATAGTTTGGCTTTTGGTTCAACTTTTGTTGCAAGTGCTAGAAAATATTGAACGATTTTTTAAAATAATGCTCTAATATATTAAGTATTTGTCGTTTTGGATGAGTTTTGAAAGTATTTGTCAAAATAGTGTCCACGTAAGCTCGGTTTTTCAAAACCTGAAACACAGAACATACACGCCATTGGGAATGCGTGTTACCTTCACAAAACCTGTCATTCTCAATGACATGTTTGCTTTAGTCTATTTCTGTAAGTTTGTATTTTCCTACTCACTAGAAACACGTCCTGTGTTTTAGGTTTTGAAAACCCGAGACTACGTGAACACCATTTTGATAAATACTTTCAAAACCAACCCAAAGCAACATATATTTTATTTTTGAGCATTATTTTAAAAAGTTGTTCTAGAAAGTCTCCCTTAAGAGTTGAAACTCTTGCAAGAATGAACCGATCTAGAAACACATTGTTAGCACTAATTAATGTTCATTACAAACATGGGTATATAGGTTGCTTCAAACATATTTCACACTTAAAATGATCACTAATTAATTGTGTTTGTCTCGCAGTATATTAATATGAGACGATATTATTAGACTTACTGCTTCGAAAATGCGATAATGAGTTAATGACATAACTTGACGGACGAATCTATGTTCAATCATTAACACGATGTCTTAGAAATTATACAACATTTGTTCAATGAGTTCTATACGAAGTATAACATAATCTTAATCTATCCTTGTTACATTTAGTTAAAATAATGGAGTACTCCATATTATTTTGTATCATGTATGATGTAACTATACGAAACAGTAGTATAATTATTTTCATATCCCAGAAGTGATCCGTCGAACTTTGATGGGTAGGCCTTTTGTAAACTCGACGTAAGGGTTAGCCATAGCCTCGTCTTTATCAGTAAACTCCCAAGTGAAGTTAAGCACCAAATGTCTGATAAATATAGCCATCTCTAATTTAGCCAGCTCCATTCCCGGGCATAGCCTTGGCCATCCTCCGAATGGCACTAGGTTCGTTGTTGAATTTGGTGTCCCTCTTTGGTTACTTCCATTCTGAGTACGATAATGTTGAACATAAAAACTTTAATTTCGAGTTAAGTCATAAATGCCTAAGCACATTTGAGACGCGCTTTTTAACTATTTAGATAAACTAACCTGTTGCCACCTCCAGGGGTTGAAGTCGGAAGGCTTGTCAAAATATGCAGGGTCCAAATGCGCAGCTGAAACCACTGGCAGCACTTGCCATCCCTTCGGAATATCATAACCTTCACGATATATGCACATTGAACAATTTGATGAATCGGAATTGGAGTACGGAAAAGCCTAACAACAGATTCAATAAAATAGAAGTCACCTTTATATTGAACGTCTTTAATGGCCTTCCTGTGCAGAAATCTTGTTATGTTACCAAGCCTCAGTGTTTCAGTGATAACCTACATAAGCGTATCTCGTCATTCCCAAACATTATAAAGAATGGTACTCGTATTTCACTACTTCCTCCAAAATTTTGTACTCGTATTATAATAAAACGCGTTTAATAAATAGTCATACTGACAATGTACTTACTACTAGTGTTAGTATTAGTTACACTCGAGTCCTTGAATTTAGAGAGAAATAATGCACATGTAACTTGTATGATACTTGAACACTCGACATTCAATGTAATCGCTGTGAAACATACTCGCATACTGTGACAGGGCTATGATTAAAAGTTTTGAGGCGAAATAAAAAGAACGAAAAGGGCTTACACATTGAGTGAATTCCATTTTCTTGTAGTCTTTCCAATTCAACATTTTTTCATTTGATTCTTGTTTAGCTCTGGAAATCGAAAGGTGTTCCTCCTGAATATTTCAATCAAAAGTAGACTCAAATCCGTCAAATATATCGAAGGAAGTATTAACTTAGACGAAAAAAAGGCATGTATACCCTCAATTGCTGAAGAACAGCAGGGGAATCCTGCAGGAAAAAGATGGCTAACGAAATGGAAATAGACGAAGTCTCGTGACCAGCGAATAGCAAGCTCAATATCAAGTCAAGTATTTGCTCTGTTGTTAGATTTGTAAGCTTCATCACCCATCCTAGTAAATCGTCGTCATTCAAACTATCTTGTCCATCCTTCTTCATCGTCTCTAACCTTTCACTCATTTTCCTCTCAATGAGTTTTAGTATCTTCGATCTTGACTGTTCATCAAAATTTGCAATAACATGAATAAACTAATCAGTTGCGTATTATCCATACTTCCTCCGTCTTGATTAATTTTTTACGTTTGTTTAATAACTGAGATGACACCTATATAAGAAAAACATAAAGAATTGACCTGAATAGAGCGAGTAATATTTAGTAAAGGAAAAAGAACCTTTAGAGCCCTTCTGTAAGCAGTCTCTGGCAAGTTCAACGGCGTTGATACGACACCCTTCAAGAAAGTATTGTACTTATTTCGGAGCGGCTCTATATCTTCGTCCTCTGGATTCAAACTCAGTGTTTGCTTCGCCATCAAATTGAACGTAAACTACAAAACAAAACGCGAAAAAACATTATAAATTAAAACAAAATGACTTCCGAGTTCTGAGTACATTGTTGATCAGCTAGTCTGTATGAGACAGTCTTATAATATAACTTTTGCGCGACTGTTTTAATTGTCGAGAAAGCGACTAAAAAAGTACCTTCCTCAATTCGTCCTGAGCCGAAAAGGAACAGTTTTCTTTCCAAGAATTAAGCACAAGTAAAGTGTGATTCTCAGCTTCTTTGAGAAAAATAGATTTAAGTCTTGGTTGACTCATGAAGTTAAGAGCAATTTGTCTCATTTCTCTGTGCATGTCTCCTACAACAACTAACATAGACCATTTCCCAAATATTCCAGCTATGTTTTTTGGGTAACAACATTCAAATAGTGTCCCTTCATTTTGTAAGATGTAACGGTTCAGACCCGGATCCGCTGATACAATTGTCGGTAACCCGAATAATTTCGACTTGTAGATTTTTCCATATCTGTAAAGCATTTTATGAGTTTAAAATGTGGTAAATAAATCACAAAACAGAATATGTGGCGTAATCAAGTAAAAAAAAAAGATGTGTACGTGATTCTCGGTTTCATCTCTTAACGATAATGAAGGAATGTACAAAATTATAGGACACGAAAATGGGACAGAGAATTCCGACTCGTTCACATACCTTGCAATGTGTTGCTCCATGAAGTTGCCTAAGGTGGTGGAAGTGTAAGGCTTCACCAAACCCATTGTTTCTCCAATAAAAGGCAAACCCATTTTGCCTGGTGGTAGATTTAGAGTGGATTTTTTTGTTTTAAATGAATTCATTATCCAATACAAAGCTAAAAACAATGGAATAATGTACAACAAAAATTCAAAGATAGTCATTGTTTTTTAGTAGTTTATGAAGTTCTAGACTTGGTGAAAAAAGTTTTTTTTTTTTTGACGGCAGTAAAAAGTTGAAATATAAGTTAAATGAAGAAAATTTTCACTTTTTTTTCATTCAATTTGGGGCCTATGGTTAAAAACTCACTTGACCAGAGAAATTACGACTAAATTTGAGACCATCATCATTTTATAGGTTTTTTCCACTCTGTTTTCAGTAACTATTGTGTAATACCGTCTTACAGTTTGAGACAGATTTTATATTGATAGTAATAAATACTTCGTAATAAATTAGCCAATAAATGATCGTCTTAAACTATGAAACAATATTATTCGATAATTTGTGCTCTGTTCTTAAGGGTCCATTAGCTTAAATTAGGTCGAGGATCCCAAGTGAAATGGTATATTAACAAATCTTGGTTTTTGATTTAATATTTCTTAAGGTTGATTTGTGATAACTACAATTGCTAATGTAGAAAACAAATCTTGTTTGTGACAGTCTTTTCAAAAAGACCTCTCACAACCCTCTCTCTAACTAACTCTTATTTTATTCGGTTGTATAAGGTATTTTTAAAATGGTTTTTCTAACGTGTGCCCTAAGGGCACACATTAAGAGTCCAAATAAAGAAAGAATCAAAGGAATTTAACATGAAAAATGTAAGTATCAATTCATTTTTACCATATTTAATCAAATATCCTTTGATTTTTTCTTTATTTGGACTCTTAATGTGTGCCCTCAGGACACACGTTAGAAAAACCGTTTTTAAAAAGACCGTCACAAATAAGAATTGGTGATGTAGATATATGATCCGGCCGTGTTAAAATTAGGCTGAAGCTTTTAATAAAGTTTATATTTTATAGAGTTGGTAAATTTTGTTATAAATGAAAATAGATTAATACTACGTAAAGATGTGCACTTATAACTTATAAGTGCACATTTTTAAAAAAAGAATCTACCTATTTGACCATGGTTAATATAGCATTGTTCTTAAAATTGTCCGAATTTAAATTATTTTTTACTTTCGAAAAATGTATGGCGTTGCACCCTATTTTGAGAGGTTGAAAATATGCACCAATGTAGGGAGGAGACTTATGTGGATGAGGCAAGTCCTTAATTAGTAAGGATTTCTTATAATGTTAGATACTCTACAAATCACGAATACTAAGTTAACCTTCCCGAAATGTAATCAAATACCTATAAGTCATCATGTCCACAAATGGTTAAGGAATTTTTGTCAACAAATCACTTTAATTATACGTTAGATATACGGAGTACTATATTTGGGATTCAAATGCAATAAATCGTGTTAATCCCCTATTGTTAGAAACATTTTAAAAGGAACATGTTAAATCCCGCACGCTCAAAACATGTCATTGTAAGAGGAGACAAATATTCATATTTGAGATTATTCATGTTATTTTTATTTCCTAAACTTCTTTGATAAAACATCATGTATGATAGACAAGGATACGGATATAACAGGAGTGCGATATAAAAGTTAAGATAAAATTTAAGAAACACATTCCGAATATTTTAAATATTCAATTCACTTTAGAGATCAGACACATGGTATTAAATTACGGAGTAGAAAGTTAAACCATATAAATACAGTTCATGAAACCAAATTCGTATGCGTGTACATAATCTTCAATGTTAAAACAAAATTAAGAAAGATGTTTACGGTAATTGGTAAACCTGTCACAAATGCTGTCATCATTCGGAAAACAGAGCAGAAATCGACGCAATTTATAAGTCGGAGTTGAATTTTGTGTTGTGTATTAAGTGGAATCTGTAAGCATGCTTAACCCTTCAGCACTGAACAATTTACATACTGAAAGCAGAGGACTTTTCTCGATTGTAATCGTCTATCCAACCTTGAATCAACCGGACCTCAGATCCCCTCTGTTGTGTTAGCCAGTCGGGATCGTTAGGAGTCGAGGATCTCAAATCTAGGTGATGTGCTCCTGAATAATATTGAATATTCCCAAGTATAATTTACTGTTAGAAGATCAATCACATGGTTTCTACAGATATCAAGACTCTTAAAACTATTGATACGGCCAAATTAACATTAAGAACATAAATATAAGCACAGTTGAATCAGAAGGATGATGAAAAACAACAACTGTTTGAAGCAAGTGTACCAAGATAGTTTACGAGGGACACGGCATATGTGAGCAAAGTCGTGTGCCATTGACTACTATATTGACTGAATGGGGAGGGGTGGGCATCTTAATGCATAATAACCGTCTCAAAGGACTGTTATAGATGTTAGCAGAGCGACAGAGCATTCTAAACAATATTCCAAGCTAAAATGTAAAAATAATAAGCGAGACAAAAAAGATAGAATGGAGCTACCTTCTTTTGTAACGAGTGCAACGATAGTCTCTGAGATATTTTGAAGAACGCTGCAAGAGAGTAAAAAGTCACTAATCTGGATTGAAAGAAATATGTAAAAGTATGTTCACGACTTCACGTGTATTCTCAGTGACGGGATTACCTGCCACCACTCCAAGGATCCAATAACCCGTTTGAAAAAATTATGTTACTCGCGCCTCTACTCCATGTTCTCTTATAATCCTTCAAATAGTGGCATCAAAGTCAGCACTCTACCAAAAACTTTCAAAGAGAATTACATAAATCTATCATCCCATTATAAAAACTTCCTATTAATCGCTCATAAGTGTTCAGCTGAAAGTAAGAAGTGACAATTCTTGCAAATGTTACACTTCCTTAAGGGGGCTTAGACCATAGCTACGCCGTACGTGACAAATTCAATTGTGGAAGGCTGAAATTTCACATAATGCGGGTTTGGGTCACA
This sequence comes from Heliosperma pusillum, assembly GCA_022085475.1. Classification (NCBI taxonomy): domain Eukaryota; kingdom Viridiplantae; phylum Streptophyta; class Magnoliopsida; order Caryophyllales; family Caryophyllaceae; genus Heliosperma; species Heliosperma pusillum. The sequence continues at coordinate 174,543 of JAIUZE010066107.1, forward strand.
GGCTCACAGCCACTAGATGGACAGAAAGTCAGCTCCATAAGGCCAATGGAGATTCCATCCCGAAACTAATTGGCAACGACATAACTAGCTCAGCGGATTATAAAGTGATCTGATCAACTCTCTCCTTTTTAATCACTTGGGCTACTAAGGGGTGGGAAAACTATCATAATAGGAAGTATTTTAACCAGGAAGATGTAGAATTTTTGTGTGCGCGCTTTCTTGACAACCATATAGAAAAAGAAAAGTATTCATACAAGCATTATGAAATAAGGAATCTAAAAGCATCATACATGTCCACCAAATTCTGTAGTTATCCATCTTCCCCGTGGAACCACTCCATACGATGTCCTGCAGCGCTCTTGCTCGTAAGTGTAGTTAAATTTCCATGGTGGAAACATGCTGGTGTCTGGATTACTTGACATTGGCATTACCATCTCAGTGCATGCCTGCAAAATGGTATTCAATCACTAACTAGGGCTAACAGAGCATATAATGCCATGTGGCTTTTAGCTTCTTAAGACAAATTTGGAAAGGAGATTTCCAGTTTCTTTCCGGAGATATTATTACTGCCCTACGACATGATTCAGTACCTGCCATTGCCAACCACCCATTCCATGAGGGTCATCATCCAAGTCAAAGCATTTGACATCTCCGGTGTAGTTGTAGTAAACACTCACTCCATCGAATATACGATCTAAAACAGCAGAACCATCAGCAGCATTGTCAATCCTTCTACAAACCTAAAATGTAGACATCAGTTGTTGAATATTTTTTAAGAATCTGAAAGGTAAGTAGAATAGTGATAAGAATCATGGATCTCCCCCAACCTTAACCTAGTGAATTTCTGAAACAAAATTCCAACTACTGCCGCAAACTCTTTATTGTATAGCAAACATTATATCACAATTAAGTTTAATAACTTGCCAAAACTGAAGTATAAGAGGAAACATTCCACACAAACTAAAGAGCTATGAACAAAGCACAAAGAAATTAAAGAATCAGAACCACTAAATCAACATTTAAACAGCCGGCAACCAGAAGTTTTACGGGAAAAAAGAGAGAAACATAATAGAAAGGCAGCTAACCTCTCTGATGGGATGTCCAGGCAAAGTCATTAAGAAATCAGAAGGATATGGGTAGTCTACCATTGCCAAATAGCTATAAGCTGACGATAACCAATCAGAAAGAGGTGTAGTACTTTTTAACTCCCTGTCCCATAATTGAAACATGGGATATCATAAGCAAAGAACTATAAGATGTTTGAAACTACAAATACAGTGGACATAGAAGAAAGTTTTACTTGCAAAGGTGAAACTTTTTGGAGAGCTGACTGAGGCTATTTGCATTCTGACCTTCAAATGCCAATGCATTCCAAGACTCCTTTATTGTGTTGAAACAGCTGGTGCTTTCCCGCTGTAATGAAAATTCAGCACGTCAAAACGAAACGCAGGCCCTCATTTTGTGGCATAAATGGCCCGAATTTGTGAAATCATGTAAATTTTCGCATAAACGGGTGTGAGACGTAGAGCTGGCAAGTCTGACCCGACCCGAGTGACCCGACCCGAAACCCGACCCGAGAATATTCCAACCCGAAACCGACCCGACCCGACCCGATGACGACCCGTAACCCGTTGACGACCCGAAAATCAGTGAGCCGAACCTGACCCGAACCCGACCCGACATTGACCCGACCCGATATTGACCCGATTAAATTGACGCTCTGACAATTATTAACCTTAATAATGATCAAAATGAAAGTGATTTATTGTTTAAATTGATATGTTTGACTTAATAATGAATTAATTAAACCAAATAATAATTTAAAACTAGATTTAATGGAAAAATATTGAAAAATTTCGAAAAAATAACCGGACCCGATTACGAACCGACTCAAACCCGACCCGACCCGATGTATCATTTGACCCGAAAATGACCCGACCCGATAACGACCTGAACCCGACCCGATCCGACCCGAAAGGGTTGTCTGACCCGATACGACCCGAACCCGATACGATCCGAACCCGACATGACCCGACCCAAACCCGACCCGACTGACCCGATTGCCACCCCTAGTGAGACGTGTGGCTGTACGCTTCCTAAGCCTAGAGGAAGTTCAATCCTAGAACTAATTGTCAATGGGAGTAGCTCTTTGATTTGTACAGAAACCAACTCACTCATATTTAATTAATTTAGGACGCTTAAATGTCACTTCAACATAGAAGCTAAAGTATATTAACAAAGCTTCAGTCGAGGAGGGATACACACCCGAAAATCATTGGATACTATGTCATAGAAAGTCCCATATGGCACAATATCATCAAACTGAAGTACTGGTGCCGAAGAAGCAAGAGCGCCAATTGCCATATGTGGGTACTTGAGCTTCATCCATGCTGCCAGCACTGTCATTAATTGAGAAAATTGAAGCATTAGCAAATGCATTCATTGTTTGCATATATTGTGTTTCCATTTCCAATAAGGCAAATCCTCAGTTATTTTCCGGCTAGATAATATGTGAGCACAGCAAAATGACTCACTAATTCTCTACGCTTCTTGTATCGTGAATTAGGAATTAGGAGTCTTATTCATTTCATAACGCAATTTTCATTGTAGATCATCTAAATTCTAAAGTCCTAAGACATAGGCAACGCTACATAAATCCAACCCCCATGCCTGCCATATCCTCTAGGTAATGTCTTTGTAAACAGTTTTCCCTCCATCCCATTACATTGTCCCTAGTTCCTTTTAGATCCATCATCCCCAAATTATTATCCCAATTCTATCTCCAGTAAAATAAAAAAGTGAAGTTCTTATACTATCCGTCTATCCCTAGGTCAAGGAAGATGATGGGAAGGGTAATGTGGTATCTTTACTTTTAAAAAATTTAAAGTCACGGAGTCGTGATGGTATTAATACTGCATCTTAAAAAAGATCTCTAATCAAATGCAGACAATATAGATGGGATGGAGGAAGTATATATTATAGAATGAACAAAGAGAGGGACATCTTACTTCCACCGTAAGATCCACCAAATAATACAACAGGTGAAGCCTCAGCCGATAAATTCCGCTTCAAATCCCTGAGCAAGACAGCATAGTCTGCAATTGCTTGCTCAGCTGTGAGATAAGATAAGGTGCTATGATTTTTGTATGCTTGGTCTTTACTTCCATAGGGCATCGACTCTCCATAATACCGATGCTGTTAAAAGAATTTGCCAAGCAAATGATGACCATAAGTTAAGCTATATACCAAAACTAATGCATAAAAAGGTCTTAGACTCTTAGGCTCTTATATATCTAATAATATAACTAACTCTTCTGTTCTTTTCTTGGAAAAAACTAACAGACACTTCCAAATTTCCAATATCCAAACATTACCACATAAGTAGCATAATAAATGACACTTTAAATCAATCTATAACAAAGATTAATCTACAACAGTCATGCTGCAATAGCTCACTAATCAAAGCCAAGCATAATTATAACTTATAAGTTGATCTAATCACGGTCGATTGTATTTCTCTAGAGATGAAAAAAAAGATCGGAAATCTTTCTTTTTAGAGTTACCGTCGATTATATATGGCCTCCACAACATGTAGCCAAAACAATCTAGCATCAAAGATGATAAATGGAATACAAACAACCAAACATTACAAACATGAACCCTCTCTCAATGTTGATATTGCCATAAAAACATAAGCTTTTAAGAAATATCAATTGCGACTAACTAACTAACTAGCCACATTGTGCAATACATCCAAATAGTTCATGACATCAATTTCAAGTATCAGGTCTAGCAGATACTTATTCCGTTCTAATCATTTGTTTACGGTTGATTAAAATACTCCGTCTATGAAGGACTCCGGGAAGCTGGACGAAGAGGTCATTCGAATGTGATCATCGAAAGTGATTGCAGCCAAGTTATCGATGCTCTCAAGGAAAGGAAGACGGGCAGAAATATTTTCTTCCTTACAATTGCTGACATCTTAAATCTAGGCAACTCTTTTCAGTCGGTCATTTGGTCGTTTACTAAGCGTGAAAACAATTGGGTCGCGCATCATTTAGCTCATTTATTTCCTAGAATAAGCGGTAGATGGTTATGGTCGGACAATCTCCCACCGATTGCCCAACATGCTGTACTGTTTGACTTATCAGTTATATAATTTGTCACTTTCGGGTGGTTCTCAAAAAAAAAAAAAAAAAAATACTCTCAAAAGCTATAAGAAAAAGTTAAACTAATGAGTTAGGCACAGAAACGATATTAAATAAAGCGACTTTATCACACAATAAGACTGCGTACTTCTCACCCCTACTTACACTTTAACTAGGGGTAATACCCAATAAACTTTAAATGAACAAATTGAAAATTAGTACTCCCTCCGTCTCAATTAAATATTCTTTATAAGAGGTATTTTAATAAAACGTAAATAAATGATTGGGGCGGAGGGAGTATTGAATAAGCGAGAAAAGGGAAAAGTTAATATACTTCAGGGAAGAGAAGCAAAGCACCAAAAGGAGAAGCAATCTCCCAAATAAAGCCAGAATTAGTAGCAAACCATTCAATATCACCTTCATTACCACAATACATAAAGATAGGTCCTTTACGTTTTGCACCAACCCAACTTTCTTTGTTTATAAGAAACCTTTGAGAAAAACTTCCCACATCGGAAAAACTGAAGTGATCAAGTTGCTGTGTAAAGTATTTAGTTTCATACTTGAACTGTAATTTGTTTGGTTTTTTGGCATACTTTCCTAGTAACTGGGGAGTTGACTCAGAAAGTGTAGAGAATGAGAGGAGTATAAGGAGGAGTGAGAGTAGTAGTAGAGTTGAGAGGGCCATTGTTCTGTTTTGGAGGGTAGTGTTCCAAGATTTTTGGGATATTATTAAGGACTAGATATAACGACAAGTTGGGAAGTTTGGGAAAATTGGGTGAAATGTCATTATTTGACTCGTGCTTTAAGCAACTTCTATGTTATCCTCCTTTAGTCCCGCTAATTTGTTTATCTTTGTTTTTGACACAATTATTAAGGAAATGTTAAGGGAACATTTGGGGTGGTACTTGATGAATGACAAGTGGACAATAGTCCCATTGAATGATCAAATTACTCATGGATTATCATCCTAATAAAGAAAGGTAAACAAGTGAATGAGACGCCCTAAAATGAAAATGGTAAACAAATGACCGGACGGAGGGAGTAGATAATAAGTTGACAAAAGTGGAATTTTTTCTCTTGAGGTCGGATTTGAATTAAGTATCGCGTCCGGTAATTAGGGCGATAAAAATTTATTTCAGAAAAATTTTAACATGACTGATTGTGTTTTTAGGTTCGAACATGAGACATTAGTTAAGGTAGAACAATATCTTAGCATAACGTGAAAAGGGATTAACCGATTCATCAACTATTTTGTAGGACTGCTTATTGTATAGAATTGGTACAAATGAAAATAGCTCAAAGGTTAACATTTGATTATATTTGTATTTTATTCTTATTTTAATACCTCTATATTTATAAGTAATACTGTCATGTTTAATACAGTATATTTATTTTACTTTAGCTGGGTTTTTTCTGGTTAAGCATGTCTTATGTATAAAGTGATCTTACGTAACAATTTGTCAATATTAAACTTTATTTTACGAAGTTCAGTTTTAACCGACCTAGTTAAATGGATTGGTATCATATGATGTATTAACTTATCAAGTCATAAATTAAGTAACTATTAATTTTCAACAACTCTCTCACAAGACCTAAGATAGAATTGACCTAATAAAAAAAAACTTAAACAAAAGACATTAATATATTTAACTTTCAATTTTATTTTGACAACTTCATATCATATAATATAAAACTAACATATTAAAATATGTAAATTATCAATTTGAAATATAAGGTTATTAAAAAATAATATTACTTTATATTTTTATTAAATTACTTTGTCAAGTCTAATGCTATATTGGGTTAGACCCTGTTCTTTTGGACTTAAACTCAGCCCCTTTAAGTTCAGTTCAGCTCCTATAAGTTCAATTCAGCTCCTATAAGTTCAGTTCAGTTCAGTTCAGCTCCTATAAGTTCAGTTCAGCTCATATAAGTTCAGTTCAGCTCTTATAAGTTCAGTTCAGTTCAGCTCCTATAAGTTCAGTTCAGTTCAGCTCCTATAAGTTCAGTTCAGTTCAGTTCAGCTCTTATAAGTTCAGTTCAGAAAAATTCAATTCTTACAAATTAAGTTCAGAAAAGTTATACGGAATATATTATTTATGAAAACCGATATAAAAACATTTGACATTAATTAGTGGAATGACATTTGGTCATTTGAAAAAAAGGTGGGTGTTAAAAAATATGCCCCGAATGTCACAAAAGTATCAAATGTCTATTATTGTTTTATACATTCACACTCCATAATTTTATAATTAAGGATGCATACTCTTGGAATACCTATTATACAACATGACGTGAATATTCAAGGAACAGTAGATTTGGGCATGTTTGATGATAAGCGGAAAAAAAAACCATGTTAAAGTTACGAAACAAGATAGTAAAAAACATTTGGCGAGGGAATAAATTCGTTGTTAAGAGTGATAGTGAAGATAAAGAAGAAAGTGATGAGGAAGATGATGATATGGAAATAGATGGTTAGAAAACGATGTAATATGTGATTTTTTTTTTATCGTAATGTAAACGTAGTAATCTATTTGAACAAACCAATGTACATAAATCGGAATTATGTTATTATCTTACCTTATGTTTTAGAGTATACTTTTTTTTATGACAGTCCTTTCCAAAAAATAAAGATACAGATAAAGATGATGTCAACGTAGAAATCTATTTGAACAAACCAATGTATATAAATTGGAATTATGTTATTATCTTACCTTATGTAATAAAGTTCAGTTTAGTAAATTTTAGATTCTATAAATTCTATTCAATTAATTAAAATTAAGTTCAGAAAAGTTCAGATCCTATAAGTTTAGTTCAGTTCAGTTCAGTTCAGCTCTATAAGTTCAGTTCAGCTCTTATAAGTTCAGTTCAGTTCAGCTCCTATAAGTTCAGTTCAGTTCAGCTCCTATAAGTTCAGTTCAGCTCCTATAAGTTCAGTTCAGTTCAGTTCAGCTCCAATAAGTTCAGTTCAGCTCCTATAAGTTCAGTTCAGCTCCTATAAGTTCAGTTCAGTTCAGTTCAGTTCAGCTCCGATTCAGCCCAAAAGAACAGGACCTTAGTCTTACTTAAAAATAGGTTTTATGTTTTTACACAACAATCTGTGATTAATCTTTACATTTGGGCTTTTGGTGTTACTTGAGTTTGCCCTAACTTTAATTTGGGCCTTATCTCATTTGAACACTTAAAAAGGCCGAATTTGAGGAGATCAAATAGCTCGTACTCCTAAGCCCACCCTTACCTAACACCCGGTTCACAAAAGTGAGATTATCATTTCGTAAACCATTGATTTACTTCTCATATTATCAGTTGGTTTTAAAATGAAATTTTGTAAGAACCGTTAAAACTTAAAACTCCACTTTATCTTCTTACGCGAGTGACCTTGACCCATTTTCATAGTTTTGACTTTTGACATGGTAACCAAGTAGAGTCTAATGTTTCATCTTTGGTTTAGCGAATAACGAGTTTTTGAGATATAGGTCAAAGATGAAACATCGAGCTCTGCTAATTACGTGTGTTTGATAAACGACATATACTTATAGTAAATTTACAAGAGTCAAGGGTCCTAATGTTACTATGTTACATATAACAGAGTTTGTTATAAACCGACTTTAACTAACCCAACCAACTAACTCTAATCAGTCTTAACCACATTAATAAGCATATCTCAATATACTGTTTGCCAAACATGCCCATATTATTTTGCAATTTTTTGTGTGTAGAAATAAGTTATAATGACGTACTCCGTATTAATGTTGTTGACTGTACTCGAACTCAAGGCATCAATATGAACCACTATCATTTTAGCGAGGTTAAACTAATTTGTTATCTACATCGTTTACATTTAACAAGGGCTATTTAATAAGGGTTATGATAATGTCACTACCATTTAGACTAATATCAGTCAAATATAAACTAATTATATACATCTCATATTATTCACTTTATCACAAATCGAGTAACATTAATAAAAATGATTCTACCGTTATCATTAGTTCATTACCCTTTTAATTAACACAAATTCTCATGACGGACCGACCCGTCGCAAGCTTACGACGGGTCAAATCTCCTTCACAAAGAGCAAGTGGGGTGCAAATGGAGCCCCCACTTGCCTTGTCACTTGTTCTTTATGAGGGAGATTTGACCCGTCGCAAACTTGCGACGGGTCACCCTGTTACAAATAAGACTTATTGTTTAATTAAAGTGACCAATCTTCCTTCCAATTTAATTTGTAATTTAGTCGACATGTTACACCCCTATTTGTGTTAATAAAAAAAAGAAAATAAGATAATGTCAATATCATAGATTATAGGATGATGATTGATGATGAATAAAAACAATAAAAAAAAGTGGAAGTATGGATACATGGCAAGCAAAGGCAAGTTGGTCGGTTTGCCGAAAATGGTGGGTTGGGAGAAAGGGAACCAAACCAATCAATTAGAGGAAACCTCATATCAATAACTTATCTTGTTACTATAATTGTATATTTGCACTCCTTATTTGATTGCCATCTTCTACGCTCCTTAATTATGTGACATCAATCGTTCCTTATTGAATCGAATGCCCATCATTTCAAATCAATGCGTGGCTCTTGCCCTTTGTTGGAATATAATCCGACATGTGAGTGTCCCACATTGTTACAGAAAATGAAATTGTACCACTTTATAATCAAGGGAGCTACTCCTCATACTGCCAATTGGTTTTATGATCAAACCTCTCTAGTTTTGTTGAGTGGTACACCTCTCTTTCATTTGGGTGTAGCTCGTCCTATTTGCATGTTCTAACATGGTATCAATTAGTTTTTTTTTTTAATGCCTAAGTACTTACTAAATCATATTAGCTTAAAGATAACCTAATGTTAGGAACTATCAAATATGTCGTGAAATTGATATAATCTAATTAGGGTATATGTATCAATTCCTATATACCAAGTTAATTGTATTTTTGATTATTACTCCCTCCCATCCATACCAAAGGTAACATTGGGCTTTTCACACTTGTCGAGACGCGTTTTGCAACGTGAATATCTTTAGTTACACATTATTAAAAATTATAATAATTTGATATTCTTATAGCATTCATGATGATGAATCAAACAAGATCTCGCATGACTATATTTTCTCTTATATATTAGGAATAATATCAATGATTCTCCACACTCATAAATAGTGCAAAAAGCCCAATGTTACATTTGGTCTGGATGGGAGGGAATATTAGGGTATGCTAGCTTTTTTATTTAAAAAAAAGGGTCACATTTGACGGGTAAATGTGTAACATTTTCCCCATCTGACAAAAATGACCCGTATTAAAGAAGATCAACTGTAATACTTTTGGGGTAAAGTAGGTAATAAACACTGATAGTGCAAGAAGAGAATTTTACTACTCCTTATGATTATCAACAAAGGCGTAGCTATGCAGTAGTGAGGGATAACAACTGCTATCCGAAATACAACAATTCAATTAAAAAGTTCATATTTTACTTGCTCAGTGGTTAAGGTAACTCAGTTTAAAGGAGTAGGTTCGAGTCCTTCATGCATCTATTTTTTTTTCTCCAATACTGTAAGTGAGTATCAACATTAGCTTTATCAAATTCATCTCGATAAGTTGGTAGTATGTTTGCTAAATAAGCCGACAATGTTAATGTATAGAACAAAACAACTCGATGTACTATACTAATGCCAATTCAATCTATAGTTAACATTATTATCTTTTGGAGGTTATATTTCGTAAACTTTGACCGTTTGTTTATCATTCAAATTCATACGATCGAGTATGTTATTAGCATTTTGTTTTTGGATCACTCACTACAAGAATCAGCTGTTCCGCCGACCGAAATTTCCGACCGCTTTTAAAAACGGTCGCTAAAATTAAATAGCGACCGAAAGTAGTCGGCAAATCGTATTCGGTCGGTAATTTTACCGTCCGACTTTGAAACGGTCGGTGTTTAATTAAATTCGGTCGGTGGTCATAAATTTACCGACCGACTATCTAATATTACCGACCGATTTGATAGTCGGTCGGTAAACTCACAGACATAAAAAAAAAAGCCCGACCAAAGTCCCTCATTATGTATATTCACTCATCACTCTCTAAGCAAATACCCCAAAACCGACGCCTACCCTTCACCACTACCACCTCCCGCCGGTCCACAGCCGCTCCACCGCCCGCCGGTGACGACCCTCCCCTAACCCCATCCGCCGTTCCAGACTTGACACCAACCTTCAACGACCCTTCTCTCTCCTCTTGTTACTTGATTAAGGTATGATTTATTATTAATTTTTGTGTTTTATGTTGTTGGTTTAGTGTTTATATATGTTTTTTACCCATAATTTTATGTTAGGATTTATTAGTTGTTGTTAATTGATTGTAATTTTAGAATTTTTCAAGTTAGGGTTAAGGGTAGTGAAATTGGGGGTTTTTTTATAATTTGATTAGATGTTGAAGATGGGTATATGATGTAGTGTATATTTGTTTAGTAAATTTGAAAAACTATTTTGGTATTGATTGAAATTTGATTATGTTAGTATATATAATTGTTAGTATGTTCAAGAGGTTAGTAATTTGATAAAGGTATGTTTTTATCTTAATTCTTGTGTTTATGTTTGTTTTTACCCTTAATTTTATGTTAGGATTTGTTTATTTGTTGTTATTTGGATGTAATTTAGAGTTGTTTAAGTTAGGGATAAGGTTAGGTTAAGTTGAGGTTTTTTTAATTTGATTAGATGTTGAAGTTGGGTATATGATATATGTGTATATTTGTGTAGTAAATTTGCAATTATTTGATTATGTTAGTATATGTAATTGATAGTATGTTTAAGATGTTAGTAGTAGAAATATGTGGTTAGTAGTAGATATGTTGTTAGTAGTAGATATATGTTGGACTTTGGTTGTGAAATTGAATGTTGGTTAAATTTTTGTAGTTAGAAATTTTATGTTGGTAGTATAATTTGATTAGTTGGTTAAAATTCGTAATACGAATTAGTATTTAGATTGCCTATTTAGTAAGAATGTAGATTGTCTCAATTAGTTGTTGGATTGCCTAATTATGTTATATTTATGTATTTATATAGATTTGTAATGAAGAGGGTTGAACGAGAATGGATGTATGAAAGGGTTGATGCTAGGAAGATGGTTAAGTATGAGTTTGTATGTGGGGTGAACAGTTTTCTTGAATATGTTAAAAGCCGAGATGAATTTAGGAATTCACAATTAATTAGATGTCCATGTGTAAAGTGCAAAAATTTGAAATACTTGAGTGAATTCGTCGTACAAGAACACCTTATTAGTAAAGGTTTTACGGGAAATTATTATGATTGGGTGTGTCATGGTGAGCCTTACTCCTTGAAAATACCAAACAATGTACCAAACACTACTCAATCTCCCATAAGAGGACCATATCGAGAGATGGTAATAGATGCCTTAGGTGACCGTGCATTAGAACATATGGAGGAACCCCCTATCGGTGAAGAGGAAACTCCACACCCTCAGTTGAAGAGTTTTTTTGATATGTTAGATGCGGCGGAGAGACCTTTATATGAGGGGAGCGATGTGTCGGTGTTACAAGCAGCTGCAAGGGTTGTTAACATAAAATGTGAGCACAACTTATCGCACAAATGTGTAGATAAGATTGCTTCCTTGATTGAGGATGTTATACCTCGGGGAAATGTGATGACCCGCACCTATTATAACACCAAAAAATTGCTCAAAGCTCTTCAACTACCCTATCAAAAAATTCATTGTTGTAAGGACGGGTGTATGCTCTTTTGGAAAGAAGATGTGTCGCTTGATAAATGTAAGAAATGTGGCAAAGATAGGTACAAGCCAACACCATCAAGTGGGAGGAAAATACCTGAAAAAGTCCTATTCTACCTTCCTATAGGTCCAAGATTACAACGGCTTTATGCTACTAGAAATATTGCGGAGGCTATGAGATGGCATGAAGAAAACCCTCGTGTACAAGGGACATTTGCCCACCCAAGCGATAGTGAGGCTTGGAAGCATTTGGACAAAATGTTCCCGGAATTTGCTAGTGAGCCTCGAAATGTCAGACTTGGGTTGTGCACAGATGGTTTTACACCGTACGGCCAATTTGGGAAAAAGTATTCATGTTGGCCTGTAATTCTCACTCCTTACAATCTACCACCATGGTTGTGCATGAAAAAACCATTCATGTTCCTTTCATTGATTGTTCCGGGGCCGGATAATCCTAAAAGTCACATAGATGTCTTCTTACAACCTCTTATCGAAGAGTTGAAAGAGTTGTGGGAGGTTGGTGTACCCGCTTTCGATGTGTCCAAGAAACAAAATTTTCAACTCAAAGCCGCTCTTTTATGGACAATCAATGACTTTCCAGCTTACGGCATGCTTTCCGGTTGGGCCACGGCCGGCTTCCTTGCATGTCCTTATTGTATGGAAGAATCAAAGGCATTTTATCTTCCTATGGGTCATAAGGTGTCTTGGTTTGATTGTCACCGACAATTCTTATCGCCTAACCACGGATTTCGGTATAACAAAACCTCATTTCTCAAGAATATATTACAAAAAAATGACACCCCTCCTCTATTCCTAGACGGTTTTGAAATTTGGGAGAAGATTCGTGATTATCCTACAAGTATTGAGCTCACAAAGAGTGAATTGAACAAGTTTAAAGCCAATAAATTAGGTTGGTCTAAGAGAAGTATATTCTGGGATTTGCCTTATTGGAAACATTTGTTAATACGACACAATTTGGATGTTATGCATATTGAAAAGAACTTCTTTGAGCAATTGATTCATACGGTCATGAATAATAAGAATAAAACTTGCGACAATGAAAAATCAAGGGAAGACGTTAAACTATTATGCAAAAGACCACACTTACACATTAAGGAAAATGGAGTTAAGCCAAAAGCCCCATTTGCACTTGATAAGGCTAAAAAAAAAGTGTTATGTGAGTGGATTTGTAACTTGAGGTTTCCAGATGGGTATGCATCCGACTTGAGTAGGTGTGTTGATCGTCATGATCATATCCTTCATGGGTTGAAGAGTCATGATTGTCACGTTTTCATGGAAAGATTACTACCTGTGGCTTTGAAGCACTTATTGCCGAAAGATGTGTGGAGTGCAATAACTGAAATAAGTCTATTCTTTCGTGATTTGTGTGCCCGACCCTCAAACTTGAAAACATTGAAAATCTAGAGAGCAACATTGCCGAAATACTTTGCAAGTTGGAGAAAGTATTTCCGCCATCATTTTTCAACTCAATGGAACACTTACCTATACATTTGCCTTATGAAGCAAGGGTTGGAGGGCCAGTACAATATAGGTGGATGTATCCTTTTGAGAGGTAAATTACATACGTACTTATTCAAATGTAATAAAAAATTAAATAAAATATTTTGAATATTCAACTAACATTATTATACAATGTAGGTTTTTAAATCACTTGAAACAAAAAGTTGGTAATAAAGCAAGAGTCGAAGGGTCTATCTGCAACGCTTTCTTAGTGGAAGAAATATCAAATTTTTGTTCCCAATATTTTGAAGACCATATCGACACAAAGGGTAAGGATTTAGATTTTGGAACAAAAGATGAAACGGAGTCTTCCTTACCTGAGCTATTCCAAAAACATGGAGCTCAACCATTGACAAAAGGAAAAATAAGATATTTGGATGGAGATGAATATGAACGTGCTCATCTTTACGCCTTATCGAATTGTGAACGATTAGAAAAATATGAGAGGTATGTGAGTTTTTTACACTTTGGCAATAAAATAATTAAAGTGGTAGATTATTCATATTATAATAACAATTGTTAAATGATAGGTTATTCGAAGCTTTCATCCGTGAGCAACATCCAAATATTGATATAGATGAGGTTTGGACTTCATACGAAAAGCTATACCCAAATTGGTTTAAAGAACATGTAAGTTTCATTTACAAACATTAAACAAATATATATACAACTAACCTTAAGTCAATATATATGGGTAGTTAATAAGACTAATTTTAAACTAGGTACTTCAAGAAGATATCAAGGATGATTTGTTGGTGGCCATGTCAAGGGGTCCTTGTAAAGAAGTACAATCTTGGCAGAAATATTCGATAAATGGCTTTAATTTTCACACAATGAAATATGGGAAAAATAAAGCAAGTATGAATTATGGTGTTTGTGTTAACGGTGTTGGTGGAGATGACTATTATGGTACCCTAGAAGAGATTATTGAGTTGAGGTATTGTGGTGACAAAATGGCGTATAATGCAATCTTGTTTAAATGTTGTTGGATGGATAATTCTTCAATCGGCACAATTGTACATGACACGTATAAACTTGTTGAAGTAAATCATAAGAGAAAGTATTTAAAATACGACCCTTTTGTGCTCGCACATCAAGTTAATCAAGTTTATTACACTTCTTATCCAAGCACAAAGAAAGATAGAGATAATTGGTGGGCGGTGTTTAAAAGTAAAGCGAGATCACAATTTGATGCACCGGTTGACACAACCGTATTTCAAGAAGAAATGACGACACCTCTTAATTTATCTTCCATTGTGGAAGATGAAGTCTTACAAGGTTTTATTGAAGGAGATGATGAGGAAGAAGATGAGGTGGTGGAGGTTCGTAGATTTGGAAGAGGAAATGAAGACTTATATGAAGTTGATTTTATAAATGATGATGAAGATGAGGATGAAGATGAAGATGAGGAGGAGAAGAAGGAGGAGGAGGAGGAGGAGGAGGAGGAGGATGAAGATGAAGATGACGATGAAGATGAAGATGACGATGAGTAAAAGACTAGTTGTTATGTAATAATATTAAGTATATGTTATGTAATAAGTACATTATAATTAGTAATGTTTTATGTGTCATCAATTATCAAACTCCTTTGTTTATTTGACAACAATGTTTAATTGCTAACATTAACTTGTGTATATTTAGTTTTGTTTAAGATGTCAGGAGATCATGGACGGGGACGGGGACGAGGACGAGGACGAGAACGAGGACGACACGAGAACAAGGTATAGTATTTAGGGACCCGGTGATAGAAGAGGGGGAGACGAGCGACGAAGAGAACAACAATGAGCAGGGGCAGACATCAAACGAAAGTACAACCCCTGCGACATCAAAAGAGTTACCTATTGATATAGAGCCGGGATTATTATGGTACAATTTCTTATTTATAATATCTGTTCTAATAAATTACACGTATAAACATGTTACATATCATTTTCTAATATAAATATTGATATAGGTTTGACGATAGCCAAGTGGTCCGAAGAGTTAGCCGGTCTTTCAAAAACAACTACGATGTCCCTTACTTGAGCTGGAAAGAGGCTCCAAAAAGTAAAAAAGATGCGTGGTTTGCTAATTTTCGGGTATTTATATATATAAACTTTTACTTTATTAATTTATATGTGTGTTTGTTTTTATAAGTGTTGTTGTTTTTATGTGTAGACATTGTGCAATTGGGATCCTAAGCATGAGGATGAGTGTAGGAAGCAATACAATGAGACGTGTAGAAAGCGTTTAAAAGACGCCATGTATGATGCCGGCCAGATGATAAGAGGTAAGAATCCGGTTGGCCCGGGTTGGATGCTTCCTAATGTTTTCAAAGAATTAATCGAAAAGCGGAAGAATAAGGCGTTTATCAAGAGATCGAAACAAGCTTCCATCAACAAGAAAGGCGGCGAAGATGGCCCTACTACACATCACTACGGGTCAATCAAAGCTGTTAAACATGCTGCTAAGATGGTAAATAATTTGAACTTATTTAAGTATTTGAAGTTGATAATTTACTTTGTTAGTGTAATGTTAGTATAAAGTTAGTATTTGTAATTTGAAGTTAGTGTTTGATTTGGTTTTATTAAAGGCGCAAGATAAGGGGGGTGTAGCCCCTAATGCAGTGGAGCTATTTCTTGATAGCCATATGAGAATGGTTGATGGTGAGGAGCAATGGAGTCATCCAACTGCCCGAGCTAGATATGTAAGTATTACTACCTTCGAAATTTCATTTTTACATTTGTGTTAGGACTTCCGATAGACGCTTTTTTTATTTTCTAAGGACGATAGATGAGTTATTTACAACTTTCTTTTTGACAATGTAGCAAAATTTTCAAAGGATGATAGCCGAGCTTACGGAGCAAGGACTTCCGATTGACGTTAACAAGGTTTGGTACGATTCGGTGGATGGATACAAGAAGGGCCAAGTCTTTGGTTTAGGGACCGCCGCCTCACTATATTACACTCCCCCGGCGTCATCATCGACAGGTAAATCTTCCGCCTCCCAACAATATATCCCGGGTGTTCTAACTCAATCAATTCAAGCACGTGAGAGGGAAGTCGAAGAGTTTAGGAAGTATAGAGAGGAGATGCAACAAAGGGATGAACTTTACGTGAAAAATCAAGAAGAACTAAGGCAGCAAATCACGGCAAGTCAAGCCGCTACTATGCGTGAACGGGAAGAAACAAGGCGCCAAATTGAGGCCTTAGCCAAACTGCTTGAATCCCAAACCCAATACCGATGCAACAATAACATATTTGATTTACCGACTAACCCAAATAACGATAACCCCGGTGGAGGCGGAAGTGGTTTTCAAGTGTAAGGTACTTGGTTGTGTAAGACAGGGTTAATTGTAATGTAAACTTTAGTAGTTTGTTGTATAAGACATGGTTATGCTAGTTAATGTAAACTTTAGTAGTTTTTAATGTAAACTTTAGTAGTTGTAAGACTTGTAATGTAAACTTTAGTAGTTTCTAATTTGAAAGACGGTTTCTGGTTTCAAAAAATTGTGTACGAACGCGTTTGTATATATTTTGAAAAATTTGCAGGAAATATAGCAAATGGGGGAAAATAAGAAGCAAAATCACCCCAAATCGTTCACAATGAATACCGACCGACTCATACAATTTACCGACCGACTCAACCATTTACCGACCGAATACATACAAATACCGACCGATTGCCGTCTAAATAGTTTCTGATTATTTTTGGTCCAAAAATGGTACCGACCGATCTACCCTTATACCGACCGACTGTCGGTCGGTAATTACCGACCGAATTGTGTTTTACCGACCGATTTCACCTTTTTATTGACCTAGTCAATGTGTTTTGGCACCGACGGATATTCTGTCTACCGACTGATTGTCGGTCGGTATGTTTCCGACCAATTTGAAATCGGTCGGTATGAAACATTTACCGACCACAATTACCGACCGATTTTATTCGGACGCCACAGAAGGAAAAACGGTCGGTAACAAGTTATTACCGACCGATTTGCACTATTAGCGACCGCTGAAAACGGTCGGTACTGAACCTGATTCTTGTAGTGAACGTCAAACTCTAGTTAGCCGAGCGTTACCGATTTACGTTAATCAACTGACGTAGAGTATCAAAATATACTAATCATGCCACGTATATTCCAAATGAGATTTGTTATATAAATGAACTATTGTGGAGGACACTTACTCCAACAATTCCGTCGCCCCAAACTATTTTTAATATCACCTACAAAATCGTAACTAAAATCATTGTCAGACGGCTCAAGCCCTTCATGAATAGTATTATCATCTCTTCTAACCATGGTAGCTGCATACCAGGAAAGGGGGTTGATACTAATTCATTGTTGCCTCTGAATTCTCCACTTTATGCACTCCTCTAAAAGGAAGGTTGGGTGGTTTGCATTAAAACTTGATCTGAAAAGGGCCTTTGATTGTCTCGAGTGTGATTTTATCCATTCATCTCCTATCTCCGCTCGCATTGATTCGGACACCATCGTTCTTATCATGAATTGTGTCTCCCCTACCACTTATTATGCCACCTTTAAGGCGCTCAGTTAATTAGCTTCCTTCTTCTAGGGGAACAGAAATGACCGAAGCTTAACAGAATTAGAGTAAATAGAGTTGAGCTGAACTAAAATGAGTTGAAATTAAGCCTGAAAGAACAGGGCCTCAATACCTATTCTAATATCTCAAATACAACATGTACATATCCAATCATGATTGCCAAGCTTCACAAATGAATTATACAAGATCAAACATTGATCGATCTAAGAATGGACCTCTCCTTTTAAAAAAATATAATGGCTCTCACTTGCACACGACACAACACCGTAACTTTACATAAATTGCTCCAACTTTAAGTTAGGCAGGATATCATTAAATTAACATGAAACCACATGAATAAGCATAAGACTAACATATATTTAGCATAAGAAATGTAAAATGGACATAGGCATGACTAAATGGCAATATCCACAGATTTCATTTAAGGAGAGAGAAAGTTGCTCGAATTTTTGTTGAAGATGATGAAGTTAATGTTTCCTTCAAATTTTAGACCTGAAAATTTGAGCCAATTCAACTAAACTTGACCCATATCTTAATGAGTCGGGTTGAATTCAATGAGCCGGGTTGAATTCAAATCCGCGTAGAACATATATGATTCTTAACTCTATCCGGGCTAATTCAAAATTAAATAAAAGTAAAAGCAAATAATATTAAATTAGCGATTTAAAGTAATTTACTCATTAATATATATAAGTGAACATTACTAAATTAATGATTTTAATAAAAAAAAACATTTCCACAAAGATAAATTCGCAGGTGTTACAAGGTGACCGATACCATTTTTACTCTTTGCGGTGTACACATGGTGACAATATTTACATTTGGCGTTTAACCTCTCAACAATTAGGTAAAATGTTCTCACACTTAATTTACTAGCTCCGCCTCATTTCTCTGTGGGTAACATATCTTCGCCGTCAACAATTTATCATTACGTTTGTCGTTTAAATCTTCTACGGTTTGTGTTGTTCGTGTATCCACGTGGGGTTGCATTGACTGTGTAGATGACCTTCGCCAATAAAATCTTCCCAGGCACGAGTCATGTTTGACGTGCTTGGCCGTGCCGACACGGACTGAGGCTCATGTCGTGTTGTGTCGGGCTGGAGGAGTGCCCTACTCAAAGAGCCCGCCGGGCCTGTGCACGAATTGCCAACTGTACTTTCAACCAACAGTCGTATTCCTTTGCTGGTAGATTATGTACAATAAGAAGGAACAATAGCATGACCTATTAACTGAGTTAATAAATTAAGGTCTTGTTTTGTAGTTGAAAAAAATTGAAAATTAAATTCACTAAACTAATCGTAACTTAATTAAGATTAAAAATGAATTAAGATAAATTGACTTAAATTAAATAAAAATTAAGTTTACTACCATTACATGATCTAAGAATAAAAAGTGGTGTCTACATTATTGAAAAAAAATGTCGCTCGTGGGTAATTTTTGAACCTAAAAATATAGGTGTGGTACTTTTATGATCAAATTTCACAGAATTTGTATGTGCCACATGTCGAGCGAGGAATGATAATGACAGTATGGCATGGATCAATGACGTGGAAGTAGAGCCTGGAAGCAGGATCTAGAAGGAAAACTTAAAGTTGAACCTGGAGCCAGAACCTAAAATATAACCTGGAGCCAGAATCTGAGGTAGAACCTAGAAGCGAAACCTGGAGACAGAACCTGGAACTAGAGTCGTGAAGCAGAAACTGGACCCAGAGTCCGGAGGCAAAACCTGGACCCAGGGTCCGGAGGCAAAACCTGGACCCAGAGTCCGGAGGCAGAAGCTTGACCTCGAGTCTGGAGGCAAAATCTGGAGGAGCAAATGGGAAACGATGGAGGCAGAAATCCGGAGAAGAGGGACAAGAATATTTGTGCAGTCAATGGAAAAAGTCAATAGCAGCTAGTCAATAATTTCTAATTATTATTATTATTATAGAGCAATTAAAGGGGCATTTAATGGAGCAATTATAGGAGGTATTGAATGAGTATTAAAAACAGTCAAATAACTGTCTCCTATAAATGTGTAAAGGCTGCTAGAATTAAGGAGGATGTTAAGAACCAGAAACCCTCGAGAAGAAATACAATAAAAGCCAAGTGAAGCATAAGGAAAAAGGACTCATTCCACACTCAAGCAAGCACACAAAATACAGCTAAGAGGATCATCTCTTCTCCTCTCATCCCACTCAAGCTTACTTGGAAAATATAATTCCGTCTCTCATACTTAGCATTCCAAGCATACTACATAGCAAAAATACTTGTACTCTCAATACTAAAGGAATCTCCTCTCGATTATAGTGCATACTTGGTGGGATTCCGACTCCCTCCGCAGTTTTTCCCACATTAGGTTTCCGCGTCACCAGTCTCTTGTGTTCACATTTTATATTTGCTTTTATCATCACATTATTATTCAACTCGTTGCTATATATAGACGGTCACTTTAATCCACAACCTAAAATCAACTAGTCGGTAAATTTTTATCAAAAACAGATACAAAATACAATCTTAGTATTTAAGGTAGGTGTTTGACTTTTGATTAATTATATTTATTTAAAAATTCCAAATTGAGAAAAAGTAAGAGACTTGGATCAATTATCATCGATTTGTGTCAGTCGATAAATATTACGGAGTATTATAGCCTTGCATTGGAGTATTAAGTGAGTAGCTGGAATGGTGGATAGAAGTAGTTATTGCTAAAAACGGAGCAAATAAGAAAGTCTACGAAGTGTCGAGCATAATATAAACAACCACAACTCAAAATATGTCGGTGACATAAGATATATATAGTGGGAATTTTATAACGAAGGCCATAAATAACCTAGTTGGTGTCTTGCTCTTCCCCATGCGTGATTTCCATCTTAAATGGTATTTCTCGTCGTAAGGAACATGCACACTCGCATAGATGATATTCTTGCGGTTGAAAGTCTACTGTAATGTGTTTGGTATACCCATTGGCCATTACACAAAGAAAGTAATGCAAGTGTACACGGATATTATGGACTAATAACTCCATTGACTAATTTGATAATACTATGTATAAAACTTTGAAAGGTTTGTCGCATAGATGATACTCTTGCGGTTGACAGTGTACTATACTGTGTACGGTGTACCCATTAAACAAAGAAAGTATGCAAGTGTACACAGTTATTACATACTAATAACTTCATTGACTAATTTGATAAAACTATGTACAAAACTTTAAAACTAGTACTACTTGACGGTGTACTATAGTATGTAAGGTGTACCCATTACACAAAGAAAGAATGCAAGTGTACGCAGATATTACGGACTAATAGCTCCATTGACTAATTTGATCATATTCTGTATAAAACATGGAAAGGTTTGGATTCAAAGTACATGAGAGGGTGAGAGATCGGAGTTAACTAGGTATTATTTTTAAAACATTCAAACTTTATCTTTACTAGCTAGTCGTTTCCCCGCGCGCGTATACCCGATAAGTCACACCTTTTAATCTAGTTTGGCTTATACTAAGTTGAAGACCATAGTTGTGCACTTGTAGTTAACGACTGCTGAACCGCGTTATTGTATAATATCGCCTTGTTTCTTCACTTTGTCTCATTTTATATTAGTTAGATTTCGTATTATCGTGTGAGAATATTCATGTTACATTAATGTTAATCGGCGAAATCGATGCTAAATATTAGCAATTGTAAAAAAATATAGATGTCATAAGTAGCAATCTTTAGCGTCACAATTAATCATGAATTATCTTCTGTAAACAAGGGTGAGACATTTGAAAAGTCCATCCATATATATATATATACATATAGCAATTTATTCATTCCTGCCGAACTATGGCACATACTTCCTGCATCGCCTTATTCTCAACCATTGTTTTAGCGTGTCGAATCTTGTATGCTAAGATATTTATGCGTATACATTAATTCCCGTGATATTGTCAGTGAGTCACCTGAAGACAGCTGCTATCATGCAGCGGTGAGCATGTGAGACAGTATAATCTCATAACTCAATAAGGAAATCGAAATGTCAGTTATAAACATATTGAGTTAAAGAAGGTGCATTAGTGCCACTGTTTTAAAATTACATTCCTAATAGCACATTAGATCATTACAATAATTGTAGTTCCCCAAAAAACTTTTCTAAACTTGGCAACAATTATAAAGCTCTGCTAGATTTAGTTTTCTGTAAGTTCCTTTTTTTCCAAAAAAATGTCGCTAACGACAACTGCATGTGAACTGCGTCCGGTATAGGGTTGTATAGCAGCACAGTTCAACATTAGAACTTACTGAAACCTTCTCCTAGAGACGATAGCTGTACAAACATATAGTAAGTTACACTAGAATAAATAGTTATCTTAGTTAGCCTTACAGATTGGCAGTCTTTATAGTCCCTCTTGAATACGGCTTGTAGATTAGCAGGTACTTTGAAGAATATTTCTTCCCAAAAACTTTTGTAGAAGACATTGAACTCTGCACTGGTTTCGTTCTTATAGTAGCACAGTTAAATACGGAAAGTACTGAAACCTTCTTCTAAAAAAGATAGCTGTACAAACATATATTAAGTAACGATATAATACTTAGTTATCTTACCTAGGCTTGCAGCAAATCAGTCTTTTGAGATTTCTTTGAAGACGGCTTCTAGATCATCAGGGACTTTGAAGAATTCTTTTTGGCCATTGCCAAGCCACTGTTTTACAGCAAGTTTTATTTTGGAGTACTTTTTCTCTTTTTTCTTAGGTTTGGGAGGGGGGTTGTTCAGTCCAGGGATTTTAGATGCCTAGCTTCGTGGGGTGACGCATTCTTTTGGTATAAGATAGGGTGAAGTGGCAGAGACATCGTTGATCCCGAGCACGCGTGCTCTCATTGATATACAACTTTCCTTCTCCATGTCACGAGAGAAAGAGGCTTTGGAAAAACCGGTAGGGCTATAATTCACATCAACAATCTGGAGGTTGTATAGAGGTATCAGGTATTCGATCACCCTCTTTGCCAGATTGTTTCGTGCATCCCGAATATCATTTGAACAAATGCTGAAAATGGTTTGTGTATTAAGACTACCCTTGGGGTATGTTATAATGACCCAAGAGGTGAATGTGGAATTTCCATGATTAATGGTTTCTTGTTCGCTGGTTTGATAGTCAACTTTATCGTGAACTCTTTTGAGGATTGATGTGAAGTCTACTATCAAAGGTATTTGTCCTAGAGGTGGGGCTATAGGCATTATTTCGGGTAGAGGATCTCCAAAAGTATCTTTGATTTCATTAGCTATCTCAGTGCGTTTAAAATGATAGAGACCAGCACAGCGGTAAATTTCCCTCCTTTTGGACATTGAAATATCCTCAACCCATATTTCAAATTTGTCCACAATATCTTAAACAGCTTTTTGTGCAGCTTTTTCGCAAGAGCTTTGTGCGTTTGAAGATTTACCGCCTACATATCCATAAGTTACTGGTCCACAGTTAACCGTAACAGACACAATAGCAGTGTTGTATGGAGGCCCTAATAGATCATAAAAAGGAGGTGGAAAATCTAGGTGGTCAGTAATCTGCTTAAGTAGAGGGACGAACAATATTATTACTCTTGTTGGTGGCTGTCCAGGGTTGTTTGTAACTGGTTCGCTCTTCATAATTTCCTCTAGAACACTAATCATCAACTGCGTAATAGTAAAACAGTTTAGGTTATCAGACTTAGTTGTTTAATTAAACAGTAAGTAGAATTACAAATGGGGCTTCCTAGTAGATGTATTACTAACATGGAAATGCAGGCTAAGTACTTGCCCACACCCAAATCGTAGCATAAGTAAATTTACGTTTCTACAATTTACTACGATTCTCATTTTTTTTAAAAATAACCATTAATCTACTCAACGGGCCGCATTTTATTATTACTACGTAAACAGATTGTTGGTTATGTTGTATTATATAAGTTGAATGCCATATGTGAAAAAGTTAAAGGTTCTATGTTTTCCAAAAATAGTGTTGAATACATAATAAACACTTTGTATTATGTTTTGAATAAGCCTATCGTTTGGCTGTCCACATGAATTTAGGCAGTTTATGCTGATAAAACACTCATTGGTTGTTTAAGAAAACTGCAGAAAGCTGAAATTGATTAATACAACTATTCGTGGTTAATCTTATAACTAATAGATAAGCTACTACCAGATACCAGTTGGAATAGTTTGGTCCAACTGGTCACACATCCATATAAAACATGGTAGACATAGCAATTCTCTGAACTAATGTAAAGGACGATTTATATTATAAATTAATTCCAGTAAACAACCATGGTTATGCAGGGTCCATCTTTAGAGTAGTCATTCTCTACGAATTACGAGTGTAAA
Organism: Heliosperma pusillum; assembly: GCA_022085475.1. NCBI lineage: Eukaryota > Viridiplantae > Streptophyta > Magnoliopsida > Caryophyllales > Caryophyllaceae > Heliosperma > Heliosperma pusillum. The sequence continues at coordinate 198,824 of JAIUZE010066107.1, forward strand.
TAACTTATTTCATTTTTTTTATGCTCTTACCATGGTTATTAAATTACATATCATTTTAATTTAACTTGTTTGTATGTGCCTTAAACCAAACGCTTGAAACAAAGGGTTAATTCCGGATTCATTACCTCTGAACTTGAAGATGCCATATTTACTGATTTGCAATTTGAATTTTTACCTGTAGAAAGGAAGCATGAATTTGTTAGTTTAAGTGATATTTTGTGCACAGTGAAACTGAAGCGTATAATTCCTTACTCTTTTATGAACTTCTGTGTACACATGTGTGCATACAGAGAAAGACAGGAATGTAAGAAGAAGATATATATTAACATAAAGAAGAAGCCTTCATTTATAAGGAATTGTGGTAGTTATAAAGTACAATGTAAACCATTATTTTAGAAAGAGCCCATACCTTAGGGATTGGTAGGTTAAATGTATAAGCATGTTAAGGGTAATTTGAGGACATACCCTGTCATATGTGAAGTGATTGATACTGTTTCAACTGTTTACACAATCTAAATGTCATGCAGTGTATGTGTTGTAGCAGTATGTAGTTTGTGTACTGTTTGTGTGCTTTCTTCACTGTTGAAGAATACATTGCTCTGCTGATTTTTTATGCTAATGCTGTTTTAACAATATACAATTGAATATGTGCTTGATTTTGAGACTATTGTATTATTTTTTTCTTCTGTAGTCTTTCGTTTAGCCGTCTATACTTCTGTATGTAATGCTTTTTTTTTTTATATAACATATAACTTGACGTATTTATTGTCGAAAATAAATTAGTGTTTCATTTTATTCGATTTGGCACTGTTTGTTATATACCACTTTAATTAGGGAAAGTTGTTTACCTTAGCAAGATCTTGCAACTGTTTTATTTTTTTTTGTTGTACACAGTGTAGTTGTGTATTTCCCAAAAAGTGCTGATTTTTTTTGTTTGCTGGTGAATGTTCTTTTGTTAGGTACATGTTATCCACACAAATTTGATCACATGTAAAAGTTAGAATTTCAGATTTTGTGGCTCGGATTATTATTTGTTCCTGTTGGGAAATTTGTATGGACTTGAATGTATGGTAGAGAAGAATATTTGACCTTTTTCTATAAATTTGCCTGACTTAGCTGTCTACACTAATTCCCCTTTCTTCACATACATTCATACCTCTGTCCCCATTTTATTCTGCTTGTGTAATTCTTATTTTTTTTGTTAGGATGTCCAGGAACGCTCGCATAGTGAGGAGCATCCAAGGAAAACTTGACTACATTGCACAAGAAGCGCCGAAACTGTTTAGCCGCCTAAACATAGTTATGCCATCAGATGCAATATGGAATCTACTTAGTGATCAGGAACCAAATTTAGGGATCCTTTGTCATCTTATTGTAGAGGACACGTGCCAGATCTACCCAGCGGTATTGAGTGACAATGTTCCAAACGGTAAGTTCTAAATTGCTTCTATTATCATTGATCGTTATATTGTACTCTGTGTGACAATCTAACTAATTGAGAAGTGTTTAACATTTTATGTAGCTACTTTTCAATATAAGCGTAAGTTCTTAGTCAATTAGAGGGGGAAATTATCATGTTCTTCGAAAGGCTAAAGTCGATCTTAAACTGGAATGTGGTGGTTGATCTTTGTGGGGCGAGAGGCAGGATTGTCATCTGTCAAGATGGTGAGCGTGAGATGCTTGGTATCCTGGATATTTATTGTGATCATATTCACTACAAGAAAGGGTTTAATTAGCGACGCAATATTTGCGACGGACATAAATTCCGTAGCTAAAAAACCTTTGCAACGGATCCTCCGACGGAAATCCAAACTTGCGACGGAGTTGCGACGGACATTCCGTAGCAGTGTTTTCAGCCATGGCGCCTAGAAATTTTACATGGCGGGAACTTCTGCGACGGAATTTCCATCGCAAATTACTTTTTAGCGACGGAATTTGCGACGAATATTCCGTCGCAAATTCAAATCAGTGACTGAAAACTCAAAACTGGAAAAGACAGGTGGCAAGTTTTTTGCGACGGAAATTCCGTCGCAAGAATTTTTTTTATTTAAATTGTGACGGAATTGCGACGGAAATTCCGTCGCAGGATATATTGATATATCAGAACATCCACTTTCTCTTTCCCCGTGTTTCCTTTTACAAAAACCCCAAATTTGTTTCCTTTCGTCATCTCACCGGAGCCACCCCTAGACCACCGGCGCCAACCCAACCCAAGACCACTGGAGCAACCACTTATACCACCGGATCTTTCAATTGGTACGCCCCTCTTTCTCTCTCTCCCTCTTCTTAATTTGGTTTTCAGATCTAGCCTACCCGGCGCCACCACCCCCTCCCCTTGCCTGCGCCACCTACCCCCTCCCCTTGCCGGCGCCACCCACCCCTTCCCTTTGCCGGACCCGTCGCCCCCCTCCCCTTTCCTCCTTTTCCCCTTTACCTTCTTTCTTCTCTTTCCCTCCCTGCCGCCGCCACCCCCTCCCTGCCAGCGCCATCACCGCCCTGCCCTCCCCTTGCCGCCGCCACCCCATCTTTCCCTCCCTCCTTTAAATTGTTATAATTATTAATATAGTATAATTATTAATCCCTCCGTCCCGGTCATTTGTCTACCTTTACTTTTGGCACAATTATTAAGGAAATGTTGTTCATATATGATAGACTTAGTACCCGTTCAAGAAATACACATTAGGTGTAATTCTTGAATAGTCCCCGTTTTGGGACTGTCTTTGAATCTTTCATGCCATTTACGTGGTAAATACTAATTATTTTTTTAATTTTTATTTGACGATTAATTTTGGTTGACAGTTTCTTTAATGTTCTCTGAATACATATGTCGAGTGACAAGTCATTCAACATTGTGTATTTGGAGAATTGTAGGGAACTGCTGCCGAATTTTCGTCTCATAACAATTAATTAAATGATTAGTATTTACTAATGGTATGAAAGATTCAAATATGGGTTTAGGTTGGAGAGATAAGGACCCATGAGCTCGAAATATTGTTTTTTTTGGAGGTTGAAGATGTTAGTAGTTGTTGTTGTTGTTTTTTTTGGAGGTTGAAGATGTTAGTAGTAGTTGTTGTTGTTGATGTTGTTGTTGTTGTTGTTGTTGTTGTTGTTGTTGTTGTTGTTGTTGTTGTTGTTGTTGTTGTTGTTGTTGTTGTTGTTGTTGTTGTTGTTGTTATTGTTGCTATTGTTGCTATTAGTAAACTTTTAGTTCTTGTTGTTATTGTTTTGAATATTTATTTAAGTCGATAATAATAATTATAAACGTGTATGTAGATTTGAAATGAAAAGAGTACAACGAGCGTGGATGTATGAAAGATTGGATTGTAATAAAAAATTAAAGCAGGAGTTTGTAATGGGCGTTAATGAATTCATTAATTATGTTAAGAAACAAGAAGATTACGGTAGATGTAAAGAAATTAGGTGCCCATGTGTAAAGTGTATAAATATAAAATTTTTAGCCGAACAAGAAGTACGAAAACACCTAGGGCTTTGGGGCTTTTGCGATGACTATTATGATTGGGTGTGCCATGGTGAGAATTTTCCCGTTGAGGAGAGGTCTAGCAATCCTTATAGGGATATGGTGGAGGATGCGTTGCGCGACAACATTAATCAAATTATAATGGAAAATGTTGACACCGAAGTGGTTGATGAATCTCCAAATCCTAATGTACTAGCCTTTTTCAAAATGTTGGAACATGCCAATAAACCGGTGTATGAGGGGAGTCGTATCTCTTTGTTGCAGTGAGCTTCACGGTTGGTAACTTTGAAATGTGAATATAATTTACCCCACAAATGTGTAGATGGTATCGCGTCATTTATAGTGGACATTATTCCTGAAAATCATGTTATGACGCGTAACTTCTATGAAACCAAAAATATTCTTAAAGCTCTTCAACTCCCTTATGAAAAGATAGATGCGTGTGAAATAGGATGTATGTTGTTTTGGGATGATGATAGTCTTCTCGATAAGTGTAGAAAATGTGGTAGAGATCGATATAAAAAACAAAAGAATGCAAATGGCAAAAGGGTTGGATAAATATTTTAACTTATTTCCCAATCGGACCGCGTTTGCAACGACTTTATGCCACAAAACTAATTGTGGCAGAGATGCGGTGGCATCATGAAAATCCACGTGTCAGCGGGATAATGTCTCATCCAAGTAACGGCGAGGCTTGGAAACATTTTGATCGCATTCATCCTTTTATGCAAGTGAGCCTCGAAATCTTCGACTTGGTCTTTGTACCGATGGTTTCGCACCTTTCGGTCAATACGGAAAGTCATACTCCTGCTGGCCGGTAATGCTCACTCCATACAATTTACCACCCTGGCTATGTATGAAAAGACAGTTTATGTTTCTATCATTACTTGTACCCGGTCCGTTGAGTCCCAAAAAACACCTTGACGTTTATTTATAACCGTTAATTCGCGAGTTGAAACAGTTGTGGGAGACAGGGTTGTACACATACAACGTCTCTAGAAAGCAGAACTTTGATCTTAGAGCCGTACTATTATGGACTATCAATGACTTTCCTGCTTACGGCATGTTATCGGGTTGGTCAACTGCTGGTGAACATGCGTGTCCATATTGTATGGAGAAGAAGACCAAGTCGTTTTGGCTTTATAAAAGTAGAAAATGGAGTTGGTTTGATTGTCATAGACAGTTTTTACAACCTGATCATGTTTTCCGCAAAGATAAAGTGAATTTTCGAAAAGGACGAGTAGAGAAAGATTTTGCTGCTACGAGATTAACGGGTGAAGAAGTGTGGGATTGTGTGAAGCATTTTCCCAAAATTGTGGATGCAAGTAAAGCTGAATTGGACTCGTTAAAAGTTTCTCGAATCGGGTGGTGGAAACAAAGCATTTTTTGGGAACTTCCTTATTGGAGAACACTATTAATTCGTCATAACCTTGATGTAATGCATATCGAGAAAAACTTTTTCGAGCAACTGATTCACACGGTGATGGATGTGAAAAACAAGACAAAGTTTACCCCACAGGCACAAGAGGACATGTTGACAGTTTGTTCTAAACAGCGAAAAATGGATTCATTCATTTTGAATAAAGAACAAAAGAAGGTGTTGTGTGATTGGATATCCAATTTGAGATTTCCGGACGGTTATGCTTCAGATCTGAGTAGATGTGTTGATAAACACGAGTTGAAACTACATGGATTGAAAAGTCATGATTGTCACGTGTTTATGGAGCGTTTACTTCCAGTGGCTTTAAGGCACCTTCTCCCGAAGAATGAGTGGAATGCAATAACTGAGGTTAGCAAATTTTTCAGAGATTTGTGTACTTCATCGATACAAGTTGAAAAAATGACTACTCTCGAGAACAACATTGCCGAAATCATTTGCAAGTTAGAGAAGATATTTCCACCTTCTTTTTTTAACTCAATGGAGCATTTACCAATTCATTTGCCGTATGAACTGAAAATGGGTGGCCCAGTGCAATATAGGTGGATGTATCCTTTTGAGAGGTAATTAATTCCACAATTATCCAATTTTAACTTTAATTTCATTCTATCTTAACCATTTTTTTATAGGTTCTTAAATCATTTGAAAAAAAAGATTGGAAATAAAGCGCGTGTTTGAAGGTTCTATATGCAACGCGTATTTGCTTGAAGAAATTGCCAATTTCTGTTCCTTTTATTTTGAAGAGAACGTAGACACAAAAGCCAAGGATCTCGACGTAGGCCTGAAAGAGCCTACGTATTATACCTTACCCGAGACTTTTCAAGATTACGGGGGTATTAGTTCTGGAAAGTGTCGTAAAAGATTTTTAGAAGACAACGAATATGAGCGTGCACACTTATATGTTTTATCTAACTGTGATTTAGATGAATTGAAGCATAACGAAGTGTAAGTAAAAAAATCGTCCTTTGGAACTTTAATTATTAATAATTAATTATAACAACATGTAAAAACTATTACTTAATTCGACATTATTTATAATGAATATAGGTTGTTTGAAAATTATATCAAAACAGAATATCCCCAATTTCTCACAGCCGAGGATATTTGAAACAAATTTGACACAAGATTTCCCCAATGGTTTAGAGAACAAGTAAGTACATACTACATACTAACACCAGATTACTCTTTTTTTTTATTATTATACCTTAAGGTATTATAATTTGATAATAATTTAACAATGATAGGTAAAAAACTTAAAAGATCCAGTTCTCATTGCCTTAGCACAAGGTCCTTCGAAAAGGGTGCGAACATGGAAACGTTATTTCATTAATGGATACAAATTTCGCACTTTCAAAGATGGGGTAGATTTGGAAAAATCTACAATTAATAATGGAGTATGTGTAAGTTCGATTGAGGGAGCTGACTACTATGGAACACTCAATGAAGTTGTTTAATTGTCGTACACAGCCGAAAAAATCACATGCAATGTTATTTTATTCAAAATGTGATTGGATAGATAATTCTGAAAAAAGGAATGAAAATGCATAAGGAATATAAACTTGTGGATGTTAATCGTAGCAGAAAATTTCCGAAATACGATCCATTTGTGTTGGCTTATCAAGTCGAACAAGTTTATTATACTTCATATCCAAATATCAAAAGAGATAAAGATAAGTGGTCAGCAGTATTCAAAACTAAAGCCAAATCGCATGTTGATGCTCCTATTGTTGAATCTGCTTTTCAAGAAGATGTTATTAGTAGTGAGACACTACTATAATTAATTGAAGTGCCAAGTGATAACGAAATTATAGAGGAGGAGGAAGAAGAAACTCATGTAGAGGACAATAATGAGGAGAAGGTAGAAGAGGAGGAGAAGGAGGATGAGCAGAAGCGGAAGGAAGACGGAGCAGAAGATAAAGAGGAAGATAAAGAGGAAGATAAAGAGGAAGAAGAAGATTTTATAGACTCTCTTTTTAAATACAACATTTCCGAAAACCAATATTCAAGTAGTGATGATGAATAAGATTATTTCTAATTCTTATATTAGTTGAAACTACTTTTTCTAAATGTATGGGCGTTTGCAAAACAATTTCATTTCAGCTGTTGACAGTTGTTTTTATTATTCATTAATAAAAAATATATAGTTTCTTGTCATTTAATTGTACATGTTTGTTAATTCATGACAACTTTGAATAGTTTAGTTTTTCTCTATATGGCGGGCGGACGACGAAGAAGAGGTAGTTGTAGTAATGTAAAAAACAGAGCGCAAGAGGATGAGAATGAGCAAGTTAATGACGGGAACGTGCAACCGACACAGGTGGATACTACTACTCGCAGAGTCCGCCTCGATCCGGTTGAGGAAACAAGTGTATGGTAAGACTAGTTCACTTTTACTTTAATTGTTTAATTATAATTATGATTATTTAAAATATCATAATATTTATATATAATGTATTTAACTATGATCATTAATTTCAGGTTCAGTGACTCAGATGTGGTTAAACTGATTTCGGAGACCATAACCTGCGGGTACAAGAAGCATGCGCCAAACTGGAAAGAGGCGTCAAATAATTTGCGGTCGTCTTGGTGGAACTGGTTTGAGGTATAATTATTTAAAATATTATAATTATATCTATTTAAATTTGTTTTTCTCAATTTATCTTTTTATTGATTTTTATTTTTTTGTTTATTAACTTAATATTTTTCTAACTTTATGTTTTTAATCATGACAGCAAAAAGTTTCTTTCGATCCTTGCCATACAGATATGGTAAGGAAAGCTTGGGAATACGCCATGAAGACCCGTTTACGTCATATGATCTACCGAGCCTCGCAGAAAGACGAGGAGCACATGCCGAAGTGGATTCCTTTGGACTTATTTAGAAAGCTTAAGAATAGGCATGTCGAAGATCCTTCTTTCGTTGCGAGATCTCAATCAGCCTCGGCTAATCGTAGGTCGGGATGTGAAGAGAAGGGAAAGGCGTTGCCTACTCACATTATGGGTAGAAAAAACACCTTGAGAATCATGGACGAAATGGTATATATAAATCTTCTTTCATTTTTTATTTATTTATCTATATATATATATATATATATATATATATATATATATATATATATATATATATATATATAGAAGAGATCAAGTAAGTCCTTCCTCCAACTTTGAGTCCTTGAGTCCTCATCCAAACCATTGGTTCAAGAAGATGAGTGGCTAGGATTGAAAGAAAATAAAAGGCCAAGATTGTGAGACACACACAATCATTTCCACTTCAAACCCTAATACAAATACCCTACACTCACTCTTTTACTCTCATTTTCACATCCTACCAATCTCTCTCTACCTCCCTTATCTCTCATCATTTTATCAATACTCTCAATTTCAAATCAAACAAAATTAAAACCCAAAAATTACCACCATCCTCTCCCTCACTACTCAAACCACACCGGCCACCACCACTCGTGCCCACCGGCCAAACTGCCACCCTCCTCCTAGTGTTTCGGCCACCGTCCCCACCTCCTACCTCCACCACCCCTACCTGCCACCCTCCCGCCGCACCCACAAACCCCCTACCACCTCCCACGATTCCACCGCTCACCAACACCTACGGCCACTAGGACGGGGTTCCCCTGCCGCCCTCTCACCCACACCTTACACCTACGGCCACTCTCTAACACCACACCACCACTCACCAACACCTTGCCGCCGTCCCCTGCCGCCTTCTGCCGTTCCACGCCACCCCTGCCGCCACTCCTGCCGCCTTCTCGTGATGGTGTTGTGGTGGTGGTAGGTCATGGTGGTGTTGGAGTATTCTTTTAATTTATTTTTTTCTAGATCTACTTTTTATTTTTTGGATTCATTTTTTTTTTTTTCAGTTATGCTAGTTGTGGTAGTGATAGTATAGTTTTTTATTTTTAAAATTTCTTTTTTTCTAGATCTACTCACTAACACCACACCATCACATGTTTTTTATTTTTATTTTATGTGTTTTTTTTCTAGATCTACTTTATTTCTTTTCAGATTTACTTTTTTTTTTAAATCTTGTTTTTTTCCCAAATTTCTCATGTTTGTTTTTTCAGATCTAAAAAATCACCATTTGTTTTTTTGTGGTTAGATGTTTTATTTCACTGAAATGACACTATTAAGTACTAAAGTGACACTATTAATTACTGAAGTGACAAGTATTGAAGTGACACTATTAAGTACTGAAGTGACACTATTATTATTGGTGGTTGTTGAAGTTACACCATTATTAGCTAAAGTTACACCATTATTAGTTAAAGTGTTCTTTTATGTTATTTTTACTTTCTAGATCTATTTTTTTTAATTATATCTTGCTTTTTTTTATTTATGGTATTTTACTTTTCCAAATCTGTTTTTTTATTTAATTTATGGTATTTTACTACTCAAAAGTTAAGCGTGCTTGACTGAGAGTAGTCTTAGGATGGGTGACCTCCTGGGAAGGTTCCCGGGATGTGCATGAGTGAGGACAAAATGCGCTGGAAAGGACCCGTGTTGATCTGTGGGCCATGTACACAGCCTAGAGAGCTATCATGAGTGACCGCTCCCGACCCAAGGTTTGGGCCGGGGTGTTACAAATGGTATCAGAGCAACCCTGCGACCGTGTGGTGATGGAGGCAGTTGTTATACGCTCCTGGAGGCAGTTGTTATACGCTCCATTGTGATCACCCACCTAGCGGGGGAGGATTCTGGGTTAGCGGTTATGCTCCCAGGCGCAACGAGGACGTTGCGTTCTTCAAGTGGGGGTGATTGTAACACCCCACATTTTTTGAAGAGGTCCATTGATAAGTTTAAATGACTAGTGCTTAAAGGGATAGTAAGTACTACTCATATCAACAAAGTGCACTTTCTTTTCTGGTCATCCATGCAAAAGAACTTAAAAGTTAAGCGTGCTTGACTGAGAGTAGTCTTAGGATGGGTGACCTCCTGGGAAGGTTCCCGGGATGTGCATGAGTGAGGACAAAATGCGCTGGAAAGGACCCGTGTTGATCTGTGGGCCATGTACACAGCCTAGAGAGCTATCATGAGTGACCGCTCCCGACCCAAGGTTTGGGCCGGGGTGTTACAATAATTGTTATAATACTAAGTTTTGAGCACAAATTCAAGCATAGTGACCTTAGTGAAACATTGTCATGCTATCTTTTGAGCACAAATGGATGTTTTAAGCATAACAATATGTCACTAAGATGAGCAACATACACTTAAATCATGAGTTTGGCTACTACCTAAGGGTACTAATGCTAAATTAACATGACAAGATCATGAGTTCATAGTATAAAGCATGAATTCAAGCATCATACTATCACTTAAGCAAAAGTTCTTAGCATATAGTAAAGATGAGTATCCTAAAGAGCATATGAGCATCCAAATCATAGTAATCATCCTAATTAATCACTAGAATTCACTCTATAGCATGTAAGAATCATTAGAAATCCAATTTAAACAAGTTTTGCAATCGAAATCAAGAACCCCCAAATTTGAGTTAGGGTTTGTTCATGTTGGATTTTTGAAAATATAGAGAGATTGAAGTAACTAAAGTAGAAATAACTTACTTGATGATGCTTAGAACTTGCCCTTGATGAACTATAGGAACAAATTTTGTAAGAAAAGACTAAGAATTGAAGGTTTTGAGAGAATTTTGAGCTTTGAAATTGAAGAACACGGGTATAAGGCAGCAAGCAAAGGGTAGCAAGTGGGTTTTATAGAAGAATTTAGAGCAAGATACAAGGCAACCAATTTACCCGATCGGGTATATAGCAATCCGATCGGGAAACTTGCTGGTCCGGTTTTTGTTTCTATTTTCTTTGCCACTTGCTCTTACCTTTTGGCTATGTCCTTGCACATACTTACTAACCTTAGTGATCTTGGCAACTTGGGCCAAGGATAGCTCCTTCTTGTCTCAATAAGTCCTCTGATTCTAAGTACGAAAAACGATATACTAGACATGCATAATAACAAGTAAAACGAAAAAAAATTGTTCCTAACTATTACAACACAAAATCCAAAAATAGAGTCCAAATAAAATAGTCCAAATTAAAATCATTGTCTAATAAGTAAAAGAAAAAATGCATAAAGAAAAAGAAAAGAAAAAGACGGGTTGCCTCCCGACAAGCGCATTTTTAAGTCATGCTAGACTATGTTTTGCTATCCCTCCTTAAGCCTTATGAAGGGAATTTAGCTTCTTGTAGCTTTATTCGTCCTTGAATTTTCTCATTTACCTTTTGCCAACACCTATGGCAACTTAATGCGAATACACCACAAAGTTCACAAGGTGTTGTAAGTGAGGTAAATAGGTGGAAAACTTTTGGGCGATATAAAGTGCTTTTTGGGGTGGTTTCGTTTGATTGAACGGGACAGGCTACGGAGTTTCCACTCGACTCTTCTTTCGCTCTCCCCCATTGGTTTGTGAACCTTCCCCACTTTCATTTTGTGATTTAATTGATAGGTTTGACAAATTGGTTCTAAACCTACGGTGAAAAGCAATGACAATCTCTTCCCACTACATAGGTCCTGTGGCTTCCTTTAAACGACGGGCGAACCACCATTTAGCTTCTCCCTTTAGTGATAAAGGAAAAAGGGTTTCTCTAATTTCTTTTTGGGTGATTCCCTCCCTCACAAAGGTTTGACACAATTCGCAAAAGGTTTGAAGGTGGTGTGACGGGTTTTCGTTTGGTTTTCCACTAAATTGGTTACCCTCGATGAGAGCAATCAAAGTCATATGGACCCTTAGGATCCCACTAGCGAGCTCAAAAACCCGGTACCTTGGATCTTCCCTTGTTAGTACCATTTTTGTCAACCTACAAGAAAAAAAACAAAAATGAAAGTTAGTAACGATTTAGGTACGATTGCACCTAGAAATGGTAGAATTGATAAACAAAAACCAACAATACATAGATAAACAAAACCATGCTCCCCGGCAACGGCGCCAAAATTTGATCGGTTATGTCGCGGTCCCGATACAAAAATAATTACCCGCACTTAGGCTAACAACATAAGGAATGTAATTAGGGAAGTAGGGTGTCGATCCTCAGGAAGTACGTGTTAACTATGAATTGCTATGGATTGATTTTCATTTAAGTTCGAGTCATTTGAGGTGGTTGTATAAGCTATTAACATAAAATAAAATGAGAAGTGTGTAAATGACGATATGTAAAAGACAAATATGTAAATTGCAGAATGTAAAACTCAGAACAGAAGACTTACCCGATCGGATTGACACGTACCCGATCGGGGAAGTTCTCTGATCCGAATGACAACAATTAAATTTTAACTAAAGGCGATATTTAAATGACAATATTGAAAGGCTATCTAACTAAACTGATAAACTAGATAATAGTAATAAAGTAAACTATCTAAGAACGGAAATAGAAAGACGATAAAGTAAACTATCTAGATAACAATAAAATAAACTATCTAAAATGGTAAAGTAAACTAACTAATCAAGTTGAAATAGTGAAAGAGAAATACATGTAAAACTAATTAAAAGTTTCATTGATACCAACATTAGAATTACTATGATTGTCTAGGCCTTGTAGCAGTATATTCCTTCCGGATTCGTACCGACCTTTTAGTGGGTCCTAACGTCCTTTCAGCATGGTTAAGTCACTAAACCCCTATTGGTAGTCCTAATTCCCATCCCAACACTCGTTATAAAGATAGAAATTGACTAATACAAACAATTGTTTAAGGCCACTAAACTTAGTTATAGAATTTGACACGACCAAAGGAAGAAACAACTAGATGGTTCAAATGGTATCTACTCTTCTTTTAATTCATTTAACTTGTGAATCATTTCAATATTACAACTCTATTTATTTTATTTACACAATGTTAATCTTACAATATTAAGTCTAATTTATGTGATCATGTGATTAAGTAAAAAAATAAGAAAAAGATGTAGGAAATTAGACTATGAAATATAAATACTAAAATGATTATGGTGATTATATTAATAATGATTCTAATGATGAATTCTACGATTATATGATTAGGTAAATTATAATGTGACATGTTAACTAATATTTCGGTTTTAACTAGATTAACTTTAGATTGATTTCCTAACAACAACAATATGAAAACAATAATAATTAGTTTAAAGTTCATGATGAAAATTGCATAGTAATAGATAGAGAATTACCGAGTTTGGAATATGAGTATATAAGAACGAAAGTAAAGAACAAATATCCAATAACAAAAGCTATGAAAACACTAGAGGAACACTAAGAAATAATCTATATTCTAAAACTTGTAAGAAAGTGTGCTAAAAGATATAAAAAGATGATAAGAGATATGATATAAGATGATAATAGATAATTGGATGATTGGATGATCATTGTGTGTGATGATCATTGGCTTTTATAGGGCTGCATGGCTGCTGATCCCTCGTCCAAATTCGTACCCTAGTCAAAGCATTAAATCACACATTTAAGCTCGGTTGAAGAAGAGCTAAGTAACGTCCACTTGCAGAAATACCCGATCGGGTAAATGGTAATCTGATCGGGTAAATGTGCAAGATGGATTCTTCCGTCTTTTCGTCTTAGGCACGGAATCCTATGCCTTGGTCTTGGTCAATGCAATACGGAATTGGGCTTGGGCTGATCTTCTTTTGAATTGGGTTGATATTTCCTTTTGAAGTTCAAAGCCAAAGTCCAAGATTAAATCCAATTGAGGAAGGATGTAGCGGAATCGTAATCAAATCGTGAACTGGCTATCATCAATTCTTTGAAAACTCGTATCCTAGTGCCTTTGCTCCATAAAGTAGGAAAATATAGCAAAATTGCTTCATTTCCTATAAAACGAGTCAAAACACGCAAAACAACTAGAATAGCAATATTAGCTCGTTAATCACTTAACAAAGTGCATAAATCGTATGGAAATCGAGCTAAAACGGGGAATAAATTAGTACAAAATAACACTTATCACATGTCCTTTGTAGACCTACTTGTAAAGGTATTTGACGGCTTGTATTGTTGAACATACTTCTACATTTAAATGGCAGTCGAAAAGGGCTGTTAGATACGGATTGTAAGATATAACCCACCTATTATCAAGAGTATGGCCCCGAATACGCACCTTCTCACCGTTAGCCCTCCTTCGGTAGACCGGATACCCATCTATTGTAATACCCGTAAAATCCGTCAATAAAATATAAAGGAATTTTAAAAAAAATGATAATAATAAAGATATTTGCGAAGCTAAATGCAATAGGTGATAAATTGGAAAATTTGGTAACAATACGATTACCGCGAACTTGAGTCGCTAAATTTAATAATAAACTTTATCGTCACACATAGAGAATAAATGATAGTAAAATACAATCCTTAAATAAATTCACCCATGATAAAACAAGAAAGAACATATATAATTCTGGTGTCGATAATTGGTGAAATTGTATTGCATTTCGAAGTTGCATAAATCACCGTCTCGCGAAAACCCGACTCAAACACCACAATCCTAGCTGCCATAATGAGGGAAATAGACCCCCTTCCCCATGCTTGTGCCGCCCCTACCTACACCTCCCCTTCCCAACAGTTTTCTTTTTGTCTTTCCCATAACCACCCTACTTACACCTCCTCTTCCCAACACTTCTTCTTTTACCCTTCCCAATAACTCCTCCTATTTACTCCTCACTCTACCTCCCACCAGATTATCATTCAAAACTAAGCAACAACAACAAAAAAACAAAGTATAGAGAGAGGGAGAGCAAGGAAAGACCGAGAAAAGAGAAGAGGAAGAAGAAGAGAGAGCTAGGAGGAGGATCTTGCATATACACAAAGTTCTTCACCTTGTAAGGGCTAAAACACTAAAATCTTAGCATTTCATTTTCATTAAACACTTAATCTTGATTAAACCAAACCCTAAAATGAACTATAAGAGTCTTCATACATGCATACAAGAACCTATACACATAACAATCATCAAAGTGTTAAATCCGGAGGTTGATAATTAACAGAATAAAAATCCAACTTAGACTTGTTGTATTGCTATGAAAACTATATGTGTCGTAGTTCATCCTGTCTATAACCAGTGTGAAAAATTTTGTCATAATCCCATGAGTCGTTTGCAAATGAAAAATCATACAAAAAGAACATGATTCTGAACAATCGAATATGCTTGCCTCAATGTGTGAGTCTTAAAATGTAACTTAAACGATTAACGAGGACGAACCCGTTTACCACAATAAACTTTAATGAGTATAGAGCATATTAGGCCCTTGAATAAACTCATTTGAAATTATAATCTTTGTAATCTACTTAAGAACATTTTGTGACTCATATTATGACCACTGGTTAAATATCCAACCAATAGTACATCTTAAACCTATTTTTGGATAACATTGTATAAACATAAAAGATGGTAGACTAAATAATAGACCTATTGGAGTTGGTTTCGTCCAATAATATTAAGTATTTGATTTTATATGATTTTTGCAACACAAAATGACAATCTGGAAATCTGAAAAAAATTTGTTCTTTAGATCGATAGTTGAAAACCTACCTTTTTCGAATAGACCACTAGTAAATAAAGTTATGCTAAAGATAAATGCTCAATATTTGGCTATGATAAACTTTAATGAAAAAAATGCATGTTGGCCTTTTGTAAACCGATGTTTCGACTATTTAAACACCCGAACCAACCCAAAACTTTTTGTGACTCGAAAACCGTCACGTTTTGCTAAACAGAAATTTCAGAGGCCTTAGTATCGTTTTTGGACTGTTAGTATTTGACACTTAAAGTTGTAGGAGATCTTAAGGAATCCAACGCCACTAACCTCATATCAATGTGATTAAAAACGAAGGAGATATAGCAATTTAAAGTTTCTGTTTCCGGCTGAAAATTTGTGAAGGGTAGTTAGGTTAATATAACTTGCTTAATATCATTGCATGCATGCTTTTTGACTAAACCAAACAATAAAAGAATTAATAAATTATACATATGCATCCTGATCTTATGCTTAAAACATATTATAGACTATAGAGTAGGATAGATTAGTTAACCGAACTTAATATAATAGGAACCGTATAATTCTAGTAGTGTAAAACAAGATAGTTAAGAACCAACTTGGGTACATTAGTAATCGATGTGTTCATTATATATTGTAGACCCGGGATTCGTAGAAGAGGCCTTTTAATAACCGCCCATCAACGTAATTATAAGGTAAGGGAACATTGTCCATACATTATCTTTATACTATCGAATATGATTTGAATGTTGGTACGTTTATAATGATGAAATGGTTGTGTTGATTTCTTAAAGTATTGTCTTTGAAATGATTGTTTATGCATTATGATTTGGTTGACTTGTTGAAAAGAGAAATTGTGTTTGGACAAATGAAAGGATATAAGTTTCTAAAACCAAAACCGTTTTTACCTTTGGAAAGGTTGTGATTAAATGTTGGAATTCAATAAAATGAAATCGATGGCTTGAAAGGTTTTGATGTTGGTTTGAACGGTTTTGGTAGAGGGGTAGGTTGTTCCCAAAATTTAAAGATACCTCCTATACAGAGCTTTTGGTGGGGGTTAGTTGATCGAACCTCGTCCTCTCGTCTTCCTCTTTGGGGTTGTTCCATTGAGGGGTGTGCACACTCGGGATTTTAGGACAGTTTAGTACATGGTTTGGAGAACCCCGTCTTATCCGGACTAGGGCGAGGGGAATCCTCTCCATACAGCCTCTATCCATTACTTACAAATTTAACGAAAGAAATGTTTTCTTCGAAAGGGAACTGTTTTGAGAAATTTTAAGCCATGTTAGTTTTATATTTGGATTTACCTATATATCCTTGGAACTTCTAAATTTTATCGTATCTTTTTATAGCATTTGAATTATCAATTAAAATTCTTATTTTCATTATTGGATTGTTTACCTTACTCTAACACGATTGTTGACCCCTTTTTGTTTTGTCCTCTTTTGGACCTGCTATGACCACTATTGTGAGAGCAGATCGTGTGACAGGTAATCAAAGGAACTAGGACGTGGGAAACACGAGAGAGCGCGCGCGTTATTGTTTTTGTTGGAAACCAATGTTTAGACAATTATCTTTATGTTGCATCATCAAACGTATTCGCTTCCGCAAACATTTGGATTTTGTTGTAATCGGATTTTACTCTTTGGTTTTTAATTCACGTGGACATTTACCCCTTTGAATTTCATGATTTAAATACTTCTACTACAATTGGTTCAATTGTGACACATCCATGTTCCGAATTTTACATGAAAACTCTATTTTAAATATAACGGATTATGAGGGTGTTACATGAGGTATTAGTAGTGCTGGAAGTAAACTACCTAGGGTAGTTGTATTTGCATTTCCTAACAGATTTCTTATGGGTCATACAAGGGCGTGTAGGATTCAATTGGCCGCATGGCCCATGCATCATATGTTTCAGGACAGATTCACGCAATGCAGGGTTCTCCTGGGTATGTATCTCCGCACTCACAAACTTATCAAAGTCGTTGGGCCCTCTGAGTTTATAACCTGGCTTCAATATGATTAGTATGTGTGCATGAGGCAATCCCCTTTTCTGAAACTCAACGACTGATATATACGCTGCGACCTCACCAAATACCTTGCGTTCCATTATTTGTTTCTTTAACGAGAGCAGCTTAGCTCGGAAAACCCGGGCCACTAAATCATGACGATTTTGCGCAGTCTCACCAGCGGTTAAAGCAGCCTTACTCTCGGGCCAATTTGGATTACACGTAATTGTGACAAAAAAGTCAGGCTTTCCATATCGCTGCACAAGTGCCATTGCATTTAAATATCTTTTCTTCATATCTCGAGGGCCGCCAATAAACGTAGGTGGTAGTATGAGTCTCCGACCAACATTAATAGCAGAAGTTTCACCAGCACCAACGGTGTCTAGGATGCCTTGGTAGAGGTCAGCCCTAATTGTTTCTTGGTTGCGCCGGAAGAAATCTAACCTTGTATTTTCAACTTTAACGTACATATCCACTATATATTGCTGCAAACATCTTCCAGCTCTTAGTAGCATATTCTGAGGGCGGTGCTGCAACTTGTAGCAATAATATTTGCGACAAGAAATGTGACGTGCATTCGGTGTACGCGAAGTCCCGACTCCTACGATAAAGTACGAAGACGTATTATACAACAAATTTAAGTAATTTAAAATAAACAGCAGATGGGTTATATAGGCCATTATTGTCAATAAGCACAAAGACCCCAAAAGAACTGGTAGTTAACGTTATGAAAACAAGAAAGCTTACTCATTTCCTCGGCATCTAAAAGAGTCTCGGCGGAGTCAACAGCGTCAATTTCTGTCGGCTGAGCTGATGCAGCCTGGTTTGTGGGATTCTGTTTATGTTTCTTTTCCATATTTTGAGCCCAACCAGACTCACCGGCAGGGAACAATAATGGATACTATAGCGGATCGTAACAACCATAGTTATGCATGATCCGATGTGAAGCATTGTTGTTTCCGGTGACCATAATATGAGGACTGCTTGATGCACTCGATGAGGAGCTCTCTGACCAAACAACAGCTACTTTGTCTGACGTTGGGGCATTGTATACACGTTGGTCTACATTTGTCGTTTTGTTAATAATAATTTGCGTGTCTTCAGTTATTTCGATTTCTCGAAGCGATCGGAAGAACTTCGCGTAGGGATTTGTCTTTGTGACATGAATTAGGATGTCTACCACATCTTGCCTTATTTCCCGGAAACAGCCAGTTCTGTTTTCAACTTCATGTTGGCCATCATAAAAGTAAAGTTGTAGGTATTTAGGTTTCCCATTAATTGGCACCAAGCTTGGCACATGGTGGTAGATTTGCCCGTGTAACATGAACACGTAGATACCTTTGTGCGTCTTTGCATTAATATCCCCGCCGATTGAGCTGTAAGCGAACAGGTTGTTGTATAGGCGTGCATATGTACGAAAATGCACCGCGTCTTCGTCAGGAGAGGTATACAGCCTTACCAGTTCTTTGGGGTAATCATTATGGGCTAGCACAATATCTCCATCACTACAACAAAAAAATTTCGATTCAAAGGCATACTTAAATGCAAAACACTTTGGGCAATGTTGTGCAGGAGGCAAGCAGAGGTATTCATCAAGAACAGGTCGGCTTGTGTCTGCAGCCAACAATGTTGTTACATGCACATCGAAACGGGCGTTAGTCTATTAATGTATTTAGCGGAATTCCTGATATTCAATGTAAGACCTATCAATTAGATCTACAAAGCACCTTGGCGATGTGGTAAAGGGTACCATGTCCGTGGCCTCATAGAAACTCCAGACACTTGCCCTGCAAGGCTCCTTTACCAAGAAAGTGTAAGTACAAATTTTTGTGTCAAAACTAATATAATCACAAAGAGTATGGATATCCACCTGTCTGTATCAGCCTGAATCTCGCATCTAGTACGACGTTTACGTTTGCGTTGAACAGTTACAATATTTGTTTGATTATCCAGAGCGGCATCTACATTTGATCATAAGAAGGTTAATTATTAAATACGCGGTGAAGCAGCAGTACTCATCATGTGGGAACTCAATATGCCATTAGACCAACAAATGAGGTAGGCGTACCCATTTCAATAGGCTTTCATCACCGTCATCCTACGCAAAGGGTTGGGAACGTCGGTGCGAGTTCCTACTGATTAGTAAGGGCTTACTTTAGGATCTGCACCCCTGCAAAAAATTATAATGCATGTATGAACATATGGTCCTGGGCAATGTTAAGCACAACAATTAGCAAGGACACGTACTAAAGTATGACAGGTACTAATATACCGCAGGTACATAGTGTCTATTTAGAAGCACGAACAACACAATTAACACTCGGCTACTTATTGGATTTATAATTTTAAACAATCACAGTGTGCAACTCTCATGTACAATACAAACATCTTTAACATCTTAGTGAAGGACAAAACAAAACCATGGGAGCGTGGTCATATTTAGCGACCCAATCCACCAAAACCAAAAAACACATTCAATTTGGAAGAATTCTTGTGAAGAGCCAGCTCAAAACACCCTGAATCAAAATCACCTAGTTTAAATTCATTCATATTAACACACAGCTGGACAAGACACCCCAAGAAAAAAATAGCTATGTTTGAACAAACAAATATTAGCTCAAACTAATTATTTTTACATGCTAGTTCTCTTACGTGATTTAAATTAAAACCTTTCTCAATTAACCAAATCATAGGCAGCACAATTTTGGGGTCCCAAAAACCACAATATTTCAACATGAAGAAATTATAAATAGCACTAACGTACCCAACATTAAAGAGTGTTGTTATTTCATTTAATCAAAGGATTTAGAAGCCATGAAAGATGAGCATGATACTCCAACTCCCTACAAACTTACTTTCTAATCGTCGTAGTACTAACAGGTGTTAAAAATTATGTAACCATCTTGAATTTAATGCATTACCTTTTGAGAACCGAATATCTGAGGCGTAGTTATCCTGTGCGGTTCATCTGAGTTTCTCTCCTTCTTAGTCCCCCAAAACTTTACACCACCACTTGTATTCTGCAGGTGCACGAAACAATTCAAAGTTTATGGCGCACTGAGAATATAAGGATTAGTAAGGTACGTCTAGCCAATCAAAAGAGCAGTTCCTTTGCAAAGCTTCGCGTTTTTATTTTCAACAATGTTATGTAAATATGATTCAACAATGAGAAGGTTGCCTACACCTAATTATTTTTACATGCTAGTTCTCTTACGTGATTAGAATTAAAACCTTTCTCAACTAACCAACTCATAGGCAGCACAGTTTTAGGGTCCCAAAAACCACAATATTTCAACATGAAGAAATTATAAATAGTACTAACGTACCCAGCATTAAAGAGTGTTGCTATTTCATTTAATCAATGAATTTAGCAGCCATGAAAAGATGAGCAGGATACTCCAACTCCCTACAAACTTACTTTCTAATCGTCGTAGTACTAACAGGTGTTAAAAATGATGTAACCATCTTCAATTTAATGCATTACCTTTCGAGAACCAAATATATCTGAGGCGTAGTTATCCTGTGCGGTTCATCTGAGTTTCTCTCCTTCTTAGTCCCCCAAAAATTTACACCACCACTTGCATTCTGCAGGTGCACGAAAAAATTCAAAGTTTATGGCGCACTGAGAATATAAGGATTAGTAAGGTACGTCTAGCCAATCAAAAGAGCAGTTCCTTTGCAAAGCTTCGCGTTTTTATTTTCAACAATGTTGTGTAAATATGATTCAACAATGAGAAGGTTGCCTACACATAGAAGATGCAGCAAGCAAAACTCAATCCTCTATCTGAATAAGTAAATGGTTAGATAATTTAGTGGTTTTGATACAATGCGCACTTAAAAATACATTGCCCTCGCGTACGCCTAATACTCTTGATCGTTTTGTTATTTTTTAATACGAATAATGGTTGTTTCATTTCTTATTTCTAGTAGGTTGCAACGATCTTCCAAGTATGAATTATTCTGAAGAGCCCACACAATGATTGTTTTATTAAGTTGTACACTTTACGAGACGTCATTGTCGCATGTAATATTAGGTGAGTCCGTTGGCTGTTTTGTCCATGCTAGTTAAAGTTACATTATGTACCTTTGTCTCCTTCCTATTTCTAGCACAATAAGCCTACAAGTTGAGTACAATTTGGTTAGCGCACCCAAAATCAGTGGGAAATGGACATCCACTTTCGTCAATTTCGGGGCACATGTGGTTTATGGTGGAAGTTATTTCAGAAAATTGTTTAGTTACCCTCTGATAGCGTATCCGTATACAACTGCTACTTTGGTCTTAATAGAAGAGGAGCATCCACACATTTATAATGATACAGTTCTAACGATAATAATGAAATCACAAAGTCACCCCGATCCGCCTTTTTTATCCCTCAAAACCCTTGTTTTATTAGCGCTAGTTCCCTGAACAAGCGCAGTTAAAGCGTTGTATATATCCATTTTGGTACCACGCAAAGCAATGGCATTTCAGAAGGACCTAGGGATTCCGCAATTGCATCAGGGATTCATGAATTTATGCGGGATTTATACTGCCGCCATTTAAAGAGACACCATTGTCTGTATTTTGGGAATTCATGTGCAAGAGAATGGACGTAGGTGTATATGGATAGTTCTAGTCATTATGTTAGGATTGATAACGTTGCGATTCGTGACCCCTTTCCATTGTGCAGAGCCGTGAGTGACAATTAAGAATTCCCTTCCTCATCACTCTCGTCTTCATCAGATCACCCGTCAAGGCACTACTTATGCCTAGAGAATGGACTTGCAGACGTAGCAAGCACGCGAAACAATTAAGGCACCAGACATCCAAATTTAGAACAAATCTAGAATAGAAGAGGAGCCACGAAAGAAGACACAATTCCGCTGTGTATTTCTAAAAGTTTAAACCCACAGGATTAGTAATGTCGTGTCCCCAAAACATGAACGCAAAGGATGCTACCGTACAAAATAGGTTCATAGGAAACACACGGCTATCCAATACACAAAACAAAGGCACTTGCTTCTCACCACTACAAAGATAGGACCAAACAACTGAAAGTGTAGGAGCCATTTATTTCATTGGGAAAAAAAATCAACATTAAATTAGCTGGGCAATTTTGTGAATGCAAATCAAACTCCAGATACGACTAAGGAACCTGGCTGCTCGGAATTTTTCAGCGGTAAGACCTTCTGCACTTAGGTACCTAGATGTATGAATTTAAGACCTTCTGCACTCAGGTATCCTGACATTTTTTTTTGGGATTTAACTAAAGCAGAGTCGACATTATGTATTGTATTTTTCCAAAGGATATAAAAAATCATTAACCAAAGTTCCTAGTACTTAACAACCACACTTATTTTTTCAAAATTGTGGATTCTAAATCGAAGAGCCAGAAAGGAAATAAGAGTGAATAGGTACCTGATCCTCTAATTGATGTCGTGTAAACAAATAAGCCTTGTGAGCCAGGTACGTAGGCAGTCAATGTCAATATATCCATGCCAATGTCCTCAACAACAAGCAATTAAAAAACCAATCATTGATTGCGGGAACACAAACAAAGAAAATAACAATTAGCAAAATACATACGATAATAAGAACGAGCAAGCCAGTTCATCTATGAACAACAGAAGACAACCTGGTGGTGACGGTATACCCTCATCCAATGGTGTGACAGACAAGTTGCAGAGATCATCCTCATTCTTCTGGAAATCTAATTTTACAATATCAAGTCCTTTAAAAAGACAACAATAGAACTCAAATTCCAAATAATCAGCAGGCGAATTCAACCGTTGATACTAAATCAAAGACCGAAAAGGACATAAAGAGTGAATAGGTACCTGATCCTCTAAGTGATCCATTGTAAACAAATAAGCCTTGTGCGCCAGATAAGAAGACACTCAATGTCAATATATCCACTCGATGCCCTCAACACCAGGATATAAAAAATCATTAACCAAAGTTCCTAGTACTTAATAACCACACTTATTTTTTCAAGATTGTGGATTCTAAATCGAAGAGTCAGACAGGAAATAAGAGTGAATAGGTACCTGATCCTCTAATTGATGTAGTGTAAACAAATAAGCCTTGAGAGCCAGGTACGTAGGCAGTCAATGTCAATATATCCATGCCAATGTCCTCAACAACAAGCAATTCAAAAATCAATCATTGATTGCGGGAACACAAACAAAGAAAATAACAATTAGCAAAATAAATACGATAATAAGAACGAGCAGGCCAGTTCATCTATGAACAACAGAAGATAACCTGGTGGTGACGGTATACCCTCATCTAATGGTGTGACAGACAAGTTGCAGAGATCATCCTCATTCTTCTGGAAATCTAATTTTACAATATCAAGTCCTTTAAAAAGACAAAAATAGAACTCAAATTCCAAATAATCAGCAGGCGAATTCAACCGTTGATGCAAAATCAAAGACCGAAAAGGAAATAAAGAGTGAATAGGTACCTGATCCTCTAAGTCATCCATTGTAAACAAGTAAGCCTTGTGCGCCAGGTAAGAAGACACTCAATGTCAATATATCCACTCGAATGCCCTCAACAACAAGCAATTTAAAAATAAAATCATTGTCAGCGGGAAGCCGAACAAAGATTTAAAAAAATACGATCATAAGAATGAGCAGGAAAACAACAATAGACCTCAAATGCGAAACAATCAGCAGGAAAATCCAACCGTCGATGGTAAATCAAAAAAATCAAAAGGAAACAAAGAGTGAATAGGTACCTGATACTCTAGCCGATGCACTGTAAACAAATAAGCCTTGTGCTCCAGGTAAGTTGACACTCAATGTCAAATATATCCACGCGAATGCCCTCAACAACAAGCAGTTTAAAAACAAATCATTGACAGCGGGAAAGCAAAAAAAGAAAAGAACAAAGACCAAAATAAATACGATCATAAGAATGGGCAGGACATTTCAGGCATGAACAACATAAGCTAACCTCGTGGTGATGGTATGCCCTCATCCAGTTGTGCCACAAACGGGGTGCAGAGATCAGTCTTATTCTACCTGGAACCTAACTTTACAATAGCATGTCCTATAAGCAGTCAACAATAGACCTTCAATTCCAAACAGTCAACAGGAACAGGAAAATTCAACCGTGGATGCTAAAGCAACAAGTCTAAAGGAAATAAAGAGTGAACAGGTACCTGGTCCTCTAATTGATTTAGTGTAAGCAAGTAAGCGTTGTGCGCCAGGTACGAAACCAATCATTGTCAATATATCCACGGCGTTGTCTTCAACAACAACCAATTTGAAATCAAAAATTGACAGCGGGAAAGCAAACAAATAAAATAACAGAGACAAAAATAAATACGATCATAAGAATGAGCAGGGCATTCCATCTATGAACAACAGAAGTTAACTTGGTACTATTAATATCAATAGAGTCCAATCTTGGCTTGATGCCGAGAGCCAACAAGGCCACATCAGCAACTATTAATATCAATAGACTCCAATCTTGGCCTGCCTCCCAAAGAAACCTCTATTGGAAAAAATAGACCAAGGATGAATCTCTTATACATTCACATGTTTTACGAAAAACATTGAAGAAATTATTCTCCCAACAACAAAACTAACCCAAAAGCTTTGCCCTTTCTTCACGAGATAGGAGTTTGGACCAAAAAAATATTTCCTTTCAAACAGATCATTATCATTATTATGTGGGGTTCCCTTATCTAAATTTGTTCTAAGCTTTTCTGCTAATCCATTTACCTGAAAGTCAAATAAAATTGATTCTGTCAATTCAAGAGGACATTTAACAAAAGCTATTTTAGTGACAAACCGTAGAACAAATCAAACATAATTGCATCATAGTTCACTGATCACTTTCATCAGCCTTGTGCAGCAGTCTACTGAAAAAACGTTGATACTAATAAACTTGGACCTAGACTTAGTGTCGAACATGACCTCCCCAGCGCGGTAAGAATGACAAAGTACGACCGCCATCCCTAATATTATCGATAATCCTACAGAAGTGACAATTAGTATGGACTTACCCCACCCAACTTTGTAGAGCAAAGAAATCAGATTGCCTTGAGATAGGAGCAAGTTTCTCTCTTTCAATTTCATATGAAGGAGAACAAAGTTCTTGACCTAAGAACACGAGTAGAAATTCAGACATTATGCCAAGTACACAAAGCTGATAGTAAAATTTTAATATGCCACTAAACCTTGTTATCCGAAAATCCGGACATAAAAGAGATTGTCAAGTGCCAACTAATAGATGCACTAAGCTGAAGGACACAGATACGTGTATTTACATACTCCATCAGACCTAGCTAGGCTTGCTTTCTGGAACTAAAATGACTGAAGGAATTTAATATATACTGAGCAGAGGGTGGCTATTTAAAGACCTGGAATACAATTTTGCTTACACTTACCATCATTGTTGGTCTCTGAAGCCTTAAATATCAGTTCTGCCTCTGCCAATGGTTCATGACGATGTCCAGCATCTCGAAAAAGAGTTGCTGCCTAAAATAACAGTGAATTCAAGATGAAAAATTATTAAAAATGCCCCGACACATTTTACCAGAGAACAGCTGCAGTGTGCCAACACATAAAAGGAAAGTAAGTGGAGTGATGATTAGGTTGAAAAACATACTCGTATGACTTGAGCGTGTGTTCTGATTTTCATTAATATGTGCCTCTTCTCATCTTGTCTCTTCAAGTCCAAAGTATAACGGAATCTTCGGCTATTATTCAATAAAAGTGCTGCTTGCCAGAGGTAACAATATCTAATCAGTTAAAACTATTGGCCATAATCAAGTATCACAAGCCAAAATACACAAAACAGCAAAATATGATACAAACCAATTCAAAATTTCAAAATGAGCCTACTATGAAGATGATGATAGACCAAATCACCAAATGACAGAGTACAAAGCTAAGTCCAAACTGACACAAACTTGCATTGTTATTAATTGTCATCTAAACGGTTATTTTAGTTGGCACAATATTCTACAGTGGAATAACAAAATGCACAAATTATCCCATCCGAAGACGGATTGTGTCCCTCTCACCATTTTAAAAGAACGCAAATAGCCAACATGCAAACAATTTAGAGCTAATTAAAACCATAAATTCGGATAATAAAAAAAACCAAATTCAGCTTACCCCATGAGCTCAACAGGGAGTAATTCCATATTTAAGTACTCTAATTTTGGCTGGCGTCTTTACAATCAATATAAAAAACACAAAAAACAAATAAGAAATATCAAACATGCAAACCAAGTAGCTCGCCAAAATATACAAATATAAGAGCAAACATGCAAACCAGACGAAAAAACATGTAAATTAACCATGGAAAAAGATGTAAATAGACGGAAGAACATGTAAATTCACCAGGGAAAAACCTGTAAATCCTATAAGAGCAAACATGCAAACCAGACGGAAAATCAGAAAAACATGTAAATTCATCAGGGTTAGGTCAAACCGATTGTCTAAAAGACGAAGAAACGATTTAAAAATGAAAGCTTGGCAATACCTTTGGTTAATTAGTATAGGAAGGAACAACTTGAAGTCTAAAAGATGAAGAAATAAATGAATGAAATGAAAAAGGGTGACAGAAAGAGTGTGAGAGGGACAAGAAAAATGAAAGAGATGAAAGAGGGTGAGAGGGACAGGAGAAATGAAAGAGATCAAAGAGTGAAAGAGGATAAAAGAAGGAAAAGATGAGTGGCTGAGAAGAGAAGAGAGGACGGTAGCTGTAGAGCACATGAGCAGCACGTGGACCACTATTTTTTATGAACAGTGCTAGGGGGTTGGGGCTTTTAAGAATGTAAGGATTTATTTAAAGAAAAGGTATTCATTGAGCAAAGAGTTAATTGGACATATCAAGTAAATTATTGTTTTAAAAGTGTATCACAATAATTAAGGAAGAGCTGTAAATTCAATTTAACTGTAAGTCTGACTGTTACTTGTTCGTCTTAGCAAGTATGGTGTTAAAGCTACAGAACTAAACTGATAGTATGCAGAACTATTGCTTTAAGACAAGCTAAATGAACATGTAAAGGAAATTGCAGCGGAAATTAAATAACCGAGAGATCAACATAATGATTTTGAATTGGTTCGACCAACGATTTAAGTGCGTACGTCAAATCTTCTTCTTATTGATTTAATAAAGTGATCTACTCTGACTACTTAATACCCTTACAATAAAAAGGAACCAACAACTTACTTCGGTTGCGAAGTGAGCTTTAGACTACTTTGTCTCAAACTCGACACACTATCTAAGAAAGTTACAAAAATCAAATCTCTGACTTTTTTTCTAATGAAAGAAATGAAGGTAAATCAATTTAATTCTAACTATTCTAGATATGAGAGTACAATACTTAAGGCAAGAGTTGTCATGTATGTGACTTTTCTAGACTTTGAAAGATTTTGCAAAGTTTAAAAGTCTGAACCTTTGAAAACTATTCTGCATGAGGATGTGTTTTGTGCTCAGGAAAGTCTTGAAGAAAATGGGTGACAATGGCTCTCTATCTATAGAGGAGTGGAAAGACTTGAAATGATTAAAGTAATGCCTTGAGAGAGTCAACTCTCAAGCATGTGAACAAAAGAAATGTTCTTTGAAAAGGTATTTCATAAGTGACAAAATATCTAAGACAAAAGAGAAGGTGAGCTGCTCAAGATATCTCAAAGGAGTTTTTACCCTCTGATTTCCAAGGGTGAAAAGCATAAGATGACAAACAATTTGAGAGACAAACTAAGTTTGACTTTTTG
The DNA here is from genome assembly GCA_022085475.1 of Heliosperma pusillum. Classification (NCBI taxonomy): domain Eukaryota; kingdom Viridiplantae; phylum Streptophyta; class Magnoliopsida; order Caryophyllales; family Caryophyllaceae; genus Heliosperma; species Heliosperma pusillum. Next base: position 226,959 of record JAIUZE010066107.1, read on the forward strand.
TGAAAAAAAAGCTTGTCTAAGCAATTCTAAGGAAGAGACTTTTCAAAAAAAATCTTTTTATCTCTTTTCAAACAATTTGCAAATCGATTGAAAGAATAAAGTATTTGAGAGTTTCAAATTCGAATGATTAAAAGAAGTCAGACATGGGCAACAATCGTGCTCACTGTTTCTGAACAGATGAGGCAACAGTTGCAAGGTCTGTTATAAGTATCATACTCTTATACTTTTACATTAGTGACACATTACAACTTGACTCAGACTTCTTGAATAGCAAGACTTCTTTATTCCCTTAATTTGTTCTTCCTAATTGGATCATGATTTCCAGAAAGATATTTTGAGAAGCACATGTCAAATGGGCATGTCATCATCAACAAATATATCCAACAATCCTTAACATGAGTTTGAGCACCCATTTACAGCGAGATATCTCTCAATCCTTTAACTTAGATTTATGTGTAGCTAGTTCAGATTTGCTTTATCAGTTTGGAAAATATTCAGGTATTTCACTGTCTGATAAAAAGCTTCTATAAACTTAGCTTTAAAAAAAATTGTGATTCCTTTTGATATTGATTTATTAATTTTATTTTTTTCCTGAATTGGTGGTAATTATAGTTACTATGAAGAACATTATGAAACTTATATATAGAAACTTAACTATTCAATTTTGTAGAGGAGTTCATAAATTATTCATGGTCAGGTGTGTAGCACCCCATAAGGATGAGATTATCCAACATCGGAAAAATAAGAGGCTTGTGATCTTTCTTCTATTAAAGCACAAACATTTAGAGCCATTTGGTGAAGCCACATCATCATATACACAAGGACCCACCAACTTTCTAACTTCATTTAATTAAAATACACCTTCTAATTCTAACATATGGTTAATATTTTATATTTTTGAAGTAAAATATGAGTAATCATTATAAAATGTTTTATGACTTTTTTATTTCCATCTTTACGAATAACTCCAATGACAATTTAGTACACATTTTTTTAGGGATTATTTATTTTGTACCAAATATAAATTAAAAATACACTTCATATATATTTTTCCCCACATTTACACAAATTATTAAGAAAATACTCATGTAACAAAAAATACTCTCCTTATATTGAAAGATGATATAATCGTAAATTGGTGTTGATTAGTCATGTCAGTTTTATTGGAAAATAATATTAACAATAATATAGATATACTTATAAATTAAATTATATACTCCTTTCATCCACCTATTTTCTTCCCATTTCATTTTTGAGGATCAAAGTTACCTAACTTTTACCGTAAATATATTGAAGAATAAAAAATATTAATACACAAAACTCAAATATTTACATTTATTATCAAATCATCTTTCACAATATATATTTTTCCGCGACAAAAAGTAACATTTACAGGACGAAAATGTTTGGTCAAAGTTCCGTCTCGGAGACTGTGAAAAAAGAAAAGAAATGAATGGCGGGAGTAATATATTTATAATAACAACAGTTTACAACATTATAAATAAAAAAATTAACAAAATAAATTACAGTTTAATAAAGTGAATACTAATTGGTGAAAAAACTATCAATTTATTAAATATTCATTTTATTAATATGTAGTTCAAATTTAACACATTCGTTGGGATTACATGGGTTATTTCTACGTAAATTTGTCAAACGGATTAGTTTATAATAGTGGTCATGTCGGAAATAAGTCGGGTGACTCGCATCTGAACATGCTCAGAAAACATGTCAATATTGGTGTATGCTAACTGTTTTAAGATTGAAAAACATAATTTGCCTAAAAAATAAATCAAGTTTGTTTATTATTACTTTATTCATATCAGTACTTACATCAATTCTAAATGTAGTAATTATGAACATCAGTTTTTTATACTTATTTCATAATGCTATTTAGAATGTTTGAATTAAATTTTTTATACTTATTTCATGTTCTATACAAGAATGTTCATATGTTGGGTTTAATAATTTATATGAAGCATCCTATGTTTGCGTATGTTAATTCCAAAAGTTAACATTATTATTCATTTTATTAAATATTGATAAAAACAATGTTCTAAAATCAAACCCGTGTAATTTGCACGGGGGTAAAACTAGTATGTTTATAAAATATTACACCCACCACTTAATAACAAGGCCTTGTGTTTTTTACTTAGGTAAGGACAAATAATGGCTCAAAGTTGCGCATCCCATCTTATTGGGATTGTGTTATGACCGTGGCGAGTCGGGTTGTTATAAGGGGTGAATAACATTTACTAATCATTTCACTATAAAAACACATGTCAATTAACTTAATTAATAATGTTATTAGCAAAACAGGATATCCCATCTAGATTTGAAGTCATGATTAAATATCCGGTTTTAAAATTATTACTATTGAGAATCCCGATTCACATATCCGAAAATCCCGATCTCGCAATTTTCAAACCACTAAAAAAGGATTTTTCTACTTAAAACGTGATAAAGACGACGATAATTTTAAAGTCTTAAAATCGTAAAATTTAGATGTGAACTCAAAAATATTATAGAATCATTCATTGGTACAAATTCCGTAAGTTTGAGAGGGACGGGCGGAGGGAGGGTTTAAGTTTGTAAAATATCATTCATATTTGACATATACTCATTTTTATATAAGATTATAAAGTCTCGGTTTGATACGTAATTTCAGTTAGCTAATTTGATTAAAGTAATATTTTTGACAAAATTTTAGCTAACTAAAATCATGCTTAAATGTTTTTAGAGTACTTCGTAGCTTATATGACAAAATTTTAGCTAACTAATATTTTGCTTAAGTGTTTGTAAATAATCCTCCAAAGTTAACCTTTTTTTCTTTGGAAAGCTTGTGTCGACGGCCTCCTTACGAAAAGTAAGCTTCTTAAAAGTCATAATAATGTTCCGCCTCATTGTAATTTGTGCAACCATTCGTTTGAAAATAGAGATCGTTTCTTTTTCAAATGTCCCTTGATTGTTTCGGTTATCAAACACATAAACATTATTAACTTTAACAACTTTTTGGCAATTTATGATAATATTTCAAGTCAAAGTTTTTTAATGAAACTCAATTTTCTCAAAAACTTGATTCCAGAAGATGATTTTATTAAGATTGTTTTTATATGGTGGAATGAGTGGTTTCATAGGAATGACATTATTTTTAATAATGTTCAGATCAATATCAGCAAACTTATTACTTTATGTAATAATAGCATTATGGTATGTAATGAGACTAGACATAAGGATATCAACAATTCCGATAAAGACGAGTCTGTTAGAAATACTATTAATAATGAAGAAATTTGGTGAGAGAAGCCTAGAAGCGGTTTTTTAAAGCTAAATTTTGACGGTTCGAAACGAGATGAGAATAAAGCTGCTTTAGGCTATTGTATAAGAGATGATAATGGTAAACTAGTTTTGTTAGGAGGAAAGAATTATCGGTCTAATAGCATCCTTGTCGCAGAAGCTCTCACATTAAAAGAAGACATTTTAGCAGCTAAGTCCTTAGGAATTTCAAAGCTGATTGTTGAAGGTGATAATTTATGTGTTATTAACTCGATCCGTAGTACTTGGCAAATTCTGTGGGAAATTTCAAGTATTATCAAAGATATGAGGGTAAACTTTCATCTTTTCGAGGAAGTGATTGTTAAACATTGCTTTCGTAAAAACATTGCTTTCGTAAGGCCAACAAAGTTGCCGACTTCATGGCCTGTATTGGACATTCTTGTCTGACTTTTTTGAGGTGGTTTGAAAGTCGATAGCTTCAACTTACCTCCCCCATTCGAAAAGATGAGATAGGTTGGTCCTACCCTAGAGGATCAATCTAATTTTCTTACCTAATAAAAAAAAAAGCTTATTTAACAAAATAGTAAGCTAAAATAAAAAGTTCCTTAGGTTCTGTTCGGTAACGCTAACTGAAAAAAAAAAAAAAAAAAGTAGCTTTAAACTGAAAAACTAATAGAAACCTGAAAAGGTTTCTGATAAGATAGCTGAAAATCGCGAGCTGATAAGGAAACTGATTATAGAAAAAAAAAATTACTTGGCAAAAACTATTTGAAAAGGTAGTTGATTTTTTGGTGAAATGACATAAAAGAATATGATAATTATTTAATGTTATAGATAAAATCGGTAAAAAGGAATATAGTACAAGATCAGCAACCTTATTTCTCAAATGCTACCATAGTTAGCGTTTAATCTCAGGTAGTTATTTGGTTAAATAAGTTACTTGTCAAACATTTGTAAGAAAATAAAGTAGCTAAAAATTTGGTCAAATAAACTACTTTGGTCAAATAACTTCGCCTTTTCAAACGGAACCTTAGGCTAGCATGTGAAAAACAAGATAGTTCAATTATTTTTTTTATCTTTCCTTCTTAGCCCTTCAATTTTTACAATATAATGAAAATTTGAAATCATGTATTTTTGGTCAATTTTATCACATATCCATTATCCTTTTAGCTAATTTGTAAAACAATCTAAATAATTAGCTACGTTAGCTCTTAGGCCCTGTTCTTTTCGGCTGAAATGAGCTGAACTAAGTTAAATGAAGGTGAGGTTAATTGAACTAAATTAAATGGAGCCGAGTTGAAGTGAGTAGAATCGAAGTAAGACTTAATTTTGTGAATAGATTAGTGGAAAATAATTGGCTAAAACAAAACTAAAGTATGTTGAATAGAGCCGAGCTGAAATAAAACGAGCTGAAATTAAGCTGGAAAGAACAAGACCTTAGTCTCCAACTCGTATTAAAGCTCTCAACTAATTTTTCGAGTATCAACCTCTTTTGCAGCTAATTTTCCGCATATCTACCACTTTTCCAACTAATTTTGGCAAACATAGTGATAATCGAATTTCCTTTATTGCGTTCATCTAAAGTAGTCTAGATCCCGCGCAATGCACCTTATATATTAAATTTGTACTTATTAGTATATTATTAGTTATGAACTTTATACAGTCACTTCACTGTATTTGGATTTGAGAAATAAAATTGATTTGCAAAACTAATTCATAGAATTGAGTACTGAAATGTGTATTTTAGAGAAACATTTTTGTTTTTATACCTTTTAAAAGCTAATGATTTCATTTCATATTCTGAAAAAAAAAACTATTTTAATTATTGTTTTTGTCATGTAGCTAATAATAGTAGTTTTAATTTAGTTTTATACGGAGTGAGTATGCGTTAAATCATTCACAATAATAGCACAAATGAAAGATTTAGCCGTTCGTAATTTATAATTTAAAACAAATGTTATTTTAATTAAAATAAAAAAAATTTAGAATTTAATGAAAAGATTATAATTTGATTGTTATAATATATTAATAAATGGATCACAATTTAAATTGAATGAAAAAACGTATTTGCTTCCTTATTTAAGTAGCTGCATTTTGGAGGGAAGGCCACGGGTCGATGCTTGGAGGCACGTTCCTCGGTTTAAAGTCGACCCTGACAATTTTCAGATGTACCGTATTAGGTTGGACGGGCTTAGCAGGGAGCATGTCAGATGGATGCCTTATTGGACGCGTATGCCGAATTCTTCGAGATACTCTCGCTATTCCGGATATATTAGATTTCAGTCCATAGTTGAGTCGTACCAGCCCGATCGGTGTATGCACCAGTTTGGGTATATTCAGACTATCCTGATGCCGATGCCGATCCCATGTACCGAGTACCGGCCGGCGAAGAACGGTTATACTGTGGACTTTGGCCACGAGCCCGATACGATGTGGGGCCACGAGACTTCCGTGGTCAACTTCAAGAGCCGGTCCCGACGAGCTATGATGCCTTTCGAGGTATCTCGAGACTACGAGAGATGGTACGATGATATTTCTCACCGGTTCTTTATTCCACCTTCAGATCGTCTCGAGTTTAGCCGTCAACCTTTTCAGGCTGAGCCGGACGTAGCCCTCGCACTTAGTCGCAAGTTCTCAGATGTCTATCGGCACTCTACTCCGGAGATGCAGCGACAACAGCAAGATATTTTATTTAGTCAGATGAGCATGTACTACGACACCCATGATGAGGGTAACTAGTACCAGATAGTTATGCATTAGATTTGTTTTTTATTTTTTTTTTCTTTCTAACGGAGCACAAGGTTGTCCTAGAGGAAAGTCCCCAAATAAGTGAGTACGAGCAGTAGATCCATCTGTGCTAGGTGTCCCATATTTCCTTTGACTATGCTCGAAAGACGACTTGTTCCGAGTTGTAGACTTTTTAGGACGGTCTTTCGGGTTCTCATTAATAGGAGGTGACATAACTTCCTCGTCCTCCGGATGAAGAACGTCACGTATCTTCTCTGAGACCAACCTACGGGAAGCCGGATCACTCTTTCTAGCTTCCTCTACTAACCCATCAAACTCATCATCATCGATTCTCGGCATTTGATCAATACTATCAAATACCAAAGTCTTCTAAAAAACATGAACATCCTCAACATGGACCCTCCTACCTCTCCTACTCAAATCAACCAATTTGCATGCACAAGGTAGGCCATGTGTAGTCTTAAGCACATGTCCACACCCCTCCTCTAACCCGACACCAAGACCAAGACCTCTGTGAAGCTCTACCTCCATTAATCCTATTGCCTTCGTCGACACGACCCCTAGCAACAATGAGAACAAACGACTGGTTATCCGAGGCCGACTCCTTGAATCCTCGAGTTCCTTTCTAATCTCGGAGTGTTGACTTTCAAGCATGTCATGCATCTTCGACCACATACTATCAAGTGTCAAATTCGCGCTTTTCAACCATCTCGTAAGTAGAGACTGAGTCGACTCGACACGGGAAGTAGACGTGTTACCGAAATGTAGGACATCGTTTGTATAACATCGCACAAACTTCTCCTTGTATTGGCCCCAAGTGCTCAAAACATAGTTCCCTAAGGCAACCCACTTGACGCGAAAACACTCCCAAGCTCTTTCAAACTCCTCCACGGTTAATGCATTGATAACCCGTATCCAACCCGATTCTGGATTATAGTAGACAAGATCTTTATACCACTTCGTCTTGTAAATGTTAAGGGTTTTGGCATTAATGGCGCAGTTCACGTGCTACCGACACAAGAAATGACTAGAACCGGAATACACCTCCCCAAGAGTGGCGATCAAACCCAACTCCCGGTCAGTGACAAAGACGGTAGGGGAAATAAAGACACATGCGAGAATGTCCGACAACCGCCTCAATATCCACGTGTATGAAGCCTCGGACTCCGTAGGAACAAGTGCACAAGCAATTAGGAACGAATTCCCGGTCGGGGTAACACCGACAATCTCAACCAGTGGATTCTTGTACGTGTTTGTCTTGTATGTCGAATCAATGAGCACAACATAAGGATAGGCTCGAAATAGATGCACGGCTATGGGATGTGCCATGAATATATGAGAGATTTATCGTGTCTCGGGATCACTCTCATGCCACTGCAAATAATGCGCTTCAACAGCAAGAGCAAACATTTGTTATGCCGTGTCCCTTCCCCCCCTAAATTCCCGCCTCAGTTTTTTGGTCTCGTTATAAATCTGATTATTTGACGGTTGAGGTTGTTGGAGTAAGTGTCCTCAACAATAGTGCGATCACATAATTAAATCTCAATAATAAGAATAAAAAGGGATGATGAATATTATAGTCAACTGGTCAACATAAATCGGTAATGATTGGCTCAATTGATTTTGACGTTACTGTCGTATGACGGTGGTGATCAGTTGATCCCTTGAGGTCACACCTAAAGGACAATCCCATAATCATGTACATTAATTAATTGTATAGTGATACAGATTAATTAATCCCTTAATTTGAACCAAGTTTAAATTGTAAGTGAGAAATATATCTTATTGTAATATGATTAAATAAGATTCTTTTAGTAATTTAATTGTTATATTACTAAGAATACATTATGTTTATGAAACATTTGAGATAAGTTAATTTGGTTAATTATAATTACAAATTGTTGTAGATTATTTTAACCAAATATGAGAGGACCCATTTTATTTACATGTAATTATCAAATGTGACTTAAAATGTTAAGTCTAATTTATTTGTTATGAAATTGCATTTAAATTGGTTAAATGCACATTTATAAGCAAAATTACATGTTACATGTCACATGTCACACTTGTGACAAATGACAAATTGCAAAAATAAAATGGACACCCATATTACAAGGGTGCACCGGTTTTGGTAGTGTACAAAGAGGGTGATTATTTTTGTGTATTATTCTAATTAGGAATTAGACATAATCATGCACAAAAACTATTACCAACACTCAACCTTTTTAAATTGTTAAGAACAATTGGAAGTGACAACACCCCACCCATGTGGGGTGTGTGTGACCGGTTCTCACAAGCCAAAAGAGGGCTTGTTTTTCCCTCTTATTATATACCATAACATCTCATAATTTGCATGCATGCTCATCTTTCTACAAATCTCTATCTCTCACTAAAAGAAATTGAAGAAATTCTTCTTGTGTTCCTATACTAATAATATCATTACTAAGGGTAGTAATATATCTATTAGTTTATAATAAGGGTGTCTTGAATATTATTCTAGAGTAGTAATATTTGAGAGATTAAGGGTTGTCTTGGTGCTACTAATAGGAGTGTTCTTATACTAAAAACTTGGAATTCATCCTCATCTTTTGAGCTCAAGAACAATATTTGAAAGGAGTTCAAATATTGTGCCCATATTTTCATAATCAATGTAAGGAAATTGTTTCTTCTAATTCTTTTGTTATGCATGCATAAGGTCCTAATAGTTTAAGGGTAAACTATTAATTTTATGATATTAGAAATGTCTAATATCGAGTTTAAGAAACTTACAGAGGTTTACCCGGCGTTCTTTGGTGAAGAGCGTTCTTTATATCTCTTTGAAGCACACCATCCTTAACCTATTGCTTCACATATGCTTTCTCCTCGTCATCCAAAGCCGCAAAATGACAATCACCGTCCTTGTAAACCACCTCACCATGGTTGTGAAACCCTTTACCCTCGGCGGTGATAATGTTCCAAACTGCCCCGCTATCGTCACCTTGACAAGGGTAGTTCTGCACGGCTCGGATACGGAAACTGCATCCACACTTATTCGACCTACGTCGCTTCTCAGGATCATCAATTGGAGGAGGTCTACCATACCTTGAACATCGAAAGTAAGATGCCAACAACCCGCGTCTTCTGTTTTTTGGCCCATTATTCGCTTTAACCAAAGCAAAACCATGTTCCATTGCAATCTTATTCGCCCAATTAAAGGCATCATCACGGGTATCAAAATCCAATGTCGTCTCAAAGTACGGATTGTAATCAATGTTATTATTCCCGAAATCCTCTAACGAGTCCTGTTCAATGCAAATAGGACGCTAATTAGACATTAAATATTTAACATATATTAGTAAATCATGATCTACATACCTAAAATGTTATTAAACGGGATTATAAAAAATAAATATCATCTGACCATGCTCAGACATTAAACTTACATGACTTAATTAACCATGGTCAGACATAGAATTGGGTGTCATGACCATGGCTAGACATTGAAAATGAACGTCCAACCATGGTCAGACATCCATTTCCAACGTCTAGCCATGGTCAGGCGTTGAAAATGGATGTCTGGCCATGGCTGGACGTTTATTTTCAATGTCTGGTCATGGTTCAAGACATCCAGTTCTTTGTCTGACCATGGTATTTTTTCCAATTTTTTTAAAAAAATCCGCATTAGAATTCTAACTAAGTCGTAACGTAAATCAATTAACTTAATTAAGTATAAACAAACAATTAATGGATTCCGGAAAAAAAATGACAAATTTAAATTTTGATTAATTTGTAAACATACCGAAGATTGTTCGTCCGTCATGATAATCGATTTAGTGAAATTGTTGTTGTTCGATTTAGTGAAATTGTTGTTGTTGTAATTTTTTATTTATTTTTAGTTGAATTAGTTGTATTTGATTTTGGGAGAATTAGAGATAAGAGGGAGAGAAGAGAGATAGAGAGTCTAAGTACATAAGGGCATTATTGTCTTTCGTAATGAAAACGTCGTCGATATTTCCTAAAACGTCGTCGAGGCTAAACAGCCGCCTTCACAAGTGATAACGGGAGTAGTAAGGAATCTGATGACTATTCTATCTGTTTTTTTTTTCTTTTGGTTCAAACAGGCTCAATCTTCCTTGGGAGCGGAGGTGGATTAAGGGGTGCCCGGGTGAGCAAGTGCAAACCATAAGTTTGTAGAAATGAATAGGCATACGTTTTATTATGGAGTACTTAGCTTATCTACTAACCTGTAGTGGTTCAGTTGGTCGAGTTTCCATCCCGCAACCTGTTACCACGTTTGAATCCCGGTACCTTAGAAATTTGATACTTCGTATCTACTAATCTGTAGTATCTCAGTCTGGCCCCGTTTCTTTTGAAATGAATTTTGCTAAACTTTTCTAAATTGAACTTATAGGAGCTGATCGTTTCTGAAATGAACTTATAGGAGATGAATTTTTTTGAACTGAACTTATAGGAGCTGAACTTTTCTGAACTTATAGGAGCTGAACTTATAAGAATTGAACTTATAGGAGTTGAACTTTTCTGAACTGAACTTATACGAGCTGAACTTTTTTGAACTTAACTTATAGGATATGAAGTTAACTTAAATTAATTTAACTTAACTTTATTAATATTATTATTACACTTTTTAAAGATATTATTAACAAAAAAAATATATTTGGTGTAAAGTATATAAAATAAGATAATAAAATTTTCTCTATATATATATTATGTTATACTTATTATATCTTTTTTGTAATCATCTATATTTAATCGTTTTCCTCTGCTCTTTCTTTTTTATCTCCATCTTTTTTGCCAAATATTTGTCCTAATAAATATTGGTGTATATCTAACCCAAAGATTAGTGTTATTTAAAAAATTCTAGGACTCTAACTATAAAATGACCATCAATTTAACTTGAAGTCATAAAATAAATAAATTATATATAACTAATTAATTTAACAATAAATAACGTGAAACGGTCTCACAATGTGAGACAATCCTAATATATGAAACGACAACTCATATATTAGCATTAAATCATTGACTTATTTTACATATAAAATTGGATCGTCTTATTTTATAAATCGTGTTAATTTTAATTAATAAGTTGTTAACAAGTCTAACATAAATAATTTTAAATAAGTTAAGTTAAGTTAAGGTTGTTGGAACTTTTCTGAGCTGAGTTTATAGGAGCTGAACTGAACTGAACTTATAGGACCTGAACTTAATTTTGCTGAACTTTTCTAAACTGAACTTGAGTAACCTGAACTGAACTTAAAAGGGGTGACTTTAAGTTTAAAAGAGCATGCCCTTACTATGTTTTCAATGTATTTAGTCGGAAACTAGTTATAACATGTTTTCTACTCGAGATCTCAAAGTAATAAACTTGTATACTATTAACCATTGAATTAATTTAGATATACTCTTAAATGGCTTGCACCCGAGACTCCAAGTAATAAAACTTTTACTTCTTAACCATTGAACTACATACGTTTGCTGTCTAATCAAGTTCTAAACTTGGATTAGATCTAAATATTAATGATGAATTATTCGTCACTAACGACAAAGTACGTTTACTTTAAAGTACGACCATGAGAAAGAAACCAAAGTCACCCAAAAACTGCCTTTATCTCAAGAGACAGTCGATAGTCAAAAGAATCGACTCTAGGAACACTATGGATTCCTATCCACGACCTGGCACCTAATGTTCTGAAACATTTAGGACTCCATAACGTCGTCACAAAATGTCCTGCACAGTATCATTATAACCCGCATCTGTGATCGATCAGTCAACAGTTTGACTTATGGTTAGTTGAACCCACCATCAATCTACGTCACAAAATAATTGCCAGAGTTATCAGCTCATGTAGACAATTACGGACCCAAAACAAATATAATGTAATTCAGTTCACTTTGTGGTGTTCAACTTTGTCTGTACAACCCACATGAAAAACAAAATATGCAACATAACGATGATTTTATTAATAGTTTTATGAAAAAGATACAAGTCTGATCCATATAAAACAACTAATACAACTCAGGAACACGCTTAATTCCCATGGAAATAACGTGCCCTTCATGCTTATCATATCTTAACGGTTTAGTGAGAGGATCCGCAACGTTATCATCCGTAGCAATCTTGTCTATCACTATCTCCTTTTGCTCCACGTAATCTCTGATCATGTGAGCCTTCCGATGTATACGCCTAGACTTGTTGCTGGACTTAGGCTCCTTAGCCTGGAAGATGGCACCACTATTATCACAATAGATGGTGATTGAGTCATCCGAACTAGGAACTACGGTTAGTCCCTGTAAGAACATAATGAATCCAACTCATGCGCTCGACCTCTTCCGATGTTTTTGGTGCCTGAGCTTTACTCAAATGCATCCCAGAGACCATTGGAAGGTTCCCCTTCTTGGAGTTGGTCATGCTGAACCTCTCAAGAATCTTATCTATATAAGACTCCTGACTGAGAGATAACATCCGTCGTGATCTATCTCTGTAGATGCGGATCCCCAAAATTCTTTGTGCTTCACCCAGATCTTTCATCTGGAAATGGTTCTTTAACCAAACTTTTACCGAAGTTAAAAGAGGTATGTCATTCCCAATCAAGAGTATGTCATCAACATACAATATTAGGAAGACAATCTTGCTCCCACTTGACTTGATATATAAGCATGGTTCTCGACCGATCGAGTAAATCCATTCTCTTTCATCACCTGGTCGAAACGCATGATTTAAACACTACGAGAAGCTTGGTTAAGTCCATAAATGGAACGGCTGAAGCTTGCATACTTCTTAGGATCTTTAGGATCAATGAAACTTCGGGTTGTACCATGTACAACTCTCATCAAATAACCGTTTTAACGAAGGCGGTTCACTCCATTGACACAATTTCATTAGTCATGGAAAATCGGCAATCGCTAAGATTGATACAATGGAACGCAGCATAACTACGGGTGCAAACTTCATAATAGTGCAATCCTTGCACTTGAGTGAAACCTTTTGCCACTAGTCGTGCCTTGTATGTATCTGGTTGTCCTTCTACAGAATGCTTTATTTTATAAAGTCATTTGCACTGAAGAGGCCGAACCTTATCAGGTAAGTCAACCAGATCCCATACGTTATTCTCATACATAGAGTCCATCTCAGTTGCATGGCTTCAAGCCATAGCTTAGAGTCGGAACAGGTCATGGCACCTTTATAGGTAGCGGGTTTCGTTACTCTCTAGGAGTAAAACGTCATCTCTCCCATTCTCCTCGACCATACCAATGTATATCTGTCTGGAGGAATTGGAGACTCTACCCGACCTTCTAGGTTCCTCAGGAATATTTACCGCAGCCGATGATGAAGGAACAGTTTCCTCCATTGGTTGCTCGGTTGTTGGTTCTTGAATCTCCGACAGATCGAAGGTTCCATTACTTGTCCTATTCTCGAGAAATTCTTTCTCTAAGAACGTCGCACTAGCCGCAACAAAAAACTCGATGTTCGGTAGGCGAGTAAAAGTAATGACCAAACATCCCTTTTGGATAACCAATAAAGTATGTCTTGACCGATCGTGGGTCGAGCTTATCGTCAGGTCTCCACTTGACATAAGCCTCGCAGCCCCAAACCCGAATAAAGGACAAGTTAGGGACCGTTCCCTTCCATAATTCATATGGATTCTTGTCTACAGCTTTAGACGGACTTCGGTTAAGTATTAGAGCAGCTGACAATAGAGCATATCCCCATAATGAGTCAGGCACAACCGTGTGACTCATCATGGATCGAACCATATCAAGCAATGTTCGATTTCTCCGTTCGGACACACCATTCAATTGTGGTGTTCCAGGTGGAGTTAACTGTAGTACTACACCACAGTCTTTAAGGTGTTGATCAAACTCCATTCGAAAGATATTCGCCACCACGATCTGAACGTAGTGCTTTAATCTTTCTATCCAGCTGGTTTTCAACCTTATTCGGGAATTCCTTGAACTTGTCAAAGGACTCACTTTTATGCTTCATTAAGTAGACATAACCATATCTACTCAAATCGTCCGTGAAAGTGATAAAATATCTATAGCCATCTCTAGCGTTGATTGACATAGGTCCACACACATCAGTATGTATGAGTCCTAATAGGTCAGCAGCGCGCATTCCAACACCTTTGAAGGAAATTCGAGTCATTTTGCCTATGAGACATGATTCACACGTGCCAAAAGATTCATAGTCAAATGGGGAGATAGTCCCATTATCAATGAGCTTTTTCACGCGTTTTTCATTTATGTGTCCCATACGGCAATGCCATAGATAGGTTTGATCTTTGTCACCAACCTTTGCTTTCTTATTACTCACATGCATTATATCTGTGGTTTGATCTAAAACATATATTCCATTCATGGAAACAGCTTTACCATAAATCATATCGTTTAAAGAGAAAATACAGCTATTATCCTTTATTAAAAACGAAAAACCGTCCTTATCAAGTACGGAAACAGAAATAATGTTTTTCGACAAACTGGGTACATAGTAACAATTATTCAGCAATAACTCAAAACCACTAGGGAGTTGGATTACATATGTTCCCACTGAAACGGCAGCAACTCTAGCTCCATTCCCCACTCGCAGGTCCACATCACCCTTTGCGAGAGTTGTGATGCTTCTTAGGCCCTGCAAATGATTACACAGATGAGAACCACAACCAGTATCTAGTACCCAAGTTCCGAAACTTGCATGGTTAATCTCAATCATATGAATAAAAGATGACGTACCAACAGGAGTGACGCGGCCTGATTTTACGTCTTCAGCATACACGGGACAGTTCCGCCTCCAATGCCCAGTCTTGTGGCAATGGTGGCACTCCATGTTTTCCTTGCTCTTTGTCTTGCCTTGTGAGCTACCGCTAGTCTCACCACACTCTTGACCTTTCCTGGCTTTTTGAACTTCGGCTTCCCTACAGCTAGGTCAGCCTGAGCCTTGCCCTTACCTTTACCCTTGTTGCCAATCATGAGAATGTCCTGCTTCAAGCTCCCACTCAATTTCAGATCACTCTCGGTCTGTACGAGAAGTGAGTGGAGCTGATGAAGACTTTTCTTCATATCATTCATATAGTAATTTGCCTCTGAAAAGGGCAAAACCATCATGAAGTGAATGAAGCACTCGATCAATAATGATCTTCTCATCGATTTTGCAACCAAGAGCCTCCAGCTTCTCGACATTCTCGATCATAGCAAGAATGTGTGGGCTAACCGCTTGGCCCTTCTGGAGTTTCGCTTCAAAGAAGCGACAGGTATACTCATAGCTAACGATCCTCGGAGCTTTCGAGAACTCGTTAGAGAGAGTGGTGAAAATCTTGTTTGCACCCTGGGCTATGAATCGCCTCTGCAAATTGGATTCCATTGAAAAGATGAGTACGTTCTTTATCGCACCCGCCTCCATAACGAAATCACTATAAGCAAGTGATTCATTGGCTCCTGCATTGGGGCCTGGGTTAGTCGGTAGTGGCTAAGTCAAGTACTTGAGCTTACCGTCAGCAATGGCAGCATTCCGTAATGCCGCCTCCCATTCCGCAAAGTTGGACCCATCATTCTTCAGTCACGTGGACTGATTCATGTTGTCCATAAAGATCTTAAGCCAGGATTCACGTCCGAGCGTGGCACTTGGCATTGGGTTGTCTGTACTTCCAGCCATTTGTTATTTAGCAGTTATATCTATATATAACGGATTCAAGAAACTGTGAAAAGAAGAAAAAATATGATAAGAATTCATCGTTTTAAAATTAAGTCTTAATGCAAAAAACTGTTTAATGCGATGACTCATGCATTTATACAATTGACCTCCCTCAAGAATTATATAAATGATCCCAAGACTCAATTTCTGTAAATTGATAAGCCAACCTCTTGGCTAATTCTACCTTTAGAATTCTCGGTCGATAAATTTCTGTAAATTCTATCTTTTAGTCCATTATAATCCCGAGATATTACTCGGACTACAATGTTGAGGTAAAATAGGTCAACACTCACTACTTACCCAACGTAGAAGGGGTCATATTATGACTTCCGACGAAGAAGGGGTTCATAGTAGTTTTTCCTATAAAGACTAGTCTCAATTTTATTTATAGGGGAAGGTCCCATCATCTTAAATTTAATTCATTTTTAGTGAACAAATTGTCTAGCATTTCGTGAATGATTTAGACTAAGGTGATGGCCCTATGAACGATTGACATCTGTATGTCCATGATGAAAATTCAAACTATATGAATCATTTTTCATGCATTTTAGGTGGTTTGGTTTAGGCGGAATATGATGCAATTATTTAACATGTGAATGAAAAGCAAAAGAATGAAAAATACGTAAACTATTACAACGGTCCTAGTGTGGCCTATCTACCAAAAGAACAGTAAATACAAGTTTGGAATCCATCCTTATGGACCCGAGAAGCTTGACTTTGTCTCATCTTGGTCCATGTAGCGGGAGTGAGCATCCGATCTCCGTCTTTAGTCTTCTTAAATTACATTTAAAAATTACAAAATAAACCTATTTACATTCTAATTCCAAAACATAATTAAAAGAAAAATAAAAGGAGATTCGAGATCTCAAAATTACATCCAAACCATGTTTTCATCATTACGAAAACATGATTAACTAAGGCCACACTAGGTATTACATTTTTCAACCAATTGCAAAAATACGTAAATAAAACCATTCATTCATTCATTCATTCATTCGACAAAAATAAAATGCATCAACTATATAAATTAATTCTACAAGACATAATTATGTAATTATGTAGAGTAATTTATCCAAACCACCTTTTAAAATGATTAAAATTATGTGATAATTATTTAATTAGTCACAAAATTCGAATCAACAATAATCCAACAATAATTCATATTATCGTATAACATGAATCAAACAACATTATTTTAAACCGCTTTAAAATAATTAGGTATCTTTACATAAGTGAACTTCTTCACAACAAACCAACAACAGCAAAACATTATCTTTATAATGTTAAAATTGTAATTAGCCGAAAAAAAAACAAAACGAATTTTTTTTTTTTTTTAATCTACCCATCAGCTACGGCCAAAAAAAAAATTTTTTTTTTTTTTAAAACAGCAGCAGACCGAAAACAAAACAGGAAGAAAAAAAAAAATTTCTTGTACAGCAGCACGGACTGTGCAAAAAAAAATCCATTTTCGGTGTTGCCAATATTGCTACATCGGTACAAAATTCAATATTTAATCGTTATTAAATATTGATTCAAACTAGATTATTCAATTTAACCTTTAAAAATGAACATCTAAATCATGATTAAATCGATTATCCATATATTCATTTAATCACAATCGCTTTGAACATCATTAAAATTGAATCATTATACAAAAATTATCAACTTAAAACAATGAGGCCGAAAACAATAGCAACAACAAAAACAAAACAATTCCATCTTATTTTAATTTAATCCTTATCAAATTAAAACAAGTACAAATTTATTATATTGAATTTTAACCTTTTAAAATAACAATATCAATAAATCAACAATGGAAAAACAAGACCCAAAAAAACTGAATCACACGGCAAAAAAAAAAAAATCTGCCGTGACCAAAAATAAATTTTTTTTTTTCGGTTTTATTTTTTTTTTTTTCTCAAATTTATATTTCATAAAAAGAAAATCATATAATATAATTTTGTAGCCTTACGCTCTGATATCACTTGTGGGAAATAACAGTTTACTTCCCCTTTAAATTTAGGATTATAACAAAATTATAGAATATGAATTGCGAGTCATAAATATGAAAACGATATAAAATATAGAGAAAATGAATTGAACCTTTGGTCCTAGCAAAAGGCCTAAGAACAGATATCAAAGCAGATATCCTCCTAATCGTCACACTCAAGATTGATCGAGAAATGCCCTTGTATTTGCTAGAAAATTAGAGAGAAAAAGAGTATGTATCTTTTCTCTTGTGATGTGAATTGATGATGATAAAATTTGAGAGTTAGAATGAGTAAGACTCCTCCCATATACTCCCTATCACACGGCACAAAATGGAGAAAAATAAGGGATATTTTTCTCTTATTTTGTTACCATTTTGACCGAAATTCCTCAGAGTAATCTGGACTCTTTTTCGGTTATATTAGCTTCCATTTAATATAATGTTATACATATTATATTTGTCTAATATGTTGTCATACATTAATAAGGTCCATTACAACATTTTGCAGTGGATATATTAACATAACAATTATTATGAAATCGTATAATATATACTTCAATTATAAATATCGGTATATTTATAATCATGCTAATTAAATATAACGGTTTATGTTTAATTACGAATTAACATTTTAATTCGTTTAAGCTCACATTATATACTACAACTAAATATAACATTTTATATTTAATTACGAATTACAGTTAATTCGTCTTAGCTAACATTATTTAATCGTTATTAAATAATTATATCATCATCACTTTGACTAACCTTTTAGTCAAAAACACCGACAACCTTTTAGTCATTTAATAAGGCATCAATATGATTATTTTCTCAAATAATCACATCTCTCAATCACATCCTTTAGGTGTGACTTTTAGGGACCAGTTGATCACCGCCATCTGTATGACAATAACGTCAAACTTACCTAGCAAGTCAACCGTTATCGATAAACGTTAATCAACTGATTACAATACAAAGTATACCCTGTGAACCTATAGAGATTTATTTATGTTATTGCACTAACTGTGGAGGACACTGGCTCCAACAATCTCCAACAAATATAAACGTTCAAAACAGACAGATTAGTGCATTATGGGTATTTTGAGAGGTTTTCATTAACTTTAAGGGTATCATGTAGATTTTGAAAAAACGAGGGGTACCATGTAGAATTCGGAAAAATACAGGGGTACGATGTAGAAAAACCCTAAATATTAACATAACACTAGCCTTAATGTAAACAAATACAATATCTCAAAAGAAACTTTATTTGAAACACTAATATAAATATTCGCAAATAATTATTTAGAGATAAAAAATCTATTAATTGTTATACTTACTAATAAAAGTAAATGAGACCTACCTGCTAAAAAAGAAAATTTTGAGGTAATTCTTAGTAGAACAACACTAAAGTTTTTTCTTGAGAGAGATTTCGTGTTTACAAAATTTAAACGGAAAATTCCCATGATACCCCCTAAGTTTGACATTTTGCCCGAAATACCCAAATGTTTTACCCGAAAACCTTTGAGTGGCCATAACTCAGGTTTACAAACTCGGAAAATTACAAAAAATTTTTCAAATTGTTCATCTTTCCGAGAACTATAATTTCAAAAAAAAAATTTCGAGTTCTAAACTCTTGACCAAGAGATATGGCCACCCAAAGTTTGTTCGGTAAATAAAACTTTGACATACAAAAACTCCTAGCCTCGGAAAATTGTTCATTTTTTTTCAAATCGTTCATCTTTGACATACAAATAATTTTTTTTCCAAATCGTAGCTCTCGGAAAGATGAACGATTTGAAAAAAAATCGTCATTTTCCGAGTTTGTAAACCCGAGTTATGGTCACTCAAAGTTTTTCGGGTAAAAATTTTGGGTATTTCGGGCAAAACGTCAAAGTTAGAGGGTACCGTGAGAATTTTCCGAAATTCAAAATAGTAAAACAAAAATAAAATTAGTTGAAACAAATTCAAAAATGAAATGATTTATGTAAAGAAATAAGCTGATGAGTGTATGAGAAAAGA
This sequence comes from Heliosperma pusillum, assembly GCA_022085475.1. Taxonomy (NCBI): domain Eukaryota; kingdom Viridiplantae; phylum Streptophyta; class Magnoliopsida; order Caryophyllales; family Caryophyllaceae; genus Heliosperma; species Heliosperma pusillum. The sequence goes on from JAIUZE010066107.1 coordinate 246,680, forward strand.
AGAAAACAATTATTTATTTTTATCATTTAAAAGATAATATAAAAGTATGAATATTTTGATACTACTCTTGATTTACCTTAACCCGTTGGGACAAGCTGATCGGGTCGGATTTCACCATAGCAAAATAACAGGTCAATTCGGATTTGGGTCATTGCGGATCGTAGGTCTAAGATTTAAAGGTCTTAAATTCTAAAAAAAAAAAAATTGGCCAGTCGAATCAGATTTTCGGGTTGGGTCAAATTTTAACAAGTCTACTTATCATCGAGTTTATATAAATTTATATCAACCCAATCAAATGTCACAATGTCTGTGGTTGGACACAAATTCGTGCAAACTCAAAATGACCACACATGCACCTGACCTGATTGACTCATTCATATTTGTCTTCATATTCTCTTACACAGTTACACTGATATTGTACAACTCAAACTATTTGAAAAATAAAAAATAAGTACGTTGAACATACTGAAATGACGTGAATATGTTCCATAAACAGTTTCAAGCCATTACATATTTCAACAATTTCACAACTAAAGCAACTTAAACAACTATTTTAACAATTAAGGGACAAATAAACATTTTTTATGAAATCATTAGAGTACAAAATATATATACAGTCTGTGATAGTGGTAGAGCATAATTTAAACTAAATGTTTGGGGTGGTGGTGGTCGTAGTGATTTTAGTTGGGGGCAAACATGTAATGGAATATGAAAAACAGGAAAAAAAAATTAAATTTTTTGAACAAGAAACTATAAAATTTCTATCCACCAACGGGAGCGAAACTTTTTACTTATTAATTAAAATTATTCATTCATTATTTAGATTTCGCAAATAACATGTTTAAAAGCCAACCCGGGGTGTAAAACTAGTTACTTGTTAAAATTAATGAGTATTGGGCCAATTTTGTTTTCATTTATTATTTTATACCCCATTAGTTTAAGGAAAACATTATTTAAAATATAAAAATATTTCTTAAGCTAGGAGATAACGTATATATTAAAACTAAATTGTGCCCCTTTTAGAACAACACAAATCCCTATTTGGCCACTATATGTAGTGTATAAAAGAGATAGGCGAAATGTTGGCATGTTGCTCCACAATTAATGGCAAAAAATAAGGGCATAAGGCCCGACAGCTCTCGTTAAGCTGTACGTACTGGGATTTGGGGAAGAGATCAGAGTGTACAACATTACGGAGTAGCATACAATGCAGGAAATGGAAGGACTCGAGCACTATCTTTTTCAAATTATATTAATGTTTCTAGGTTCATATAAGGGAGGTTATGCCAATTGAGAAATGAGTAATCACATACTAGAAAGTTTTACTAATGCTTGTAAAACATAACCCAAAAAAAAGTTTTACTTATGATCAAACACCTCACATGCGTTGTCCGTCCCATGTTCTGGCAACATGTTTACATGCTTATCATTCACGATCGATTTTCTTTCAATTTTTAAGTAAATATATTGATTCAATTAAGCATGCTAGGATGAAAAATTAAGTTTGGCATTGCTCGACTTGTGTTCAAGAACTAACACTCGAGCTCGAGCAGATCTCCAGATTACGCGAGCTTGAAAAAATGTGCTCGTTATAAAGCTTGCGAGCTTTAATGCGAGCTCGAGTTCAAAACGAGCTTATATATAATTGATTTTTTTTTCTTCCGACATTTTCAATAACAATTCTTAAAGTTTATATGTAAAAATATTTGGCAAAATAAGTGAGACATTTGATATGTGTGATATTAAGATATCATCATGAAAAAATATTTTTTATAAAATATCAGTTATATCTTATCTAATCACACGAATTCGAGCTACTCGCAAACTTTTCGAGCCGAGCCAGCGTTTGCTCAGCTTGACTGGTTAAGCTCTCGAGCCGAGCCCGAGCCAAGTTTTGACCGAGCCGATCTCAAGTTGCTCGCGAGTTGTCTCATCTCTTTATCACCCCTAATAGTGACGATATTGTCCCTTTTACACCAACACTTACAAATTTAATCTTCGATTTCTTTCTAAAAGACCCCGTATGTTATTCCATCTCTACATCACTTGTTGTACGGAAGCGTCGATACTTGTTGTTGGGCCTCTAGTGCACTGGTTGTCCACTGTCTATAATAGTATGTTATTGTCCGCTTTGGACCAAGATCTCACAGATTTACTTTTGTGCTCCTTCTAGAGAGGCCTCGTACTACACTACTACTATATTTTGTGGACACTTATAAAAATCTTCTTTCACTTTTATTCAAACGATGTGAGACATGAGTTTGCACTCGAATAATCCTCCCCTCAAACCAAGGACCATCATCTTAACTCGAACATTGATCTCCATGGAGAACTTCCTCACAACCTACAGCTCCAACTTCTAGACACACCTTGCATCATCATGTCATAATAACCTCTCCTTAACCGACACATCATTAATCATGTCATCATTTTAGAGAAAAATGTAGTTGCTATTAATCGATTTTATCAAATAAAATACTAAAATCACATGAAAATTAATCTAATTAATTTTTAACTTATAAATCTTATATGTACAATATTTATGCAACATATGATAATTTTCTCATGCGAAAAGTTCATTTTAGCTATTTATGCCATAAAAATCACTATTTATGCCTTTTTAACAATTAAAAATCATAAATCATTCAAAATAAATCATATTTATATCAAATTTTACATACAGTAGTTAAAATATGCATGTGGTATCATACTAAAATTTCATGGCCAGATTCAAAGTCTAACTATTTTTAGCCATAAAATGTTTATTTTATTCATTAAAATGTGTTTATTTAACCAAAAATCATTAAATAAAGCAATAATCTTCCACAAATCATCAAAATTACCTATACTCATTATAGGACCAGGAGGTATAACATGCTTAAAAATTTCGTGAATTTATCGTATAAATCACTAATTTTCTAGTTTTATTTTGTTACTTTAACTCGTAAAAACTTTGTAAAACCGATTGCATGCAACATCCTATGCTCTGATACCAATTGTTAGGTTCATATACCTACACTTAAGACATTTCTTAAGTAATACTAATTAACTCTTTAATTAGTTTCAAGATCTAGTTACATGCTAACTATTTAAATCGAAATAGAGAAAGAAAAGTATTCCTCACATTGAGTATTATTCGTGTATGGGCACAAGTACAAGACACCTTCTTTTACTTGTTCTTGAGCTTAAGGATATATGGATGAACTTCCTAGCTCCAAATATAGGAACTCTCCTTGGTGATACACCTAGACTATCCTTAATCACTTGTTTATTGTTATACTAGAACAACAAACAAGATCCCCTTAAACCGAGTAAAAGACACTCGAAATTTCTACCTTAGAAACTCGAGTTCAAGCTACAAACACAAGTTCTATGAAACTTCTAAAGTTTCTAAGTATGGATTGATCTCTAGTGAGATGTAGTATATATTTTGATATGAGATTATGTGATGTCATAAGAGGAGAAATGATCTCCTCTTAAGCACACCACAAACGGCCAAGCATAGGGAGTAATGAGCATGCTCATTACTTTTTGTCTAAAAATGCATTAGGGTGGCTGTAGGTTTTAGGCTACTAATCATGATGCTTAATCTTGATTAGAACAAAATTAAAACCTAACCCTACCCTAGATAAGGCACAACCGGTTTTATTGTATAATATGGACTCCATTTTACATTTTGTGATTTTGTCATTTGTCACACATGTGACATGTGACATGTTATCTTATAATATAAATATGTATTTAACTAGTTTAAATACAATTTCATGTCAAATAAATTAAACTTAACATTTTAAGTAATAATTTATAATCACACACACACACACACACACACACACACACACACACACACACACACACACACACACACACACACACACACACACATATATATATATATAGAGGGAAGATCAATTGAGTCCACCCCATTCCTTAGAGTCCTTGAGTCCTCTTGTAGGCCATTAGATCTTGAAAAATGGATGGTTGAGATTGGTACTCCCAAAAGATGATTAGTGAACTAATTTCCCACTCTCTCTCATCCTTACTAATTAACTCTAATCACCACCCTAATTCAATATATAACAATTTTCACTTAATTCCTTCTCTCTCATCTCACATAATATTCTTCCAACCATCTCTCTAAAAACCTAATAAATTCAAAATCTCTCTTCCTCACTTATCTCCACCGACCACCACTACCACCTCCCTCCACCACCGTCACCACCCGACACCAACACCACATCCACGACCACCTTCTCTTCGCCATCAATCACCCACCACCACCGACGACAACAACTCACACCCACCCTTAAAAAAAACCCCAAAAAGTTCAGATCCGCCGCTCCAAAACCGCCGTCGCTGCCACCACCTCCACCTACGCCTCGGACCACCAGCACCACCTTCCGCCGCGGCCTCCTCACCTAGCACCACCGGACCACTCCGCCGCCTCCCTCTTCCCTCCATCTTCTTCTCATTTGTTTTCCAGATCTGGAAAATGGAGGAAAGTAGGAGGGAGGAGAGAGGTGGCGGAGTGGTCCGGTGGTGGTGGTGGTGTTCGTCGGTGAGGGTATACTCCGGTGGTGCTGTTCGGTGAGGGGGGTCGTGGGTGGTGAGCGTGGGGGTCGTGGATGGGTGGTGAGTGTGGGTTGTGTTTCTTTTTTTCATTTTTTTTGTCTTCTTCTTCTTTGACTCACTGTGTGGGTTTTGTTATTGTTTGCTTTCTTTCCTTTTCATCTTTTTTATTTTTAATTTTGTATGTGTGTTGTGGGTGGTGTTGTCAATGTCCCATTGTTGTTGTGTCTTTTTTTTTTTCATTTTATCAGATATGTTTGTATGATTGTGTTGTGTCTTTTTATTTCAGATCTAAAAAAAGGGGTGTTAAATGTAGATACGTCTATTAAAGTAACACAAATTCTCTATTAAAGTAACACAAATTCTCTATTAAAGTAACACTAATTATTAATACTAGATCTGAAAAAGGGTGTCAAGTAACAATGACTTCTATTAAAGTAACACAAATTCTCTATTAAAGTTACACATTTTATTTATTAAAGTCACATATATCGTCTATTAAAGTTACACATTTTATTTATTAAAGTTACACATTTTATTTATTAAAGTCACATATAAAGTCACATAACTCTTGTTTTCATATTTTTTTCTAGATCTACCTTTTTTGTAAGTGTGGGTTGGTTTATTAAAGTAACATTTATTAAAGTGATACAAATGCTCTATTAAAGTTACACACGTTATTTATTAAAGTAACATTTTTTTTCTAGATCTGAAAAAGTTACACATTATCTATTAAAGTAACACAAATTCTCTATTAAAGTTATCTATCTTATTTATTAAAGTCACATATACCGTCTATTAAAGTTACACATTTTATTTATTAAAGTCACATATATCTTATATTAAAGTAACACACATTATTTATTAAAGTAACACAAAATGACCTTAAAAGTTACACTTGTTGATGTTAGATCTGTTTCTTTTTTTAGTTTTTACTCTTGTTTTCAAATTTTTTTTCTAGATCTACCTTGCTTTTTACATAGTTTTTACTACAATTACACTCATAGAGGACTACAGTTACACTCTTAGAGGACTACAGTTACACTCATAGAGGACTACAGTTACACTTATAGAGGACTACAGTTACACTCATAGAGGACTAAAGTAACACTCATAAATTTGTAGTAAATTACGTAGATTCAACATGTAATAAAATTCAAAAAATTCCACTCAAAATGACCTAAAATTACTAAAGTTACACTCGTAAAATATTAGAATTACACTCGTAAATCATCAAAGTTACACTTGTAAAATGTTAAAATTATATAAATTCAAATTTTTATGTACAAAACCGTCTTAAAAAAAATTAAAGTTACACTCCTAAAATGTTAGAATTATACTCGTAAAATGTAAAAAATTATATAAATTTAAATTTATAAGTAATAAACCGTCTTAAAAAAATATTAAAGTTACACTCGAAAATCATCCAAGTTACACTCGTAAAATGTCAAAATTATATAAATTCAAATTTTTATACAAAACCGTCTAAAAAATATTAAAGTTACACTCGAAAATCAGCAAAGTTACACTCGTAGAATGTTAAAAGTATATATATTCAAATTATTATATCAAAACCGTCTTTAAAATTTAAAGTTACGCTCGAAAATATTAGAGTTACACTCGAAAAGTATTAAAGTTACACTCGTAAGGTGTTAAAATTGTTTAAATTCAAATTTTTGTATACAAACCGCCTTAAAAACTTAAAGTTACACTCTAAAACATTAGAGTTACACTCGCAAGCGTCAAAGTTACACTCATAAATCTCAGCAGCTAAAAAGTGCTCAAAAGTGCTTAAAAGTGTTTAAAAAGTGATTAATTATAAGCTAGAGAGAGAAAGTTAATTAATTAGTGCATAGGTAATTAATTAGTGATAAGTGTATTTTTTAATCTCCCAAATCTCAGCCATCCATCTCCCTCATCCAATGGCTAGGATGAGGACTCGAGGACTCTAAGAAAATGGTGGACTCAATTGAACTAAGCTATATATATATATATATAAAATGGGTCATCTCATATTTGGTTGACATGATCTACAACTAATTGTAATTATGAACAACTAATCATGCTTATCTCAAATGTCTCATAAACATTAAGCATTCTATTTTAAAAATTATATTATTGAATCTTATTTAATCGTATTACAATAAGATAAATTTCTCACTTGTAAACTTGTTCTGTTTAATGGATTAATTAATCTGTATCTATATACAATTAATTAACTTTCTTGATTAGGTAATCGTCCTTTCGGTGTGACCTCAAGGGATCAACTGATCACCACCGTCATACGACAGTAATGTCAAACTCTAGTAAGCCAATCATTACCGATTAATGTGGACCAATTGACTATAATGTTAATCATCCATTTGTATTCTTGTTAATGAGATTTAATTAAGTGATCGCACTATTGTTGAGGACACCTACTCCAACAAATAGTACAATATTGTTCGCTTTGGGTCAAGCCCTCATGGATTTACTCTTGGGCTCATTCCTAAAGATCTCGTACTACTATATTTTGTGGACACTTATGAAGATCTACTCTCACCTTTATTCTACCGACGTGGGATATGGGTTTCCACCCTAACATCACTGATGTGAGATTTGGGTTTACACCCTAATATCCAACCTTTCTATTTCGTTATTTGTGATCGGTTATTATTGTTACTTTAATCTATATACAAAAATCGAAAATATAGTGATGGAGCTCAATATATATGGGGTAGCCATAATATTTATGTTATTTGCCTTATATTCAACCGTACAGTAAAGTTGTAAAATTTTGTTATCCATGTAACCACCCGAATTATATAATAAAGGAAATAACATAAATATAAAAATAATCGAAGTCTAACAATAATAATAATGGGTCAATGTGGCCGAAACACCCGACTAATCCAGATCGATACTGAATCCAAAGTAATAAAAGCAACTACATTATTCGATGTTTCTCAATAAAATTAAATTCCTAAATAGTTTATTCATATCGCCTCACAAAGTCTCTCAGGCAATTAGCGTCAAATCAGCATTCGATCAAAATAACCTGAGAAGGGAGGCGACAATTAGTCGAGAGTAACTAAATGATCTCCCACTCATGTTTACAACATGCTGAATTAACAAACAATAATTAATACAATTGAAAGCTGGTAAATGACATGAAAAATTTCATATAACATGGCATGCAACCAACTTACCATACCATGGTGATATCATGCAACTTTACAACCTAGACCATATGGAACCATTAGACCATAAATACTTAAAAGATTAAAAGTGACACAAAATCCATAGCAACATGAAGTACAAATGTTAGAGTCAAGTATGGCGAATAAAGTGAACTCATTTAAGTGAATAACGACTTGCCTTTAACTGCTAAAGCGTATAACGAACTACCTCTAACTGATGGAGCGTATAAGAACTGTCTCCATCAATGTGGTGCGTATAGCGAATTTCCTCCACGGTACTACGTATAGTGTATAATCACTGCCTATGTGCCTAAGACCTGATCAAACTTACTGTACAGCGAACGACACTCGGGACCCAAAGCGTATAACGAACTGCCTCTGGCTACCCCTGAATATGTACTCAAAATAATCTCAAACTAGGTGGCGTTAGTTCATTCTGATAGTATGTAACTAACTCTATCGTCACCTATATCGATAGCTGGCTATACCGATACAATATAACTGACTGCATCAACAATGCGTGAATAACATCACGACTCAAACCATAGAACAGTATAGTTGATTGTTCAACTTATCATATAAATAAACACAAATTCTCATTTGTGACGGACCGACCCGTCGCAAAGTTGCGACGGGTCAAATCCCCCTCCACAAAGAGCAAGTGGGGGGGACAAGTGGGGTGCAAATGGAGCCCCTCACTTTCCTTGCCACTTGCTCTTTGTGAGGGGGATTTGACTCATCGCAAGCTTGCAACGGGTCACCCCGTCACAAGCAAGACTTATTGATAAATAAAAGTAACTAATGACTTATGCAATCATCATGTTAAGATACAATAGAGTATAACCAATCATATGAAACGGGTATTAACGACAGAGGTTACATTAACCTCAACACACAAGGTTACATTAACCTCAACACAGAACCTGAGGTTAAACTAGCCTCAACATAGGACCTGAGGTTACATTAACCTTGACTATAACCTCATCACTGGACTTGAGGTTACATTAACATCAACCTTGACCTCGACACAAGACATGAGGTTACATTAATCACAACTATAACTTTGACATAAGACACGAGGTTACATAAACCTCAACTATGACCTCGTGAAATTACATAAACAACAACGATAATAAGACACCGCAATGAAATTATATCAACCATGTATTACTTCTTTCCGGCATTATCAGCTCCATACTTCATTTCAAAAGTCTTCTAAATAGATTTAACAGATTTGTTATTGATAAAAAAATCAAAAATTGGATTAGTCATATGACTTAGCATTTGACCACAAACAAGTTTGCTGTGTTTTTCATAGATTAAATGTTGATGTTGAAGTTCACTAGATTGGGTAGAATAAGTAATATGTCTGGACAGCCGGTTGGCAACACATAGTCGACCTCAAGTTGCTCGAATAATATGAACATCTTTTGCAGTTGGTCCTATTTACTAAGAGGTTCTGGTTCAGATGAACTAGGGTGAGTTGTAGAGGTAGCAAAATCTATTTTATAAGTAAATAAAAGGAGCGGTTACAAAATTTAGCTTCTAAATTATTGAGAGTATTGAGTTGTTGAAACTTGAAAGGTCATAACAATAACTAAAATGGATTAGGTTAAAACTTCAGTACATCGTAGTATGATACTTACTGCCTTGAAAGCTTAATCGCCCTCAACACGGTGTTGTCAAAGCACACGACGCTCTTCGAGGTACACACAACACTCCTTCAAACGTGCACTTAAAAGAAAGAGTATGAACACGTAAACATTTTCTTAGATACAATAAGAAACTAAGAGAAGAGAAAGTATTTATGAGTGTAATTGTGGGTGATTAAAATGAACAAGGAAACATCTTAAGGGGTTGTTTGGTTACCCACTAAATAACATAAGAACTTAAATTCATGTGAATTGTAAAATGGGCATGTTGTTTGGTTGCCCCAATTCACATGAATTGGAAGTTCCCATGAATTCCAATTCCTCCATAATGGAGGAAGTGGCTTACCTAGGTCCTCCTAGGTAAGTTAGAATGCCTACATGAATTACATTTCCTCCATGGCAACCAAACACTATTTACTAATTCACATGAACTCTAAAATCATGTGTTTTTTTACTTCCTAGGCAATACAAATTCCCACATGCAACCAAACAACCCCTAACTATAGTGGAGAGAAGATCAAATTCTGATGCAGAAAATAAATGAAACTCGAGAATCAAAACTGACTTTTGGGAGAAATAAGAAGAATGAAGACTCCAATACTGAATACGCTGGATATGAAGAATCCTAGCGCTCCCCAAAAAATATAAACACGAGAAAATAATTACTTGTCATTAGAACAAAGACGTACAAACCACATATCGTGGAAAAAGTCTATTTTAGCCTCCAATTACAAGTACTCCCTCTGTCATGGTGTATTGTTGACATGGGCATAGATTGTTGTCCTTTCATTTTGGTACAAAGACCAAAGAAAGAGTGGGGGACCATTTGTGGTTCCACTTAATGGATGACAAATGGATAATAGCCCCATTGGTAATCAACTTACTCATTGAAAACCTTTCTAATATAGAAAGGACAACAATTCACTGAGACACCCTAAAAAAAAATAAGACAACAATTGACCGGAACTGAGGGAGTATCAAGTAAAGGGAGACTTGACAGAATGATCATTATTTTATCTATTTGGACAAAGTTAAGAGACAAAAGAAGGAAGAGTAACAATATCTCAATTGCACTTTTACTCTTGCATTTCCAACCCTTCAGTTGGCCACCAGTACAAACTATCAACCGTCGACCGAGTACTTAGTTGTTTTTGAATGTTCGGTTCAGCATAATTTTCGGTAGCCTATGGAATGTTCGATTCATATAAGAGGGAATAATGAATGAGCTAAGGGGTATAGAGGGAAAAAATGGGATAGTTCGTAATAAATTTCGGTGTTTAGTTTAAACATGAAAGAAAAAGCCCCAAGCCCAACCACCGCCACCAACTGTACCCAAAACTCCACTCCCGCCACCAAACAATTACACCACACCAGGCACCAGCAACGCCACTCATAGTCATCGCTAACCCCTAAACTCCAATCGACCGTCGACAGCCTCCTACCCCGTCAAAACGTCTACCAAGTCTCAAGACCCTAAAAATTCACTCCCACCAACAGATATCCCAAGAACGCGGTATTTCCCCATGCTTTTGCATGCAAGGGAAGGGATTTCATGGGTGGTAGGATGATTTTCTAATTTCTCAACATATTCAGCCCAACATCATATGGAAAGGTAGATTTCAAATTAGGCATGTTTCAGGAAATGCAGAGATTTTGAAGGTGATGACAGTTTTTGTTGTACGATGATTGATGAAGAGTATGAGAATAATGCTTGTGCAACAAAATAAATTCCACGGAAGTGTACAGGCCTTTACGTGGGTAGGAAGAACTCTTGCTGCTCCAGCTTGTTATTGCGCTTCAATTACTCCCGGTTTCTTATCAGCATAGGTGCTACGGTGCTATCTAATAATCAACTGTGAGTTAAGAGTTGTCTTTAGCAAAGCTCCAACTACTAGCCCAGTAAACAAGATTTCCCAAAAATCACATTATTTCTGCAGTGGTCAGTTATTGAAACAGGACGCCAAACAGCAAATATCACCAAAGTTTAACAGCAAAATAATGAGACAACCATATATTACAGACCTACAAGACCCTCTAATAACTCCGTATCTCTATCACTATAAGGGGCAGGCTCAGGCACTGGCCAAGGCCTAAGATCGAGAAGTGTAGAATATTTCAAGCATGATCAGGAAATCAAGCAACTCAAGACAATCACATTACATTGCATATACAATCTCCCCACTGCTATCGATATCAAGCTCAGAATCTGTGAAGTCGTCTATGTCCTCGTCCATGTCAAGTGTATCCGAGAGGAAGCTGAGGGACCCGGCAGCCGGTATTGTAGCTTCCGAGATGATTTGCATGATGGTATCAATGCTTTGCATGGGTTGTTCCGGTTCTTGAAATTGGTTGCTGAAGGCATTTTCATGCATCAGGTCGGCTGGAAGGTTTCTGAGAAACCACTCGTGCCTCTTTATCTCAGGAATCGTTATCCTCTGCGATACATGGGTTAACAATTTCAAGTTAAATTCGCAGAACCGGGAGCAAGTCAGCAAGCAAATCCCCATAGATGACTATTCTCTCCAATTCATTCAACTTTTTAACATCCACAATGGCACAACTATAGACTCTATAAAATTACTCCATAGAGCAATAGATAGTGGATGACCAAATGCGAATTGCTCACGATTGAACATAAAAATTGAGAGTTAGGGTACAAGTGGCACGATTATTCCTTATCATGAGGGCAGTAAGTCAACAATGTTCTCTAACAACTCGAAAGTGAATAATAACAACAAATGTAAAAAAAAATGTTAGAGATAGAGAGAGAAAGGGACAGTTTAATCTAGGTTTCAGCGCCGATACAATGACGACGCATAAACATCAAAATAGCTCTTCTTCTCAGGCTCTTTCTTCAAAAAATCAAAAAAATCACAAAAATAGCTCAATCGTTTCCAAAATAATTGCTGCAACTGATGATTCAATTAATAGGATTAGGCTTGGTGAACCGTCTTCTTCTTCAAAAACCAAAAATGTGAATGAAATCGTTGGGGTAGCGCCGTATGATTTAGAGGCTCTTGTTCCGGAGGATAGTAATGTTGGGTGGAGAATTGCTGGAAAAGGTAACTCTTCTTTACCTGCTATTGTTGAGGAACCACATGAATTGTTACAATTTACTGTGGATGATGTTAAGGAGGAGTTAGACTTTTGGAAAAACTCTGTTTACTGCTTTATATTGGGTGCAAATCCTCCTGTGGATGTTGTCGAAGGGTTTATAAGGCGTATATGGAGGAATTATGGTGTTGATAGGGTGTCCTTTTGTCCTAATGGGGTTTTTCTGGTGAGGTTTAATACAGAGGAAGATAAAAATGGTGTGTTAAAACAGGGGCATTTCCTCTTTGATAATAAACCTTTGATTGTTCAGCCTTGGGGACCTAATATTGATTTAGTAAAATCGGAGGTGAAGGAGGTTTCAGTTTGGGTCAAATTACGCAATCTACCTTTAAAATTTTGGGGGAAATGTATCCCTAGAATTGCAGGTCTGATTGGGGAGTATGTTAGATGTGATGGTGCGACCTTGGAGAAAACACGTCTTGGTTTTGCTAGGGTATGATTATGGTTCCATTTGGCCTTTCTATACCTGAGTATGTCAAATTCTTGGACGAGGATGGTCAGATTGTAACAGTTCAGGTGGAATTTGAGTGGAAACCAATTCTTTGTCAGAAATGCAATGGGATTGGACATGATGTGGGAGTGTGTAGGAAGAATCTAGGACAGAAAAAGGTCCAGGAGGTAAAGAAACAGTGGAGGAGGAAGGATCATGTTATTCCATCCAATATATTTGTACCTAAGGAGAGTGTTAGTTTGGTTCAGGTGACTCCTATGGAAAAACAGGGAGAAGTTCTTCAGCAAAGTGTTGTGGTCTCTGCTAAAACACCTGTGAGACCTGTAATTAGGTTGAGTAGGCAGGAGTTGGTGGATGCAGGACAGAGTACGCAGAAATTTGGGACTTATACTTTTTTGGAAGCTCTGAACAATGCTACGCCTAGAGTTGGTGTTGGTACACATGGTAGTGACATTCCTCCTGATGGGGGGAATGAATAACTTTGGTTTTTGGAATGTGAGGGGAATGAACAGTCCAGCTAAACAGAATAGTATTAAAAGTTTCTTGCATCATTATAAAGTTGGATTGTTTGGTCTCCTTGAGACCAAGGTTAAACCCTTGGCTCTAAATGGTATCAGAAATAATTTGTGTGCTAATTGGTGTATTACAACTAATTCTAATTGGCATAAAGGTGGGAGAATTTGGGTTATTTGGCAGCCTGATAAGTTTAGTGTTTTGGTTATAGAGTATAATGCTCAGTTTATACATCTTAGGGCTACTGATTGTGGAACTGGGGAGACATTTTACATAACCTTTGTCTATGCTTTTAATGGGGTTGAAGAAAGGAAAGCTCTTTGGAATAGGTTGGTCTCTTATACGCAGCTTTATAAGGAACCTTGGATTATTTGTGGTGATTTCAATACTGTGCTGGCTCCTTCTGAAAGGTTAGGGGGTGTTACTAGTGAAGAGGAAATGAGAGACTTTCAGAAGTGTGTGGATGGATGTGAAGTTGTGGATAGTCCTGCTGTTGGATCTTATTTTACTTGGACAAATAAGCAAGAGGCTCTTACAAGGGTTTACAGTAGGTTGGATAGGGTTCTTGTGAATCAGGTGTGGAGGACAAAATTCCCTTCCTTGTATGCACATTTCTATGTTGAAGGTGTCTTTGATCATACTCCTTGTGTAGTGCAGCAAAATGATTATAATCAGATTAAGAGAAGGAGTTTTAAGTACTTTAATATGTGGAGTAGGGACCCTGGGTTTAAAGAGTGTGTGGGGAATCATTGGCAGGGGCATTGGTATGGGACTAAGATGTTCATTTTAGTTAAAAAGCTTAAGAGCTTGAAGTTTCCTTTGAAGCAGTTGAATAATGAAAGGTTTCATGATGTTGAGAATAATGCTATTAGAACTTTGAAGCTCCTTGAGCATATTCAGACCCAATTGAGAGATGATCCTAGGAACTATATTCTGATTTCACAGGAGATTGATATTGCCAATACTTATAGAGAACTCAAAGCTGCAAGTGAAAGCTTCTTAAGGCAGAAAGCTAAGGATAACTGGGTGGCTGAAGGTGATGACAATACTAAATATTTTCATAGAATTATTAATTCTAACCAAAGAAGGAGGAATGTGGGGAGGATAAAGAGTATTCATGGTAATCTTTGTGAAGATCCTGCTGATGTCCAAGCTGCGTTTCTAGAGTTTTATCATAACCTGCTTGGCACTAAGGAAGTGACTATGAAGGTTAGCTGTTATGTTGTTCAGCAGGGGCCTAGATGTTTGCCTGAACATGTTCAATTGCTCTTGGCTCCTGTGACAAATGATGAGATTAAAAAGGCTATGTTTAGTATTCCTAAGCATAAGGCACCAGGTCCTGATGGTTTCTCTAGTGCTTTCTTCATTGATGCTTGGGACATTGTAGGAGAGAATGTTTGTGATGCTGTGAAGGATTTTTTTCAGACTGGTAATCTCTTGAAACAAGTTAATCATACTGTCATTACCCTTATTCCTAAATGTGAGATGCCTGAAAATGTAACTCAATTTAGGCCTATTTCTTGTTGTAATGTGATCTATAAATGCATTTCTAAACTGTTATGTGATAGATTGGCTCATGTTTTACCACATATTATCAGTACTAATCAAGGGGGTTTTATTAGGGGAAGGAGTATAGTGGAAACCATTCTAATTTGCCAGGATTTGGTTAGAGTTTATAATAGGAGGGCTGTTTCTCCTAGATTTATGCTTAAAGTGGATCTTAAGAAGGCTTATGATTCGGTTTGTTGGGAGTTTTTGAAGCAAATGTTGCAAGCTCTTCTTCTTCCTAATCACTTCATTCATCTTATAATGGAATGTGTCACTACTGCCTCTTATTCATTATTGCTTAATGGGGACATGTTTGGAATGTTTCAAGGCAAGAAAGGATTAAGACAAGGGGATCCTCTTTCTCCTTTGTTGTTCACTATTGCCATGGAGTATTTATCCAGAATTTTGATGTACACTACTGAGCATATGAAGTTCAAGTTCCATCCTATGTGTGCTCCTCTTAAGCTTTCACATCTGATGTTTGCGGATGATCTCCTCTTATTCTGTAAAGATGATGTTGATTCTATTATGACAATGTTGAGATCTTTCTCTACCTTTTCTAAAGCTTCTGGACTTCAGATGAATGGTTCAAAGACTAATGCGTATTTTAATGGAGTTCCTGTTTCTGTCAAGGCTGATATTCTGCAAGTTTCTGGAGTTAAGGAGGGGAAATTGCCTTTTAAATATCTTGGTTTGTCCATCACTGCAGGAAGATTAACCAAGAAGGATTGTCAGGTGCTGGTTGATAAGATTATGGAAAGAATTAGGAGTTATGGTGCTAGATTTCTATCTTATGCAGGAAGGCTTGTGCTTGTGAATTCTGTGCTCACTTCTCTGTATACATATTGGGCTAATATTGTTATAATTCCTAAAGGAGTTATAAGAAAGATTGACTCATTGTGCAGGAATTATCTTTGGGATGGAAAAGCTGATTATATGAAGACTCCAATGGTTGGTTGGGAAAAGGTCTGTCTACCTAAGGTTGAAGGTGGGTTAGGAATAAGAAATGGTATTGTTTGGAACACTGCTGCAATTGGAAAGTTGGTTTGGTGGATTTATACTAAGCCTGATAGTCTTTGGGTTAAATGGGTTCATCAAGTGTATTTAAAGGGTACTTCTTTCTCTATTTATAATTTTCCTGTGGATGTAAGTATTGATTGGAAGGCTGTTTGCAGGGTTAGAGATGCATTTGCTAGTGGCTATTGTGCTGATCAATGGATAGCTGATACTAATGGTTACACTGTTAGTAATGGATATGAGTTTTTAAGGTACAAAGTTCAGGAAGTGTATTGGGCAAAGTATATATGGAATGACTGGTGCAGTCCTAAGCATCAATTCATAGGGTGGCTCATGAAGAGGGAGGCTCTCAAGGTGAAAGCAAAACTGTTTGATATTGGTGTATGTCCTGATGATATTTGTCTGCTTTGTGGTGCTGCAAGAGAGGATCATAACCACTTGTTCCAGGAATGCTCTTATAGTCTGAAGTTGTTGCAAGGCATGGCTCAGAATTGTCATGTTCAGTTACCTAATACTCAAGTCATGGATTGGGTTTATCAATCTCAGTTGCCTAGTTTACAGAAAAAAGTTATTGGTTGTGCTTTTATGGCCATTTTCTATGCCATATGGAAGCAAAGAAATCGAGTTAGAATTGAAGCTTGTCTGCAGATGCCGTCATTGGTGTTGGAAGAAACAAGGAAGATTGTGAGGAGTAGAGTCCAAGCTAAGCTTAATGTGTCTATACCTAGAAGAGATCTTGATTGGCTTGATAGTTTGTTGTTAATGAAACGTTGAAGAATTTGTATTCCTAGTAGTTGGTAGATCAAAATAGTCGTATTGTAATACCTGATTTGATTTTAATAGATTCTTACATTTCACCAAAAAAAAAAAACAACTCGAAAGTGAACCAGAAAAGTCCACGGAATCTTTTTATGAATCAGTCAATTAAGGATAAAGTGAAAAGTTTTTTTAAGTCCGAGCCTCCGAGGACCCAATCACTCCATCAAAACCAAAACAAGGGTCACAAGCAAAGAATTGGTGAACAGCTAATGATTATCAAGGAAAGATGACAAGCAATAAGAGCACTAACCGATTCAGGGTCTTGAACAAAGATTCTGGAGATGAGGTGGCGACATTCTGGAGATAGACTTATATTTTCAGGAATAGTATACTGAACACTTAATATTCTCTGCAAGAACAATAAATTAGGGAAAGAGGCTCACTAAAAGGAACATTGAAAATAGGCTAAAGAGGCTAAAATTGAGAACACACACTTGTATCATCTTTCGGAAATCCTTGGGTTCCTCGGGATCCTCAAACGGATATCCACCAATCAACATCACATACAAAGTCACTCCACATGACCACACATCTGCAATCTGCAGTAGATAACAGAACACCATGTCAGCAACATGCTGCTTTGTGATATAGATGCAAATAAAACAAACTCAAATGTGTATGCAAGATGGATTATGCTGTTGCAAGCAGAAAAACATCATTAAAAGAGCAGCACAACTATCTAGAATTAACAAGTACTGCCAGAAAATACTGTACTGTAAAATCTGTGATGCGTTGTAACTTGTAAGTGCTCAGATATCCTTTCCAGGTTAAACATTAGTGATCGGTTCTAAAGTGGATGGTACCTTAATCATCAAAATTACGATAATAGCTAGATGTTATTACGAACTCAAATCAGGAAGGAGATCAATCTTTCTGGAACTGGAGAACTAAAAATATTGGAAACCCACCAGCCTACAAGAGTCCTCAATTTTTGCAACTAAAACTCATCTAGCAATCAATGGGCCCATTTAACTCTTGGCGTCCCCAGAATTAGAAGATAAGAAACAGGAATGAATTAAGCGCCTGCGAATTCCTGATATTTCTGCAGCTTTTGACAGGCCAGTACCAGTTCAATGATATCACTATAAAATCCGGACAAAGAATAAACAAAAAGCTACTCATATTAGTCCTTGTGCAAAAGAAATTTTGCACATGACAACTGGGGATTCCATAACCCGCAACAAAATCAAAAACAGCCAATATGCAACTTAAGACTGGTAATTAGAGAAAACAACTCTGTCGCGTCCTGTTACAACAAATCGAAAAGTACAAAACGACAAACACCAAGGAGACAGTCATAATGAAAAAAAAAAAAAAAAAGGCAGTCAGTATGGAATCAAATTTCCAGATCACAAACGGTTCATGTTTCTTGCTTGTCATGATATCCAAAAGGTTTCCAATATAGAGAGTAATAACCATGACGCAACAAAACAGACTGCAATATTTTTTACCTATCAGATGACAGCAATGACAGAAAGTTTTGAAATGAAACACTACAATTACGTTTTAAAGGTACAGTAAACAAATGAACACAAAATGTTCAACCATCATCATCATATCATTCAGCTCATACAAGACCTTTGAAACTTTTGTGTTGATTACAGGGAAATAAATCACACCAACACATCAGCAACACATTATGGAGGTCATAAGAACCTTATAAAGTACACATTAGCTTTGTTGCATTAAACCAGAGTGAGCACCAATGAATAGAATCATAAAATGTCTTAAATCAGCATTGACATCATACACAAAGTTTATACCTTGCCATCATACTCTTTCCTCAGCAACACTTCAGGAGCGATGTAAGCTGGTGTCCCAACGGTAGATTTAGGTTGTGAATGATACACTGACGACTGGAAGAAAGAAACATAAAAAGCTTATTCGCAGCCAAAAAATACCTCGATGGAAATCAAGCCAAAACAATAAGGACTATGTTTAATTGATTTAAAAACCAAAAAGGGCAGTAAGTAGGGAACTAAATTTGAGACCTTTGAGTAACCAAAGTCGCATATCTTCAATCTAGGCGCAGGACTTCCATCCAGTAAAGTATTCTCCAACTTTAAATCCCGATGGCACACTTGCTTCATTGTGATAACATTCAAGACATAAATAAAATTAACAGATTAACTTCTTTTGACAACGAGTACACTGAAAAACATCTATAACAAGGGTGGAGTAACATACCATGGCATGACAGTAGCTTACACCAGAAATAAGTTGTTGGAAGAAAAAGCGAGCCTGCATTAATGTCAATGTCAGTACAACTTAAAAGAAAAAAATTAATACTAATAAGGGAAAAAGGCATCCATGGGAAAAAAACCTCATCCTCATTAAATCGGCCAGCATTACATATTCTCTCAAAGAGCTCTCCTCCAGATGCATACTCCATTACAATAGCTAAATGCGTAGGAGTTAAAATGACCTGCCATCAGACAGATGGGAAAGCATAATCAGATAGATTATATAACGAAAGCTAAAGAATGGAGGAGAAGGAGGTACAAACAGACCTCTTTAAACCGAACAATATTTGCATGCCTCAATGATCTATGATTGATAATCTCCCTTTGAACATTCTCATCTATCTGCATTACGACAAGCAAACAAAAGCCGTCAAAGCGCTATCCAACATAAGTATATGTACAACCTTTGATATACGAGTAACATACAAAGAATATTAGTGAAATCAACGATGCCAACCACCAACTGCCTCATGAAATGAAAACTAGTCTAACTTATCAGCTCTTTAACTCACCTTACTTCAGTTAACTATTGCCATATCCCCTCCATTTGCAGCCACGACAATACAATTTTACTTCGCAGAATTTAGTACATACGTGGAACTAGCATTATACACTTCACCTTTATGGAACATACATTTTTAACTACCATCCAAAAATCATTTGTAGGTTACACTCTTTACAAATGCATTTGTAACTCGCCCATAAAATTATCAGCCTACGTTATCACCACACGAAATTTGAATCCGAACCAAGGTTCAAAATCTCGGCCGAGTTGTGAGTTGTATCGTATTGGCCGAGTTAAATCGGATTTGCACTCTACCGATACGAGATATCCCCCGAGAAATCACCGGGATCCATCCACGACGGCCGATTAAGGACCGATTACCGGGACTACAACCGATACCGAGATTTAAAACCATGATCCGAACTCTGTCACTGACTCAATACTTATACTTACAACCAACAAAAAAATTGGAGCAAGAAATGGACAAGGGCAACCCGCAACTAGGTAGATATTTGTGAATAAAGAGGAAAGTATTTGCGTGAAGCAATTAAAAACCGAACTTTGGGAAAAAAAAACTTGATTTTAAGAAAAGGGATAAACATTAAAGTAAGTCCAATAAATGTAGCACACCAAAAATATTATCCTCGTGACAAATTTCCCCTGTTAATTAAACCATTCATTAATCATCTACTTTATTTATACTACCAATCTAACATCTAACAGTCCACTCTATATTTTCCTTATTTAGACACACCAAATAATTTTACAAAATGTTTTGTTACCGAGAATCAAATTCATTTGTTCATGTTTGTGACGGTTAGAGTTAATAGTAATTTGAAAAGACCGACTACTACTTACTGCTAACTCTAACCTTAACAAACATCAACAAAATTAAAACTATGAACCTCATTTAATGATAAACCAATAAATGAGGTGCGTAAGAGAGTAAAAAATTAACAGTTACGTTTCATTGAAGACGGACATAATCCGTCTTCAATGAATACCTCTCCCAAAGAGCAAGTGGGAGGGCAAGTTGGAGTGACTTTATCACTTGCTCTTTGTGAGAGATCTTAATTGAAGACGGATTATGTCCGTCTTCAATGAGATTATGTGAAAGTAAAAAATAACTGACCTTATCACCGCGTTCAATGTATTTGACAGCAACAAGCTCTTTAGTAAGCTTATCGCGCATAAGTCGCGCGACGCCGAAGTTACCGGAACCGATATCGCGTACGAAGTCGTACCTATCACTGTCGTGCATGATCGGCATGTCCAAGGTGGGTCCGGAGGCCAGCTGTGCTCTGCTCATACCATCCATTTTTTTATTAAATTGAAATTCAAGTGCTTCGATTGATTGGTTCAATCAGATCGTGGGGTTACTGATACGACGTCGTTTTGGTGATGGTGTACTAGATCTCCGATTGATGAGAGAGAAAAAGTAGGTGGAAAAAAAGGAGAGAGAATGGGGGGATTTTGTTGGAGATGAGATAGAAGAGGAGAGAGAGATGGGTGGGATAAATGTATGAGGCTAAAGGGGGTTTCAACGACGTCGTTTTGATGTTGGTTGCATTATTGGAGACACTTTTTTTGTTGCGTTTTATCTATTTTTGGTTGACTCTTTAGTTTGTGTGTGTTACTTGCTTATTTGCCGCTTCAACATTCAATTGCTCCGTAATCCATATAGATTACTGTAATAACTCGAGTACCCTGTTCTTTTGGACTTAAATTTAGCTCCTATAAGTTCAGTTTAGCTCCTATAAGTTCAGTTCAGTTCAGTTCAGCTCCTATAAGTTCAGTTCAGTTCAGCTCCTATAAGTTCAGTTCAGAAAAAATCAATTCTTACAAATTAAGTTCAGAAAAGTTATACGGAATATATTATTTATGAAAACCTATATAAAAACATTTGACATTAATTAGTGGAATGACATTTGGTCAATTGAAAAAAAGGTGGGTGTTAAAAAATACGCCCCGAATGTCACAAAAGTATCAAATGTCTATTATTGTTTTATACATTCACACTCCATAATTTTATAAGGATGCATACTCTTGTAATACCTATTATACAACATGACGTGAATATTTAAGGAACAATAGATTTGGGCATGTTTGATGATAAGCGGAAAAAAACCATGTTCAAGGTACGAAACAAGATAGTAAAAAATATTTGAAGATGATGATATGGAAATAGATGGTTAGAAAACGATGTAATATGTGATTTATTTTTTTATCGTAATGTAAACGTAGTAATCTATTTGAACAAACCAATATACATAAATCGGAATTATGCTATTATCTTACCTTACGTTTTAGAGTATACTTTTTTTTATGACAGTCCTTTCTAAAAGATAAACATGATGTCAACGTAGTAATCTATTTGAACAAACCAATGTATATAAATTGTTTTATACATGACGTGAATATTTAAGGAATAGTAGATTTGGGCATGTTTGATGATAAGCGGAAAAAAACCATGTTCAAGGTACGAAACAAGATAGTAAAAAATATTTGGCGAGGCAATAGATTCGTTGTTACGAGTGATAGTGAAAATAAAGAAGAAAGTGATGAGGAAGATGATGATATGGAAATAGATGATTAGAAAACGATGTAATATGTGATTTATTTTTTTATTGTAATGTAAACGTAGTAATCTATTTGAACAAACCAATGTACATAAATAGGAATTATGCTATTATCTTACCTTACGTTTTAGAGTATACTTTTTTATGACAGTCCTTTCCAAAAGATAAAGATACAGATAAAGATGATGTCAACGTAGTAATCTATTTGAACAAACCAATGTATATAAATTGGAATTATGTTATTATCTTACCTTATGTAATAAAGTCCAGTTTAGTAAATTTTAGATTCTATAAATTCTATTCAATTAAGTAAAATTAAGTTCAGAAAAGTTCAGATCCTATAAGTTTAGTTCAGTTCAGTTCAGCTCCTATAAGTTTAGTTCAGCTCTTATAAGTTCAGTTCAGTTCAGCTCCTATAAGTTCAGTTCAGTTCAGCTCCTATAAGTTCAGTTCAGCTCCTATAAGTTCAGTTCAGTTCAGTTTAGCTCCTATAAGTTCAGTTCAGCTCCTATAAGTTCAGTTCAGTTCAGTTCAGCTCCTATTCAGCCCAAAAGAACAGGGCCTAAGTATCCTATTTGACGGTCTTTTCGTATATTTTTTTTACAAAATGTGATCATTTTTTGGTCAATAGTGACTTCTTTAGGGTAAATAATGATCACTTTAAAAAAAAGTGTATCTTTTGGCCCTAAAATAGTAAAATGTGGTCAATATTTAACCAAAAATGATCACTATTTATCAAAAAGTGGTTATACTAATCGCAAATACAACGCCTCACAACGGAAAATTTGATATTCACAAATTATCATTTAAGAGTAAAGTATCCGTCTTAACCTTAAGATGAGTCAAATAATATATCATTTGCATATATTGACAAAACACAATACTTAGATATTAGCAAAAAAAAATTGATTCATGAAAATGGCCCAATATTTAACTCGTTTTAAGTTAAAATGGGTATATTCATTTTAAAATAAACTTTCCTTAAATATTAGTATTAGCATAAATTCTCATTTGTGACGGGAACGACCCGTCGTAAGCTTGTGACGGGTCAAATCCCCCTCACAAAGAGCAAGTGGTAAGGCAAGTGGGGGACAAATAGAGCACCCACTTAACTTGCCACTTGCTCTGTGAGGGGGATTTGACCCGTCGCAAACTTGCGACGGGTCGCCCCGTCACAGGCAAGACTTATAGTAGTATTAGTACGGAGAATATGTAATCCGTATCATATAAAGCGTGGATATCAGTGATTGGATAAAGTTGTTGGTGAGAAGTGAGAACAGTCGTGAAATTACAGAAAGGCGGTAAAGTCGGTTATCCAAAAGAAAAACAGGTCAATTGGCAGAGCACAAAGTCCCAATCTTCAAGTGTTGACTGTTGCGTCCTACACTCTTACTTTTGTGACACCACTTTTTTCTACTTTTTCTTATTTTCTTCGTCTTATTGCTTCAGACTAAAATAGTTCATCTGAAGCTAGATCAATTGTTTTTTTTATATCACAAATTCTCATTTGGGACCAGCATATCCATCACAAGCAACGGATTAAGTATTTGCGACAGGTTAAGTATTACTCACTTAAGTAGATTAAGATAAGCCATTTGAAATTTTCTATGCTTTATCTTATCTATACAAGTGAAAAAACTTGGCCCTGGGAGGAGAGACTTATTATTTTTAAAAATGTTCAAGCATAGAATTCCACGCTTTAATTTAGTAAACTTACAGAGAAATCCATTTGTTGGATCTTTTCATAACTCTCACTAGTGGTAATTGGTAAACCAATTGTAGCCAAAGGTAACCTTAAATGGTCTGGATTGGATAACTTTGGAGATTTATAAGGGCTTTTAATGTCATTAACAAGCAATTAAGATTCTCTCCCTTATCTAAAAAGCAATGGATGGTTCATTATTTTTCAACGATACAGATTTTATCTAATGGCGATCTAACGGCATAAATGTTATGTCAAAAAGTAAAGGAAAAATGCATTAAAAAGAGAAGTATAGTATTATATATTACTTCATCCATACCAATCAATTCTTTACATTTGATTAAAATAACCCTCACATATATTTCACAAATATAAAGAAATAATTGGAATCGAGGAAGTATATTGTGGAAATTAATGGACAGGATCCAAACTCATTAACAAGATGTTATATAACGTTATAATAATTAAGTATGTTAATGGCGACCTTTGAGTTCCTCTTTAAACTTGTATAAATACCTCATCTTAGAGAAATGAAATAAACAAGCAATTGCAATCTCAATAGCATCTCTCTCTAAAATCTAACGGTATTATGCGACTACCGTATATTTTTGCAAAATATGATCATTTTTGGGTAAATAGTGACCACTTTGAAAAAAAAAACCAGTGATTTTTTAGCCATTAAAAGTGGACAAGTGGTCACTATTTAACCAAAAGTGGCCACTATTTATCAAAAAATGGTATTTTCTCTGGTCGCACATGAAATTTTGTGATGCCACGAATAACGGAAGATGATACACTTACACATTGTGTATGACAATTTACATATACAACCAATTAAAATACGATGTGTGGCAATTGTAATCTTACTTGAAGTAGTTAGAATAAGGTTATGTTAGTAATTTTACATGTGTAGTTTTATTGTTACCTTAATCTAGTTAACTACATTTAAGGGAATTTTTTTTATTGGGTATTCTTTTATATATTACTGTTTATTTTATTATTAATTCATAGTTACATAATAATTGTTAACTGTTTTTTATAATTATCATCGAGTTAAGCATACAAGGACTTGAACTTTCCTTTTATTTAGCTATAAGGACCCGAACTTTGACTATTTAGCGATAAGGACCCGAACTCCCTTTTCCGTCATTGTTCCGTTAATAGCATATTATGATTATGATTTTTGTGGGAAACAAGTCCCTTACTTTGCTTAGGTTCTTAACTACTCTTTAAACCTTAACAACATGAAACTATTATCATTGACATCAAAACAGGAAATACGTCAATGCTAAAGTCTCATACTAGTTAGTTATCTATGTGTGTAAAAAAAAAAAGACGACTTAATTAAATACATATAGGAGCTGTCAAAATGTGACCGACCCAAAAACCCGACCCAACTCAGTTGTTTAGGGTCAGAGACCGTAAATCTTGACTCGCGACTCAAAATAACAGGCACCCAAAATTAGGGGTGAACAAAAAGTGGTCCGGACCGGCAAACCGGACCGACCTAGACCGACCGGTCCGGTCCGATCCAGACCAAATACATACCGGTCCGGTCTTCGGGTCCTAAAAAATATGGTGACCGGTCTCCAGTCCGGTCCACACTTAAAAAAAAAAATTTCCTTTTTAACGTATAACCGGTCCGGTCCAAACCCATAAAAAACCGGACCTTAAGGGTTCTGATCCGGTCCGGGTCCCCTCTTAGCCGGTCCGGTCTTCGGTCTTGGAAAAAGTGGGTATCCGGTCCGCGGGTCCAACCGGTCCGGCCCGGTCCGGTCCGGTTTTGGACCGGTGAACACCCCTACCCAAAATAACCCGTTATTTTATAGTCAAATCCCCACCCGACCCGTTCGACCGGATGGGTCAAGATAAACAAGAATACTACTCCGTATTAAAGTATTAATATTTTTATACTATATTTGAAATAATAAATAGAAAAATAATTATTTTTAGTATTTTAATTCTAAAAGGTTAATTTGAAAAATAATTTTTATAGAACATTTACATAAGTAAATAATAATAAAAAAATTAAAATAACTTTATTTTTGAAAATGTATTAATATAAGTATGATAATTAATGAAAATAACTATTTTTTGAATATAAATTTATTAGTTATTTTAAAAAAGTGTTTTTTCAGCTGAAAAATGATAAATAAAAGACGTATTCTAATCCCACTCGACCCGTATTTGATCTAACCATATTGGACCAACCCGAAACCCACTCATTTGACAGGTCTAAATACATATTATGCCTAATAATTCGACCTGACCCATATTCTAAATCGACCAAAAATCATCAGGTAATTCGGAATTAGGGTCATTTCGGATCGCTTGTCAAGATTTACGGGTCGTTGATCCTAAAAGAAACCGAGTCGAATCAGATCGGGTTTTTGGGTTGGTCAAATTTTGACAACTCTATATGTACTTAATTTAAGTCATTCTGATATATTGTAGTCGTCTCCCTGAAGACGGACACTATCCGTCACAAGCTGAATACGAACAATGTCTCTCACAATATGTAAGTGGGATAACGAAGTGGAGGGCAAATAAACTTGCCCTCACTTACACATTGTGAGAGAGTCACTATTCATTTTCAGCTTGTGATGAATAATACCCGTCTTCAATGAGAATGGGTGTACCTACAAAAAATAGTACGAGACTTTAGCATTGACATATCTCAAGATTTGTTATCAAAGATTGTGGTTTCATGTGTTTTTAAGGTTAAAGAGTAGCTAAGAATCCTAAGCAAAGTAAGGGACTTGTTTCTCACAAAATCATAATCATAATTGCTACACTTAACGGAACAATGACGGAAAAGGGAGCTTGGGTCCTTATCGCTAAACAGTTAAAGTTCCGGTCCTTATCGCAAAAAAATGAAAGTTCAAGTCCTTCTTGTATGCTTAACTAAATTATCATCCTAATTCCATAATGAAGTTTTTCTAACATTTCTTTATTTTTTTCCTTTTTTTTCTTGTTAGTGATTAACATTTTGTTTATATTCATCCATTTCTTTTTAATATTTTTTTCTCTTTTTTTTTAAACATTTTTACCGAGTAAAAAAAAAACGAGATATTAAAATATCATTATTATTTTGTTTGTAATCAGTAATTTATAATTATTTGTTAATATTATATTAGTTTCTTTTTAAAAATATTAATCGTTAGGAAATAAAAATATGTCACTATTTTTAATCTTTAAAATTTTATTTTTTACGAAAATTTGTTAGCTTGATATTAGTAAAGATCTTGTGAAATATTTGGAAAATATTTTTTTTTAGAAAACAAATATTTTCCTAAAAGAAAAGGCAACAAACATTCCCTATAATTATGCAAATATTACTTATAATTATGCAACTTTCTATAATAAAGAGATTCCATATAATATGCTTATGATTATATGATAAAAGAAAATTTTCAATAAATATTTCATAAGACATTTATGAAACGTAAAAAAAAGGGATGAGAGAAATACTCTATAAAATAAAAAACGAAAAAATAAACACACAACGATTACCAATTTTTTTCTTTTTAAATGAAACTAATTATTGTCACATGCTAAAAAGAACTATAATAATAAAAAGAAATTATAAAAGGTGGAAAATTAACTACGCATGTAAAATTACTAACTTACCCATAAACTAATTAGAGAAGTTAAATCAAATTTCACATGTGACACACGTTAATTGGTTGTCTATGGGAAATCTCATACATAATGTGTAAATGTATCCTTTTTTACGAATAACCTAACAAATTAAAAGTGTAATTAATATAATGATATTTCCCCCACAAAGTTTGACATTAATACAACTATTTAGGAAACTAACTTGAATGGGGAACTTATATAATTTGATTTACTTTTATCAATCTGACTTAATGATAGGCTATCGCATACCTAATCAAAGATAAATACCCTAGACACAAATGAATGTAGTAATAGGGGTCGAACACAAGGAGACGGGAGTCGCTATACAAGTTGTTATGGGGTGAATTCTATCAAAGTCGATTATCAATTGGTTTGGTTGGGTTTATGAAACAACAATAATAATAAAGGAAAAGTCTAGGGAGTTCGGGGCACACATGCAAATTATGTAAATGCTCAAGTCAAACTAGTAAATTGATAATAACGATAATTGTTTAGGCTAAAAACACCCACATCTCGATATTAGTGTCAACCATAGATCGGGTCCTAACGAACTCTCGCTTTGGCTAGGTCGATCTACTAACACATGCTTAGTCTAATTCAATTCCGTGCGTGCCTCTCGACTTATAGAAAGAATTTACGAAATTAATCAAGGATTGTGATCAATAATCAAAGACTAACAATACAATGCAAGCATGTGATAGAAACAACTATTTGATATCATAACATCTCATTTCAACAATTGCAAATATTATTTATGCATGGCTTCCCTAATTCCCTAGACAAAGTAACTACTCTTGCATAATGATAACTAATATAATAACAAATGATAAAGTAAACATGATAACTAAGTAATAATGGAAATGACAAAGGAAATAACAAAGCAATACAAGAAACAAGATTACCTTAACAAAGGAAATAAAACTTGGAATTGAAGAACACAATGGAACCAAATAACTTGCAAATGAACTTGTAATATAAATTGAAATACTTAAAGGAATTATTTGTAACAACTAATGAAAACTAAACTATTCTAAACCTAATCTAATGACTAATGATATTATGTAAAAGAGTGTTTTTAGAGTGTAGAATGATGTACAAGATGATAAAAAAGATATGAAAAAGGATCCCACTAAGTGTCGAGGTCCCTCTCCTTTATATAGGGAGAGGGACTTGAAACGCATATATTGACAGAGACCAAACCCCGATCGGGGAATGAAAACCCCGATCGGGGTTTCAGTAACCCGGCTATATTTGCTTAGTTGCTCCATTTAATGCTTTAGGAATCCTAAGCTATGCCTTTAAGCACCTTAATTCTCCGGTTAATTGCATAGTTTTGGGATTCCTTGAGCATTCAAAGGAGCATCCTATGTTGAGTTGTGGACTCCTTGCATTGGGCTTCATTTTTGGTTTCTCATTTGCTTTTCAATCCATTTCACAAATCTTCATGTTTGGCTTGTCATTCTCCATTCTAACCTTCCATGGTCCATCTTGCTTCTATTAGCTTGTTGGACTTTGGTGCTTGCTATTATGTTAGGAAAAAGCCTCTAAATGCTTAGATTCCTACAAAATGTAACAAACACAAGCAATACACCTAGAACACGTAATTAACTCACAAAT
This sequence comes from Heliosperma pusillum, assembly GCA_022085475.1. Taxonomy (NCBI): domain Eukaryota; kingdom Viridiplantae; phylum Streptophyta; class Magnoliopsida; order Caryophyllales; family Caryophyllaceae; genus Heliosperma; species Heliosperma pusillum. The sequence continues at coordinate 275,830 of JAIUZE010066107.1, forward strand.
ATACTAAACAAAGTCTAATAATCAAAATAAACCGAGCTAAACCGAGCTAAACTAGGGAGTTAAACTATATATAAAATGGACTCATCACTTAATCAACCCAAAATAAGTTAATTATGACATAGTCGATACATGACCAAACAAGAACACATGAATTATACATGATAAGTGATATTTTGTACTAATTTATCCCCCGTTTTAGCTCGATTTCTATACGATTTATGCACTTTGTTAAGTGATTAACGAGCTAATATTGCTATTCTAGTTGTTTTGTGTGCTTTGTCTCGTTTGATAGGAAATGAAGCGGTTTTGCTATATTTTCTTACTTTATGGAGCAAAGGCACTAGAATACGAGTTTTCAAGGAACCGATGATAGAAATTTCACAATTTGACTACGATTCCGCTACATCCTTCCTCGAGTGGACTTATCTTGGACTTTGACTTTGTTTCTCAAAGGAAAACATCAACCCAAGTCACCAAGTCAAAGGAGGACTAGCCCAAGCCCAATTACGTGTTACATTGACCAAGACCAAGGCATAGGATTCCGTGCCCAAAGACGAAATTGGAAGAGACGGAAAAATCCATCAGGGTTACATACCCGATCGGATTACCACATACCCGATCGGGTATGTTTGCTGATGACGTCTCTTGGCTCTTCTTCTACCAAGCTTTAATGGAGTACTTTATGGCTTTGTCTAGGGTATGAATTTGGACGCGGATGTGCAGCTATGCAGCCCTATAAAAGCCAAGGATTAGCACACAAATAAACATGAATCAAAACACAACACAATTAGCATACACATTATATATTTCTTTCATACAAGTTTTAGTTCATAGTTTCTAGTTTATGCAATCTTAGACTGTTTTTTATAGTAATCTCCAAGTACTTTTCTAGTGTTCCTATAAGCATTTGTCATTACATTGGGTTGGATATTTGTTCTTTATTTTCTTTCTTACATAATTTGCATTCCAAACTCGGTAATTTTCTATCCTTGATTTACTTATGCAATTTCCGACATCATGAACTATAATCTCATTAGTCTTGTTTTTATATTGTTGTTGGGAGGAAGTCCATGTAAAAGTAATCTAGTTAAAACCAAATTATCGTTTAGTATGTCATCTTTCATTTTGCCTAATCATATAATCATAAAATTCATCATTAGAATCATTACTAATATAATCACCTTAATCATTTTAGCACTTTTAATTCGTAGTTTAATTTTGTTTATCATTTTCCTCTTAATTTACTTAATCACATAAATTAGATATAACATTGTAAGATTATCATTGTGTAAATACAATAAATAAATTGTAATATTGAAATGATTTGCTAGTTAAAATGAATTAAAAGAAGAGTCGATACCAATAGAACCACCTAGTTTGTTTCTTCCTTTGGTTGTGTCAAATTCTATAACTTTGTTTAGTGGCCATAAACAATTGTTTGTATTAGTCAATTTCCGTCTTAGAAACGAGAGTTGGGATGGGAATTAGGACTACCAATAGGGGTTTAGTGACCTAACCAGGCTGAGAGGACGTTAGGACCCATTAAAAAGTCGGTATGAATCCGAGAGGAATATACCGCTACAAGGCTTAGACAATCGTAGTAATTCTAATGTTGGTATCAATAAAGCTTTTAAATCATTTGACATGAATTTCTCTTTCTCTATATCAATTTGATTAGATAGTTTATTTTACTGTTTTAGATAGTTTATTTTATCGTTTTAGTTAGTTTATTTTACCGTCATTTTGTTACCATCCGTAGATAGTTTACTTTATTGTCATTTGCTAGTGTATTAGTTTAGTTAGATAGCTTTTCAATATTGTCATTTTAATTATCGTTCTTAGTTAAATTTAATTATCGTTACCTTTCTTTCCGTCAATTAGATTAGATTTATTTTTATTGCAATTCCATACTTGTCATTTAAATAACGTCATTACATACTTGTCATTTCATTTCATGCTAGTAGTTTAGACAATCACCCCAAATGAATCGAACTTAAATGAAAATCACTCCATAGCAATTCATAGTTAACACGTACTCCCTGAGGATCGATCCCTACTTCCCTAATTACATTCCTTATGTTGTTAGCCTAAGTGTGGGTAATTATTTTTGTATCGGGATTGCGACACAACCGATCAATACATGATCCATTAAGCTTATAATAAGATTAACTAAGCAAAATATGCCAGTCTTAACAATAGTTGAAATTGGGGATCAAATGACCGTCATAATAATTTGATGAAGTTGATCAGAGTAATTCAAGCATAACCCTATTCTATCTCTAATTGAATAAATTATCAAATATCGAGTTTAACCCGATACAACTTAGGTTTCTTATTATTACTAGTTTTAAACACATGCAGAATTACACGGGTATATTTATTAAACAATTATTATTGGAGGAATTGGACAATATAGATAATATTTAGATCCAAATACGTAAAGTTATTATCTTCGCATACCAATTACGTACATAAATCAATAAAGTATACAACATACGTAGAGAAGCTAACTGTTAAGATATTGTGAGTGAACGATCTTATTATGATGAGGATTACAATGAGATTACAATGGTTTATATAACCATAATCAAGCCTCTTACGGATGAGGGTAATAAACAATTTGGAAAACCCTGTCAAAGACACACCTTGAAGGCCAACTGGTATGGAGTAATTTTCATCATACCCATATTGTCGTAAACAATTTTTTATGAGGAATGCTAAACAATTAGCCTTGCAATCCTTACTAGAAAATCTTCTTACTACCGTAGACCATTTGGTGGGAATGACAAAGTTTGTTCTTTGTTTTTCTTTTTCCTTTTTTATTTCTTTTTTTTTCTTTTTGAAAGTAGAAAATTTTGTGTTGGGTGTCTTACCGATGGGCGTCGTAGTTTTCCGGTCACCCACCGGTAAGAATGCGGAAACGTTTCTAGAGTCCTTAAGAAAGAGGCTCTGATACCATGTTAAGATAATTGAAGGGAGAATTGTTGTTGTATTATTTCATTCATACAACTAGGTATTTATACAAATTAAGTGAGCAACTCAAAGGTCACCATTAACACACTTAATTATGATAATTCATTGTATCATGATTTCCTAGTTTACTACTATTCCCAATATGATAAGATTTAGGAGGAGAGATTCATAAAAGATAGTTATATTATTGAGTTGTGATTGTCATTAGAATACATGGATATATATATAATAAACCATAATACTCTACACCCTAGACGATAGCCGTCGGCCTAAACCCTAATCCTCTAACATCCCCCTCAAACTCATGGTAATTTGCTAAAATTTCCATGAGTTTGCATAAAATAGAAAATAGAAATCTTCATCTTCATTAATTTATTTTTCGTCTTCGCAAGGTTGGTAAAAAAACGAGTATAAGACTCGCTAGAAAAATCCATTCGAACAAGAACGTTAAGTTTTTCGGACTTGTCGAATATTAATTTGGTACCACCTTGATCAAAATTGATTTTTTTTTTCCAGTAAGAAGAATCAGACTATTTTTTTCACTTAAAAGAGAGGCTCGCATCCCTCGTAAAAAAACACACACTTGGAAGAAAGATAAACACATTAGGCATGTCTCTCCACTGAAAATCATTAATTAGTGCTCCACATAACTGTGTATGCCCTTACTCTGAAAAGGGTTTGTGCCAGATACTAATAATATGCAACTTCCATAAATAATTCATTTGGATTATGCACCATATGGCGCAAGCAAATTTGGGAGAGATGATAAATTTCTCCTTTTTTTTTTGAGTTTACGTTTTTGATTGAATGTCCTACCGGTGGTGTAGATTTTCGGCCACCCACCTGTAAGAATGCGGAAGCGATTTTTTGTAGAGACCTCAAGAAAGAGGCTCCGATACCATGTTAAGATATTGTGAGTGAATGATCTTATTATGATAAGGATTACAATGAGATTACAATGGTTTATATAACCATAATCAAGGCTCTTCGTATTACCGCTATAAATGACGGTAATAATGAATGCGACTTTCCAATGACTAACCATAAATGAGAGATAGTCCGTCCCCTTACATTCTTAATACTAACGACATTACAAATATTGGGAAATTTTGTTAGAAACTATATTAAGAGTGTATTAGATACACACTTATTATTATTGCAAATAAGAATATTCCAATTAATAATGTGTATTAGATACACACTAATCGTTATTGCAAATATTTATCGTATTTATCCATATTCTAAAGCTAATGTTATTTACTTGAAATTCTACAACTAAAACGTTGTAACATGAGTCTCGGATCCTATCGACATGTTTGAAAAACTTTCAAATTTTGTACTACCATGCAATCCTCTTAAATTATCTTTTGCCATTTTCGAGCTTAACGACGGATATGTTAGTTGTAATTAAGTAGTATAAGTGAGATATTAGGGCCAATTAGTTGAGTAGTTGTTATGGTACGGTATGTTCTCTTGTTGGCTAAGTTTCAAATTTCTAGCTTAACTTGATACTCGGACGACTTAAAGAAAACCCGGCTTATATAAGAATAAACAAAAATTATTTGTATGAAAACTATACAAAATTATTAAAATTGTTATTTTGGAGAACTTGTGTATGATTAAGGTAATTGTTATTTTGGAGAACTTATGTATGATTAAGGTAAGTAGTCGACTGAAAAAAGTTCGGACAATGGAACATGGTACTTAAAATAAATAAATAACTACACTACTGTTAATGGAATTTAAGACGCGTATATTCGTTTTAAGGTTAAGACAGATAAAGTATTTATCGTATTAACCTATGTGAGATGTTAGTTAACCCGTTTACAGATGACACTATTATTTGTGAGACACTATTGGACTTTTGTCTTCACGTTTCATATGGTTGATGATCTTGTTCATTCTATATTAATATAAGCTAAATGAGCAAATTAGGAGCCCAAGCTTCAAAGTCTAAATAACAAAATAAATCCAAACTCATTTACACTCCATTAGTACTCCATACTCCATAGCCCTATCTTATTTTAAACCCTATCTCAACCGCCTCCCTATAATGCCAGCCTTCTACCCTCCCTTCTCATCTCCCTATAACATTTTTTTTTTAATGTAATACTCCCTCCTATATAACATAACATTCTTTATTCATGGGTGACACAAAAATTAAGGATTGTTAATTAAATAAGGTTAATATTGTGGATGGGGTGAGGTGATTTGGGAGATGGAAGGTATTGTGGGTGAGGTGATTAAAATAAGTATTTTTATGGGAAAAAGTGATTAAAATAATGTAAAGTATGAGTATTGTGCTGTATTGTTGTGGGGTGAGTTTATTAAAATAAGTATAAAAATTTACTAAATAAGAAAATACAGAAGATATTGTGAATCGATGAAAAATGAAAGAAAAAAAATTATTTAGAATAAGAGGGAGTATATGTTTAGCGGATTTGGCAGACTTTAATATCCAGACCCGCCTACTTAAAATAGCGGGCCGGACTTGGCCTGTTTGTCAAATAATTTTTTTGATTTTTCTTGAATAGCTGGCCTGACAGGGCCTAACGGGCTGGCGCAAAGTTGATCAACTCTAGTAAAAAGAAACTCAAACCGACTGAAAACAACAAACTTGGGCCTCTCTCTTCATGGGCCCGTGTTCTAAGAACAAGTTGAACATGTTGTTCAACGGGCCAGCATACAGTGATCTGACGTTGAACTGGTGAAGGCATGTAAGAAGTATATGTAACTAGGGGCAACTTTATCACTTTCCTTGTTCACATGTTGTAGTAGTTAGGTATAATTATTGTGATTATTGTCAGACTTACCAAAAACTTTATGACTCTCATATTAGCTTCTTACTAATTTTTATTATTATTTCATTGTTCAGATTTACTTCATACTCATCTCAAACTTTCTACATTATCTCTCAAACACAGCTCAAACTTTATACATTATACCTCAGACTTACTTAAAATATGATTATTGGCGAGACTCACCAAAGTCTTAAGACTCTGCCACATCAGCTTTCCACTAACTTTTATTATTATTTTATTGTTCAGACTCACCTTAGACTCTATACATTATCAGTCAGACTCACCTCTGACTCTATTTTTTCACTCAATAGAAAAATATGTTGGGTTAGAAAAAAAAAAGAAAAAAAATTTATGGCACATGTGATCCATTTATTTGACTACTTCCCTTAAAAAATGTTTGAACGCCCCACAAAAGTCTTAAGTTGAGTTTTGGATTTCCAAGACTCAACTTACAACTTTGTCAAGACTTGGTAGATTATTGGGAGTCTTGAGTGAGTCTTGTCTTAAGACTCATGTGAGTCTTGTCTCATGACTCACCCAATAATCTTACCCTTAAGACTCTACTTTTTCCTTCACTTTTGTTGTGGGGTCTCTAAAAGAAAAATAATAATAATAATTTTACACATGTGAGTTGTTTATTATTGATTTGTCTTATATAAAAAGGCGGGGTTAAGATTCTTGTAGAGTCTTAAATTGAGTCTTGGATTTTCAAGACTCAACTTAATACTTTGTCAGGACTTTAGTAGATTATTGGGAGTCTTGATTGAGTCTTGTCTCAAGACTCACCAATAATTTTACCCTTAGGTGGGGACTATATAAGCTCATATCGAGTATCGACCCAAGTTTAATCCAGCTTTTGATGCAGCTTATTGGGGTGCATTGGTTGCATGGTTGGATCATGCTGGGGGTTAATCCGATCATGAAAACAACCGAAGGCCTTTAAAATTAGGGGGTGAGCATCGGTCCAAACTCAGATCGGACCGGATTGAATTAGACAAGACTAAAGATCGAAAAAATAATTAGGTGCACCGAAAACCGGACCTAAAAAAAGAGGTCTTGGACCAGATCGAACCCGTAGTTTTTGGTCCGGTCTTGGAACGAAATGGACCGATATTTAAGATTTTTTATTATTTAGTTTATGATAATTTAAATGTAATTTCATTAAACCAAATAAACTGGTTATTAAAGTATCATTAGCAAAAACAATCACCAATATTAAGTCTATAATATTGTTTTAACAGAAAATTCCCACGGTACCCCCGAACTTTGACAATTTGCTCGAAATGCACAAAATTTTGACCCGAAAAACTTTAAGTGGCCATAACTCGTGTTTACAAACTCGGAAAATGAAGTTATTTTTCAAATCGTTCATCTTTCCGAAAACTACGATTTGAAAAAAAAATATGGAGAGTTCGGAACTCATGACCACGAGATATGGCCACTCAGTTTGTTAGGTGATAAAAACTTTGAGATACAAAAACTCCTAGCCACGTGATCCAAATACGACTAATTTTTTTTTCAAATTGTAGCTCTCGGAAAGATGAAACGTGAAGACAAATTTTTTTCAAATTTTTTTTCCGTTGTTTTAAAGATAAAATACTTGATAACTTTATAAACTTGCAAAAATAGTCATAAAATATCTAAATTTAGGTCTATTCGGTGCAGACCGAATTTAACTGGTCTTGGATTGTACCAGACCGAAAACCGAAACTTCAAGAAGTGTGGACCGAGGGCTTGACCTAAATGAATCTGGTCCGGGTTCAGCCCAGACCAAATGGTTCGGTCCAGTCCATTTTTCTGGTTCGGTTCGATCCATTTTTCTAGTCCGGACCTAAACTTGCTCAACACTTCTTAAAATCCAACAACAAGTCTTACTTGAAACAGGGTGATCCGTCGCAAGCTTAAGATGGGTTAAGCCCCCCTTACAAAGAGTAAGTAATGGGCTTCATTTGCCTCCCAACTTGCTCTTTATGAGAGGGGCTTAACTCGTCTTAAGTTTGCGACGGAATCTTCACAAATGAGAATTTGTGAACATCGAAGAGGCTACCTAATAAAATGGACGAGACACAAACTCATTAAAAACAATCGTTCTTGTTATTTGAAACCATTGATCCTAGGGGTACGCTTATTTCATTATAAATTTACTTCATTTTGCAATAATTTTAACTAAAATAAGCAATAATCTTGTTGAATAAAGCTATAGGTCATATGGATTCTATTGTTACCATTTTCGCTCTAAAAATAACCATATGGATAAAGTTATTTTGTTTGGACATGTAAATTATCAAGCATTTTTGCTGTCGCGGTTAATTGTTGTCCTATTTTTTTTTTTTTTTTTTTGCGTGTCTCAGCCAATTGTTATCCTTTCTATACTATGAAGATCTTCCATAAGTAATTTAACCAGCCAATCAGACTATTACTTGTCATCCACGCACTAAGGGGATATTTGGTATGGGGTTTATAAGAAAGGGATTAAAACATCTGCATTCGCTTTCTTAATATTTATTTGGGTAATTTAATAATTTCTTTACCCTTCTCAATTCCCCCAAATCACATTTAAACCCCCACCCCCTAGGGTATCCCCTTCCCTTTCCTTGGGTCTTCAAAATTCCAATTATCCCAACATGCCCTACCATCACTATCACCTCCCCACAACCCCTCCAATCCCATGATCGAACAGCCCAAGGTCGCTACCCTCCTGCCACAATGGTCGCCACCCTCCTGCAACCTTAGTCGTCAGAGACACGCATTCGTAGCCGGCGAATCCCCCACCCACCTTCACCTCTGAAACCACCACTCCGACACCAAAACAACCCAAAAATTGCCGAGCTCCGTCCTCCCTGCTCCCCCAAATCGCCGGCGCACTAACATCCACCCATTCCCGAAATCCACTCCATCACCCCATAAAACACCAAATCTGGTGCTTTCAAAGGTGGGGAAGGAGATTTCGGGGATGGTGGATATTTTTGTAAGGACACAAGCGGTGGATTAAGGTCGGTTCCTAGTCCATTTCCTCGAGTAGTGAAAGCCCTCGATACTAACATGAGTATGTACCACGGTATGGTTGACGTCAATCGCTATCCATCCTTAGGCCCATATAAGAATTTGGACCGTCCGGACGGGACGATTGGTCAAAATGGGTTGGGTTGAGCTTAGGAAGGCCGAATAAAATGACCTAAGAAGGTCGAGTAATGAAAACCGATAAATTTCTCGTACAAACTATTCCTTAACCTTGAAAGTTTCACCCTGGGTAACACGTAAGTGTATAATCCCCAGCGGAGTCGCAAACTGTGATACACGGATTGGTGATCCTTACCGAACTGTGATACACGGGGAACCACGGAGGGGCGCACTTGGATTGACAATCGTGGAAATACGCATTTGTGGAGTCGCCACCAATTTTTATGGAAAATTGGAACCGTTCGAATGCCATGTCAAGACACAAAGTAATGACATGAACTTTAAGAAATTGTTACCCTTAGCATTCTATGTCTAGAATGACTCTCGTGGATGCCAATGAACACGGATTTTCACAGAGATCTGGAGTAAGGGGAGAGGGTCCGTATTAGGAAGCTCTTTAATCGAACATCTAATCCCGCCCGCTTCGATAGCGGCCTCTACTAATGATTAGGGAAATCGTTCGTCTTTGATATATTATCGATTGTATGCATGCAATGCAACATCCAACATTTTAATCCTCGCATGTGAATTAGACTATGTCGGTGAACATGTAATTAGCACTCAATTATAACGAATTGGAATTAGAACTAATTATACACGAAAGGCAAAGAAATCATACTATAACAATGATGAAATAAAATTACAACGGATTACGGGATCTTCGTCACAATTCTACTCAAAACAGAGATTTGAAGAAAAGGAAAAGGTTTGAACACTAAAGAGACAGATTAGGAGCGATAATACGACTATTAGTTAATTAACTACGTAATTAAAGCTGCGTCCTATGGAAGAGGCGCATGACTTGTTGCGTCTGTTCTTGAGTTGAATTCTAAATGTGAAGTCAGAATCGCAAGCAATTAATGTTGTTTTGTATTTTTACGATTGATTATTGACCTACGACTCGAGTAGAAGTGATTTAACATATTACTTACGCTAAAATTTATATCAAAAACGAATCCAGAGATTTGATATGAGCGAATCGAGCCTGTAAAATCCAAATTTGATTTAAAGACAAAAACCCGCTAATATCGAATTATTAGGGATATAGTTAAAGAACAAAACAATTTATGTGAAAGATAAATACGGTTTACAGTTTATAAACAAAGAAAATAAAATAAGAACGAGTTTACATAAACCAAAGGACGAAAAAGAAGAGCAGGAGTAGGAAGCCTCTGGAAGAGGCGCAGATGCTTTTGCGTTTCTTCTCGACGTCTAATACTACTAAAAAGATTTTGTTAAAAAAGGTTTTACTTTGAAATCGGTTTTGAATTTATTTATGACATGGATCTTACATTAATTAAACGAATAAAATAAATAAATACAAATAAATAAAAGACGGGATTTACACCCTCAGACTTACATGTTTGACGAAACGAGATTAACTAAGTTACGTTTTAGCGATAGCTCGACTCGAATGTGCGTAGAAAGTGCCTTCGTTAAATGACTAAAGTTGATTGATTAATTGATTGGATTAGTTGTGTAGTGGTCAAATTGGCCGGTCAATGCAAACGTGATGGGTACCCAGAAGCATCTGAGCTTGCGTGGTCGATTGATCAAGCACGTAGATGTCGAAAAGCTTAGAGCAAGGTCTAGAATGCAAAGAGAAAAGAGAAGGGGCGGAACATTCGCGTACCTTAAAAGTGAGAATAGAGCTCTCATTTTATAGTAGAAAAATACGAAGAGTTCAAGAACAACTCAAAATTTGGAAAGAACATACTGGGTGTTGGACCTATTTTATAGTTTTGATAATGACATGTGCTTACTTGATAATGTGCTTTAATTGATATATCATATGCGTGTAATTGTGTGCGTTAGTCTTATCATAGCTAACAACAAATACAAGAGAGAAAGAAGATCAAAGTTATAACAACTTCAGGAATAACTTTGGAAGTTTACATGTAAGTTATAGCTACTCAGTCATAACTTTAAAGAAAATCGCTTCAAGCAAGATCTACCTCAAATAACACAAGACTCGAGATGGAGGGTTTTTGTGATCAAGATGAAGAGATGATCCGAATACTGAAGATCTTTGTGAAGATTAGATAGTATAGGTCGTCATTCGGTAACTATTCCATTCGAGTGATTTTAAGTTCAAAGTTAAAGCTTTAGCCTATAACTTTGGATGATAAATGTTGATGCATGATTTTGGAAATAAAATGTTTTGAATATTTTCAAAAGTGAAAGAGTATTTTTATATTTATCAAAAGTTCTAATAGAGAATATATTTATGAGAATCTATTGGTTGGTAATACAACTTATGGGTTGTCATGCTACGTAGGGTTTCTAATATATTCTATCTCAATTTGTTGTTAACCTAATAAGCACACCTAGGATTTGAGCCATCTAGGGTTTCGTGTAAACAAAGGGATTGTACCACCTAGGGTTTCGTGAGACTAGGGATTTCGGCCTCCTTAGGTTGTTTCCCTTGTTTACCTAATCTAGGATTCTACTATATCTTTACAACAATATTTTGAGATATTAAAGATAAATATATTTCTATAAGATAAACCAAATAATATTTTGAGATAAAGATAGTTCTAAAAGATAAAGTAAATATTATTTTATATTCCGTAATAGAAACGTGGGAATATTTCTTCCGTGGCAGGAAACCTCTGGAGAAATGACGCAGCAGGTGTTGCGCCTCTTCCAAGGGTCGCAGCTCTGTTGCGCCTCTTCCCCAGTGTAGAGTCTATTGATCGAATACGAAAGAGGGGGGGGGGGGGGGGGGGGTAAAGTTGAGTATTAAAAACTAGCCCCACTTTTTCGATTTATATGATATGTAATTAATTATTTGATCTTATGAATTAAAATCAACTAATTAATTAATCAAACTAAGCGTAAGTAACGAAATAACGAAAAGTAAAGAGAGTAGAGAGAGGCACACGGAATATCTTTCTTAAATATTAAGCTAGAGTTTTAGATCTACTTTGATTCTACTACTATAAATACTCCTTCACATCTTACTCTTGAAATACACGAAATACACGAGCATCACACGGCACATACATACTTGAGAGTATTTTCCAAAATCGTTTTAGAGCAAACCTTTGAGCAAAATATTTATTATTTTTAGTGTTTGTTTTTCAAAAGTGTCATGCATCAATAATTATCAATCGCTTGAGTGAAATACGTTATTGGATAATAGTACATCATTATAAGCTTACAATTCTTTAACGGGAATCTGTGTGAGTTATATTGTACTTTCTTATTAACGTAAGATAGTATAGAGTATTTAGCGATACTCACCTTGAGTTATAATCATAGTGTTGACTGTTGATTATACGAGTGGGTTGATAATTTTTTTAATCCGTAGAAAGGTACTAAGAATTATTAATCGAGAATAGTGGACGTAGGTTTCAACATGTGAAACTGAACCACTTCAAAAATCCGTGTGCCTCTCTCTACTCTCTTTACTTTTCGTTATTTCGTTACTTACACTTAGTTTGATTAATTAATTAGTTGATTTTAATTCATAAGATCAAATAATTAATTACATATCATATAAATCGAAAAAGTGGGGCTAGTTTTTAATACTCAATTTTACCCCCCCTCTTTCGTATTCGATCAATAGACTCTACACTGGGGAAGAGGCGCAACATAGCTGCGACCCTTGGAAGAGGCGCAACACCTGCTGCGTCATTTCTCCAGAGGTTTCCTGCCACGGAAGAAATATTCCCACGTTTCTATTACGGAATTGTGGTTGATCTACACTTCTCTTTTGAAAAGGATACGAGATAATTTTATAAAAAACATAGAATTTGAAATATTAATTAAATAATCAGAATATTCTAGAGCGTTCTGACTCGGAGTTTTAAAACGGTTACTAGAAAATGAAACGGTTTTCGACCCGGACTCCAAATGAACTCTAATGACTGTCAAAACGACCGTACTAGCGCGTAGATGACGACCAAGGGGTAGACACAAGTATTTGAGCTATCACTTGACGATAAACTTACGAATTGTCATAAATCGTTTCGCATACCAAACATGCGGCCTAATCATCACTGGGTTGTTGGCGGAAGGTGTAGAACTGAGGTATTTACAGAGCCCCCAATTTGACTGTGGCTTGGACAAGGCAAAAGTCAAAGTATAGCCACCAGGTCAATCAAAGATTACAACCTGACGACTATGGCGACGCGAGGCGGCTCAAAGGGTCTGAACCAAGGACCTGTCGTCGGGAACATTTTAAAGTTTGTCGACCATCGGGGAGGGTCGTTTAAAGTTCATTAGACTACGTATAAAATCTCGCCAGCCATAAGAAGGAGTCATACCTAAGACATCTTCTGTTGGAGTAAGTGTCCTGAACAATAGTGCGATCACATAATTAAATCTTAATAAAAAGAATACAAAGGGATGAAAAATATTATAGTCAACTGGTCAACATTAATCGGTAACGATTGGCTCACTAGAGTTTGACGTTACTGTCGTATGAGGGTGGTGATCAGTTGATCCCTTGAGGTCACACCTAAAGGACAATCCCCAAATCATGTAAGTTAATTAATTGTATAGTGATACAAATTAATTAATAGCTTAAACATAACAAGTTTAAATTATTAGTGAGAATTATATCTTATTGTAATATGATTAAATAAGATTCATTTTAATAATTTAATTGTTATATTACTAAGAATGCATTATGTTTATGAAACATTTGAGATAAGCACAATTGGTTGATTATAATTACAATTAGTTGTAGATTATATTAACCAAATATGAGATGACCTATTTTATTTACATGTGATTATAAAATATCACTTAAAATGTTAAGTCTAATTTATTTGTTATAAAATTGCATTTAAATTAGTTAAATGCACATTTATAAGCTAAATTACATGTTACATGTCACATTTCACATATGTGACAAATGACAAATTACAAAAATAAAATGAACATCCATATTATACATGGGGACCGTTTTTGAGAGCTACATGGGTAGAGTTTAGGTTTTAATTTTGCTCTAATTAAGAATTAGACAAAATCATTTCTATCTAAACCTAAACCTAGTCTACTTTCTTGTTAAGAACAAAAGGAAAAGGCAACATCCTTCTCCATAGGGGTGTCCTGGTTTTATGGGTAGAAAAAGGAGAAGTGTTTCTCTTATTTTGATTCACTAGATCCCATTTTGAAGTAGTATGCTTATCTCTCAATATTTTCACTTATCTCTCTAAAGAAAAACTTGAGAAGTTTGAGATCTATTTAAGTTCATATTTTCTAATAAAATTACTATAGTAGTAATAAGAGTTATTAGATAAAGATTGTTAAAGGGCTACTAGTTATCATACTAGTGTAGTAATTAAGTAGCGTTTTTGGGGTAGTCTTGGGTGCATCTAAGAGGAGAGTCCTTATATTAAGAACTAGGAAATCATCCTTAACATAATAAGCTCAAGAACAAGATTTGGAAGGTGTCCAAACCTTGTGCCCAAAATCGTTTAAATCCAATGTAAGGAACATTTTTCTTTCTTCCTTGTTTTTAACTTATGCATGCATAAGATCCAATTTTTAATGAGTAAACTAATTATATTTTGTTATTAAAAATGTCTAATAATGGGTTTGAGAAAACTTCAAGTGGTCATTTTTATTCCGCTGTCATTTTTTTTAATAAAACGAATTATTTTGTGCTCGTTGTGTAATCGATTTTCGGGGCGTTACAAAATGGTATCATAGCAACCCTACAACCGCGTGTTGAGCCTTTGGCCATACGTTTAGTGGGGTGAAATATTATAGGACTAAAATATTTTAAGAAGTCAAGATAACTAAAATAAAATAGAAATTGATTAAGAGAGAATGGGTAGATATTGGTCGGGTAGATCTTATAGAAGTATCGTCATTTACTTACGTTTTTAGTTCGTTGTGTACCATTGAGTCATAGCTAAATATATGCTTTCTTCATATAGTATCAAGTATTTTTTTTTAAAGTAAGCTAATTTGAAAGTAAGTTAACTTTAAGGACATTACTTATGTTAAGGAAAATCAAGATTATTTTCTTAATTGAAAAGAAAATAGCAAGAACCAGATACGGAAGAAGATCATTTTATGTGTACTACTAAATTTGTGGTTACTTTGACAATGTGATTTCTTTAAAATTTACGTACATTAAGACAGTAAGACCCAATCAAGTGGGCAAGATGTAGGCATAAATTCATATATAGTGTAAAGATAGAGTCTTATATTTGGACATGTAAGGCACAATTTAGGGAAACAAGTGTTTTTAAGGTGGTGTCGTGTACAGATAATGAGTTGGACCTCGAGAGTGCCTAGTAGGAGAAGGAATACGGAAGTAAGGCATATGAGAGTGGCGAGTGGGAAAAGCATATGAGAGGTTATCATGGTAAATTTATTGGCTCGAAAAGGGAAATAGACTATTAAGGTTAAAGAGTGTGTTGCGTTAGTACCATCGGGCGGGAAGTTAGCTATTAAGAAGACACCCGAGGATGATAGGGACCCATATGAATTAGGGAGGAGTATAGGGACCCATATAAACTAGGGTGTAGTCATTGAATGATGAACCATTCAGATAAGGAGGATGAGTAAGCGAGGAGTACTCGACTTTTGGTCCAACCAACAAAGACTATAGCTAACGAGTTTAACCACCAAATTTTGGTTGTAAGTATCCATTGATTGTTTAGTGTGGTATATTTAATTTTATGTGAACTTGTTTGGGTTGGATGGATGGTATGTATAAATAAACTTGGTTAGTGTAAATGTTTAAAACTTGTTATTGGTGACGTCTAATAACCAATTCAGCAGCTACTAACTCGTGATTTGTGTTCATCTTTGAATTGGATTGCTCGAATTCTTGTGCGCGCGGGAAATCATGTGTTCCATTATATAAGACGTACGGTTTTTACACATTTCATAAGTGTGATTAAAAAACTTTTGTTAGATTAAAGTCTTGTAACTCTTTTGAGTTTTGAAAAAAAAAAAATCGAAGTTTTAACTTTTTCATTTTCTATTTTTAAGTTTCGGGACGAAACTTATTTTAAAGAGGGTAGAATGTAATAACCCAAAATATATATGTATATTATTTAGGTTAAATAGTACAGAGTAAGAAAGTACTACGAGTGAGTGTTAGACGATAATGATTGAATATAACTAACCAAAATCCAAATAAAACATACTTGATTAAAATGATGACTTTGAGTGAATTTGTTTTAGCTCTAGATAAGAATAACCTAAATAAACGATATTATAAATTTCGTGTGAGCAACTTTAATCATAAATTATATTTATCAACTAAATGTTATACTCATAAATATTTTATCGTAACTAGATACTATGTTAATAATAATGAAGTATCAACCATATATTATAACTCATCATCTACTACCAAAATCATATACCTATTATGATATCATAATATAATAATAATAATATTATAGATCTTTTGATACTTTTTGGATAAGTTTGCCTATGATTATCCATGCAAATGATACAATTGACATTTCTTAGTAACTAAGATATAGTAAGTAAAATTGCTATTGAACACTACATGATATGCTCCATATTGTTGGCTATAAAAGCCTTCATCATTCACGTTGATACAAGTACACAAAAATAAAAGAAAAAAATAGAATCCCGAGAGAAATGAGAGAAGGCAGGAAGCACATAGTACGTACGAGAAAAGGGTAGAAGGAACTTATGTATCTTAGTATATACACTATGTCTATTACTCTCTATAAAAGAAGGTATGGTTTCGGGACCCTTTGTTGTTATAACTATTTAGTTACCGTTTTATATATAAATAAAATAAGAGGATAGTATAACTAATTGTTTATATTATTTTATCCGTAAGTTTTGTAGTAGAACCGTTATAATGCTAGTATGGTTTCGGGACCCTTCGTGGTAGTAACTAGAGCTGGCAAGTCTGACCCGACCCGAGTGACCCGACCCGAAACCCGAGCAAAACCGACCCGATCCGACCCGAGAATACTGCAACCTGAAACCGACCCGACCCGACCCGATGACGACCCGTAACCCGTTGACGACCCGAAAATCAGTGACCCGAACCCGACCCGAACCCAACCCGACATGGACCCGACCCGATATTGACCCGATTAAATTGACGCTCTGACAATTATTAACCTTAATAATGATCAAAATGAAAGTGATTTATTGTTTAAATTGATATGTTTGACTTAATAATGAATTAATTAAACCAAATAATAATTTAAAACTAGATTTAATGTTTAATGGAAAAATATTGAAATATTGCGAAAAAATAACCGGACCCGATTACGACCCGACCCAAACCCGACCCGACCCGATGTATCATTTGACCCGAAAATGACCCGACCCGATAACGACCCGAACCCGACCCGACGCGACCCGAAAGGGTTGTCTGACCCGATACGACCCGAACCCGATACGACCCGAACCCGACATGACCCGACCTGAACCCGACCCGACTGACCCGATTGCCACCCCTAGTAGTAACCATTTAATTATCGTTATATTGCTCACATGTTAATTGTCTCTATATGCATATAAGAATATCATGCTAGTACTTTTATCATAATGTACATTTGGTCATTTGTTCATTTGTTTACGATTATTGGAGGGAGATCACATTATTTTTTATCCTATGTACACGGAGGAGGGCATAGCCCAAGGGAACAATGGTTCCAATGATGCCTGCTAAAAGACCAGATAATTTCAAAAGAGGTTATATTATCCCGTGTACATGGAGGGGGGCTTAGCCTAAGGGAGTTTTTACTCCGTAATGTGTCTCACTCCAGTAATGGTAGACTGGTATATATTGTGGAATGACATGTTGCATGATGATGACTGGTGTGGACTCTATAATTATTATTCGACGGTGTTTCTTGTGACTTATTTCATACTTGTAAGATGTGAATGAAGTAAAATATTAAACTCGGGAAAGTAGGGCCGGTGGAGGTGACCAAAGTCATACTCAACCAGTGGTTGGCTGATCCCGTCATATTCAATCTTTTTCAGGTATCAGTACCAGGGAGGGTCAATTGTGAGGAATTTCATATAGAAGATAAGACTTATAAGATGTATAATTCAACTAGATAAAGTTTGAGTTTTAACTATTTTCAAATGTATTCACTTTATTGTATAGCCTTGTATTTTCCGGAATGGAATACGGCGGTGACGCCTTGTATTTCGGCTGTCATTTTTATTAATAAAACGAATTATTTTGTGCTCGTTGTGTAATTGATTTTTGGGGCGTTACACTATTCGAGGGAATAGTGCGATAGGAATTGTCCACCCCTTGTCAGGGTTATTTAAAATCTCAGGGCCACTCAAGGAATAGTAAGCTGGAAATGCGTGGCCACGCTCGGAAGGTATCTATGCTTGACATGATCGAGGAAACCACCCAAATCATGTAAATTAATTAATTGTATAGTGATACAAATTAATTAATCCCTTAAACATAACAAATTTAAATTATTAGTGAGAATTATATCTTATTGTAATATGATTAAATAAGATTTATTTTAGTAATTTAATTGTTATATTATTAAGTATGCATTATGTTTATGAAACATTTGAGATATGCACAATTGGTTGATTATAATTACAAGTCGTTGTAGATTATATTAACCAAATATGAGATGACCTATTTTATTTACATGTGATTATAAAATATCACTTAAAATGTTAAGTCTAATTTATTTGTTATAAAATTACATTTAAATTAGTTAAATGCACATTTATAAGCTAAATTACATGTTACATGTCACGTGTCACATATTTGACAAATGAAAAATTACAAAAATAAAATGGACACCCATATTATACATGGGGACCGTTTTTAAGAGCTACATGGGTAGGGTTTAGGTTTTAATTTTGCTGTAATTAAGAATTAGACAAAATCATTTCTATCTAAACCTAAAACCTAGTCTACTTTCTTGTTAAGAACAAAAGGAAAAGGCAACACCCTTCTCCATAGGGGTGTGCCGGTTTTATGGGTAGAAAAAGGAGAAGTGTTTCTCTTATTTTGATTCACTAGATCTCATTTTGAAGTAGTATGCTTATCTCTCAATATTTTCACTTATCTCTCTAAAGAAAAACTTGAGAAGTTTGAGATCTACTTAAGTTCATATTTTCTAATAAAATTACTATAGTAGTAATAAGAGTTATTAGATAAATATTGTTAAAGGGCTACTACTTATCATACTAGTGTAGTAATTAAGTAGTGTTTTTAGGGTAGTCTTGGGTGCATCTAAGAGGAGAGTCCTTATATTAAGAACTAGGAAATCATCCTTAACATAATAAGCTCAAGAACAAGATTCTGGAATGTGTCTAAACCTTGTGCCCAAAATCGTTTAAATACAATGTAAGGAACATTTTTCTTTCTTCCTTGTTTTTAAGTTATGCATGAATAAGATCCAATAGTTTTACGAGTAAACTAATTATATTTTGTTATTAGAAAGATCTAATAATGGATTTGGGAAACCTGCATCTTCTTATTTGGAATGAGGTGCGCGGTGAGGCTCGCTAGCCGTCTGAATGAGGTGCGTTATGAGGCTCGTCAGCCGCTATCATATGTGATAATCTGCCAGTCTCTGTTCTCAGGCGACTCTTGTCGGGGAAACATATATTGAAAGAAATCTGCAAAGTACTGCTGCAGTGGATATATGGAAGACTCTGTCAGGATTGAATCATTCTGGGGGATCCGCTCGGTTGTGGCGAGCAACATCCTGATGATAAAGGAAGGACAGACGGATTGTATGTCTGAAAGGTGTGTCCCGCTGGGATGACAACATTATGTGACGGTTTTGAAGCCTGTCAAAGCACGGGTCTTGGAAAAGAATCAAGCATGTGAAATAAGATGTCGGAGAAGAGGCGCACAAGATTTGGGCCCACAAATAACTAATTTGTACCGAACTTTCAAAGCAAAGAGAAAACATGTAGGGGAATAAGCGCAGCATGAGCTGCGATCTTTGGAAGAGGCGCAACAAGTGCTGCGTCATTTCAATGGCTTGTCCCTGTCTGAGTAAAAGCGCGAGATACGGAAGTTCCCATTTTATTTCCAAAACATAAAGCACTCAAAACCCTCTCAAATTCCAACCAAAACCCGTCAAAACTTGATCAAATCGAGCCATAGAATATGACTAATCGAGGTATGCATCCTACCTTTGCTTTAATTTCTTGCATTTGATTGAATTAGAGTCGGAAATTAGGGTTCCTCCCTTTGAATATCTCGAACATTTGGGGGTTTTCTTCCATTTGAGTTGTATGATAGGAATTGATAATAGAAATGAATAATTGACATTGTTAGGAACATAACCATGTATTCTTTTTGCGTTTTCGTCAAGTTTGAACAAATGAGACAGTTTCACAGCTAAATTAAAACCGCTTCAAAAACACCCTTAGGATTGTCCATTTTGGATGAAATTTGATGTTTTGGAACCCTTGTATAATGGGTAAACTTTCCGTGGTGTTGGATTTGCGATTTCTGACAAATTCTGCAGGACTCTTTTCTAGGGCATAATCGCTATTATAGCGAAATGCTGCCGAAATCTCGACTCAAACCCGTGACTAGGCTTTGAATTAGACTTGACTTGACCCAACCCTTACATGTGTAGTCGCGTTTCGGAAGAATTGGCCAAAGATAATCGGGAAACTTTCTTTTAGAGCTTGAAAATACTCGAAAATGCTTGAAAAATGCTTGAAACGACCTAACTTGTCTTCGGTTTTGAAGGTGATGTTCCTTTTACGTCGAGGGAAGCCCCTTTCGATGCAGACCTTGAGCCCTCTTATTCTCACGTGAGAGAAGAGATACCGGCAAAGGTTCTTGAGGAGGCCGTGGAGGCAGAGGAGGTCCCGATGAGGGCCAGCGTAGGACGAGGTGGACGGCAGCTACTAAGTGCACCCAAGTGGGCCTCGAAATGGGATGGTAGACATCTCATTTGGGCTGCGGAGAGCCACTTGTCTTACCAGATGACACAGAGTATGGTAAGCTTATGTTTGTTATTCTTCGTATCCGTTTGCCGTTTCATTTCTTATTTATTTAATGCTAAGGATGAATTTTGATTTGAATTGGTGCAGGGTGTGGGGAATATGAGGTCTTTCTCTGGCTATACGACGATGATGAAGGCCTACGAGAGGCTGACAGAGGAGGAGAGGGCCCTCGTCGAGCTAGGAGCCTTTGGAGACTTGGTGAGGGCTTGGAGGACGATCGAGGCGAGGAAGATTCAGGCTAACCTTAGCCTGATTTGGGCCTCTCTTGACCGGTACCGGGACACGAATTCGACCTTCCATATGCCTTTCGGAGAGGTCGGGGTCACTTTGGAGGATTACAACATGATCTCGGGTCTGCCGTGTGGAGAGGAGACTTTGGAATAGCCGTTGACGGCCATGAGGGCGGACTTGGAGGAGGCGAGGAGATTGATCGGCTGGAACCTGCCGGCAGGGGCAACTAGCGTTCCTGGGTTGGTTTCAAGCTCTTACGTCAGGGACTACTTCGCTGGTAGGACCCCTGTGAGAGTGAGGATAGGCGGGGAGATGGTGCCTCCTCCTCCTTGTAAAGCTAATCAAAGGGCTCGCCTCTGGTTGTGGTGGTTCTTGTCTTCGATTTACTTCGGAGACAAGGGGGAGAGGCTGTCGACGAAGCTTCTTCCCTTCCCGTCTGACTTGAGTAGGCTAAGTCGGTGGGACTGGGTTACTCCTGGCTTTGCGGTCCTTACACGCTACATTAGGGCCATGGTTCGACCAGAGCTGATGAAGAAGGGGACCTCTCCTATACTGTTAGTCCTAGGCTTTTGATGGAGGTATGAACCTACATTTTTGCATACATTGAAGGATCAATGATTCATTTTACATTGATTGAAAGATCAATATTTCATATTATCATTATTGAAAGATCAATATTTCGTTTGCAGGCGTGGGTGTACTCCTACTTTTCGGGTTTCGCGCCCAAGAGGATAGATCCAAAGCCGAGAGCGTTCCCAGTCGTGAGGGACTGGGTGGTGTATCGTAGGAAGATCCAGCGTCGTAGGAAGAGCCAACATTCTTCCTATGATGTTTGTCGTAGGGGGGTGAATGCCCTGCAGTTGGAGCACGTAAGTAACTCTGATGCTTTATTTTCTACCTTTTATTTGTAAATGATCATAAGAATGACGCCTTTGTTTCTTCGTTTTAGTGAGTTCCCAGCCCATGTGAGGACTAACCGGACTAACCTGCGTCCTAGGAGCTCGAGTCAGCTGTTGATGAGGACGCCCATGGGACCTGGGCGATCGTTTGACTCGGCAGTCCTCTCGTAACACCTTCACGGTCCCCATCGATCCTCCATGGTCGATGTTTAGGGAGCCTTCTGACACTGAGAGAGAGGATGACTTAGATGGCGCGAGTGGCGACGCCCTCTTTCATCCTGGCGAGGAGTACTCCGGGTTTGTTCACCGGAGATTGGCGTACTGGCCGATTGTGGTAAGCATTGCTTGTTTCGTGTTGTTTTTTGTTGATTTGGTTTGAAAAGTGACAGACGATTGTCAATTAAAGAGTCGTTTGATCTTTTCAAGAGGTCGAGGTGGCAGGCGTCGAGCCCCCAGCTTACCCTGAGGTGCTGGAGTATACCGATGCGGCAGGCTTCACGACGATCTCGGAGCTCCGCGATTTTAGCGAGGCGGTATGGTTATCCCACAAAGGGTGGAAAGTTATCATGCACACTAGCATCAAGAATGTCTTTAAGAGGAAGCCTAGTTTCTACGGCAACAATTCTGCCTTCAATGGCATTAAGGCGAGCATAAGCTTGGTCCTGACTTGTTTGGAGACGGATGAGTGCAGCTGGGATTAAATCATTACCATTCGAGTTTGGCTCGGCTAGATGAACACTTGCTTGACTAGTTCCCGGAATCTATAAAACTGAGGCAAGAGACCAACGACGAATCAAAACACGATCGACCATTCTAGCACACTTACTCAAAAGGACTCGACTTGTGGAGTGAGAGTGTGCCACTGTGCTAAGTGAGTTTTGAAAATGACAAGATTTAAAATATTTGTCCTAAGAAACCGTGGTGTGATTGTAGGAGTGATGACTCGAAGTGGAGAAAAGACGATTTTGACTGGATATTTGGCCAGAGTTTCGACTCATTTTGCGTTACTTTAGGCCACCTTAGAAAATGTTTTACAGTTTTGAAACGGATTTTATTTTTTTGAAAAATTCGTCGTGGTTTTATTTACAAAATCGTGATCATGTATTGGTTAAACACATTCATACATGCATTATAACGGTATGCTGAGTGTATTTAAAATGGTTTTGGCTTAAAGGATGGGTTGCCATACCAAGCAATCAAACCCGGGTCTGTGGAGAGGTCTGCCCCAAACATGAGTACGTAAGGTCGGTTCCTAGTCCATTTCCTCGAGTAGTGAAAGCTCTCGATACTAACATGAGTATGTACCGCGGTATGTTTGACATCAATCGCTATCCATCCTTAGGCCCAGATAAGAATTTGGACCGTCCGGACGGGACGATTGGTCGAAACGGGTTGGGTTGGGCCTATGAAGGCCGTATAAAACAACCTAAATGTTGGAGTAAGTGTCCTCAATAATAGTGCGATCACATGATAAATCTCAATAATAAGAATACAAAGGGATGATGAATATTATAGTCAACTGGTCAACATAAATCGGTGATGATTGGCTCAATTGAGTTTGACGTTACTGTCGTATGACGGTGGTGATCAGTTGATCCCTTGAGGTCACACTTAAAGGATAATCCCCTAATCATGTACATTAATTAATTGTATATCGACACAGATTAATTAATCCCTTAATTTGAACAAGTTTAAAGTGAGAATTATATCTTATTGTAATATGGTTGATGTAGTGAAAATAGTTGTGAAGTAGGGATGTCGATCTCAGGGACGGTTGTTGCTTAAAAGTGATCTAAAAGTCTACTAAAGTCTCTTGCAAGTCACAAAGTAATTTGGGTTTGGGTTTGTTGGCTAAACTAAATAACATCAATTAAAAGCAAATAAAAACAACAAAAGGAGTCTAAGACTAGAAAGATTGGATTTTTATCAAATAAAGGGGAAAACTAGGGTGAGTGGGTTCATATGGGTAGTAAAGTCGAGTAAAAGGGTCGGGTCTAATAGTTGAAATGTCATCTAATCTAGGAAGGTGAATTGAGGCTTTCGTTCTTACAATTCCTCCTCAAACCGACTCTAACTAGCTATCGCGTCACTAAATACGGCTTGCCAAACTAGCGGTTCTACGAAAAACCACGACTTTCGATCTTATGGTATTCGAAACAAACGAAAGAATCATGCAAACTAGAGTAGGCATTTCATCAAACATGTTATAAGCATAGCATGGAGATAAGACAATAATCAACTATTAACCCCAACAAGAACACATCAACTCATACTAGTACCCATAATCCCCCACATAACCCTAGCAAGGTTTCTACTCACTCATATTTAAAGGAAATTCAACACTAATTAAGGATTGCAAAATGAAATCAAGAACAATAAACATTTTTCTAATTAACAATAAGTAAATGACAAGAAATGAAATGAAAACTTAATTAAAGGCAAGATTAAGTAGAGGAATTATACCAACTTGGAGAAAGATTAGAACTTTGATATAAATACCAAGATTTCGTCACAAATCTTTGCATATAACTCAAGTTCATACACTAAACCAAGTCGAAATCACTAATTAACCGACTAATTTGCTTAATTAAGAAAGATTAATACAAGATTAAATACTAATTATATGAAAGTTTCAGATCTAGGGTTTCGTGCCCTTTAATTACATAAGAGGGTC
This sequence comes from Heliosperma pusillum, assembly GCA_022085475.1. Taxonomy (NCBI): domain Eukaryota; kingdom Viridiplantae; phylum Streptophyta; class Magnoliopsida; order Caryophyllales; family Caryophyllaceae; genus Heliosperma; species Heliosperma pusillum. Next base: position 300,519 of record JAIUZE010066107.1, read on the forward strand.
TATATATAGGTTTACAAAATGAAGGAAAGATGGGCCTCGAGAAGCTTCATGGACTGGCCAAGTCACGACCGTGAAATGGGTTTCACGGTCGTGAAACACGTCTCACGACCGTGAAACTCCAAGTCACGGTCGTGAAGGAATTGGCAGAGCAAGGCTAAGTTTCACTGACAAGTCACGACCGTGAAGTGCATTTCACGACCGTGACAGAGGTTTCACGACCTTGAAATGGGTTTCACGGCCGTGAGATCAAATCCACGATAATCAAGCTTCTTGGGCATGCATCTCACGACCGTGAGATGCATTTCACGACCGTGAGATGCTCATTCTCCTTCTTCCTTCGCTTGACTTTGTTGTTTCCTTCTCGGTTTCGCTTGCCTTGACTCGGGAGGGCTTTGGCGCGTCAAGTAGGGCCCCCAAGGTGTGCCGTGGGTCCTCCGAATGATTCACCTTCTTCTTTGTTGATCAAAAGTAGGTAGAAATCGCCTCAATTGACGGTTTACCTACAAAAACACGATAAAAGCAAGAAATATGCTAGAAGAAGGTAAAACACGTAGAAACGCTCCTAGGGAGCGTTAAAGGCAAACAAAACGAGATGAAAAGGGGTGAAAATGTGGGGTGAAATGACACTATATCAATGGTTAAATACGATTCATTTTAGTAATTTAATTGTTATATTACTAAGAATGCATTATGTTTATGAAACATTTGAGATAAGTGAAATTGGTCGATTATAATTACAAATTGTTGTAGATTATATTAACCAAATATGAGATGACCCATTTTATTTATATGTAATTATAAAATGTGACTTAAAATATTAAGTCTAATTATTTGTTATGAATTTGCATTTAAATTGGTTAAATGCACATTTATAAGCTAAATTACATGTTACATGTCACATGTCACATATGTGACAAATGACAAATTACAAAAATAAAATGAACATCCATATTATACATGGGGACCTTTTTTGAGAGCTACATGGGTAGAGTTTAGGTTTTAATTTTTCTCTAATTAAGAATTAGACAAAATTATTTCTATCTAAACCTAAACCTAGTCTACTTTCTTGTTAAGAACAAAAGGAAAAGGCAACATCCTTCTCCATAGAGGTGTCCTGGTTTTATGGGTAGAAAAAGGAGAAGTGTTTCTCTTATTTTGGCGATTTTTGGTGGGTAAGTTAAGGGTGATAATTAGTTGATTTGTTTAATGGGTAAACATAATCATTTTCATATAAAAGCTAGTAACCACCCTAGTGAATTGTTAAGAACAAAAAGCATGCTCACCCTCCCCCATGTACCATGTGTGGCCGGTCCATCAAGCATGCATAAGAGGACTTGTTCCTCTTATTTTTAATGGATATCTCTTACATAAAAACATCAACCTTATCTCTCATAAAAACCCAATCTTCTCTCTAAGGAAAACTTGAGAAGTTTTTCTACAAATTGAGTTCATGAAATTTCTAATAAAATTACTAAGTGTAGTAATAAGAGTTGTTGGAAATATATATTAAGGACTTCTTCTTCATACTAGTGTAGTATTTAGAAGAGATGAAGGGGCTTGTCTTGCTGCAACTAATTGGAGAGTTTCTACTTTGAAACTAGGAGTTCATCCTTTGATTTATAGCTCAAGAACAAGAGTAGGAAAGAGTCCTATCTTGTGCCCAAAATTCGTTCCAATCCAATGTAAGGAACAAATTTTTCTTCTCTTATTTATCTTTAGTTATGCATGCATAAGATCTTTTGGTTTAATGAGTAAACTAATTGTAATATGATATTAGAAATGTCTAATATCGAGTTTAAGAAACATACACTAAGAAGGCTGAGTAATGAAAAACTACAACTGTTTCATACAAACTATTCCCTAACCTTGTTCAAGTTTCACCGTGGGTAACACGTAAGTGTATATTCTCCAGCGGAGTCGCCAAACTGCGGTACACAGGGGGACCACGGAGGGGCACGCTTGGGAGGACAAGCGTAAAAATACGCATTTGTGGAGTCGGCACCAATTTTTATGGAAAATTGGAATCGTTCGAATACTTTATGTCATGTCAAGACATAAAGTAATGACATGAACTCTAAGAACTCGTTATCCTTAGCATTCTATGTATAGAATGACTCTCGTGGATGCCATTGAACACAGATGTTCACAAAGATCTGGAGTAAGGGGTGAGGATACGTATCAGGAAGCTCGTTCATCGAACACCTAATCCCGCCCGCCTCGATAGCAGCCTCTACGAATGATTAGGGAAATCATTCGTATTTGATATGTTATCGATTATATGCATGCAATGCAACATCCAACATTTTAATCCTAGCATGTGAATTAGACTATGACGGTGAACATGTAATTAGTACTCAATTATGTCGAAATTGGGGATTTAGAATAATTACATACGAGAGAGAAGCAAAATCATACAGTTACAATGATTAAATAAGATTACAACATATTACAGGATCCACGTCAGAAATATATTCGAAACAGAGATTTAAAGAAAAAGAAAAGAATTGAAAACTAAAAGACAGATTAGGAGTGATATTACGACTAATAGTTGGTTAATTACATAATTAAAGCTACGTCAAATCGAGAACGGAAGTTCGGGGACATAAGTCAACCCAGAACAGGCGCAGCAACAACTGCGTCCTTTGGAAGAGGCGCATGGTTCATTGCGTCTGTTCTTGAGCTGAATTCTGACCGTGAAGTCAGAATCGCGGGTAGTTAACATTTTTTGGTATATTTACGATTGATTATTGATCTATAACTCGAGTAGAAGTGGTTTAACATATTAATTATACTATAATTTGTATCAATAACGGATTCCAGAGACTTGATATGAACAAATCGAATCTCCAACACCCAATTTTGACTGAAAGACGAAACGTTTTACATGAAAGATTATATTGAAAAAAGGAAAATAACAAAATCACAAAATTGCAGGAATCAGATGAAGAAGAAGAAGAGCAGGAGCAGGGCAGCCTCTGGAAGAGGCGCAGTTGCTACTGCGTTTCTCCTCGACGTCTGACGTGTGCTAAAAAGGTTTTGTAAAAAAATGTTTTGTTTTAAAAGCGGTTTTTAACTTACTTCTGACGTGAATCTTACATTAATTGAGCGGAAAAAATAAATACAAATAAAAAGATGGGATTTACACCCTCAGGCTTACATGTTTGACGAAACGAGTTTAACTAAGTTAACGTTTAGTGATTGCTCGACTCGAATGTACGCAGAAAGTACCCTCGTTAGAGGATTTAATGTAACAACCCGGATTATTAAATAAAAAGAAATACCTTAATAATAATAAATCCATCAGAGTACAAAGATGAATAGGGTCAAGGTGGCGGAAGCACCTGACCAATCCGGATCGATGCTCAAATTTAAAACTAAACTAATACATTATTAATAATTTTTAACTTAAATAAATTCCTAAATAAATTATTCTTCTTGCCACAAGTCTCTCCAGCATAACATCCAAACAAGCAGCAACCAATTCAACTTGAGATGGGGGTCGACAATCGGTCGGGACTAACTAAGTGCTCTCCCAGTCATGTTTACAACGGGCTGAGTTAATAACAATCTATAAGAACTGATAGTAATCATAACAGACATGGGAAGCAATTTATACAACATGATACGCAACCAAACATACCATGAGACGGGACCACAACCTACATGAATAAAATCCTGCAGACCTAGACCATATGCAACCTCTAGATAATGAATACATTCAAGACCTAAGGTAGCACACGATCCACAGCAACGTAAGGCACAGTGCTAGCATCAAAGCATAACGAATATAGCGAACGCCCGTTAGAGCATATAACCACCGCCTCTAACTTGCCAGAGCGTATAACCAATGCCTCCATCGGTGTGGAGCGTATACCACTGCCTCCACGGTACTATGTATAGCGTATAACCATTGCCTCCATCGGTGTGGAGCGTATACCACTACCTCCACGGTACTATGTATAGCGTATAACCACTGCCTATATGTCTAAGACCTGGCCAGACTCTCGATGCATAACTGTACATCGAACGACACTCGGGGACCAGAGCGTATAACCACTGCCTCTGACCAATCCCGATCATAGACCAAAATAAACCCCCGAAGGGTAGCGTTTGTTCATACCGAATAGTATATAACTGATACTACCGTCATCTATTCAACCAGCAACAGACAAATGCATAGTACAACTGATTGTACATACCAATGCGTGAACCACGTCACGACTTAACATAGAAAAAATATAACTGACTGTCCAACAATGCGTGAACCACGTCATGACTCAACTCAAGAACAATATAACCCAAAGCAGTGCATTCTGTAAGGAGTTTAGTGTGGTGACCGAGTGGGTTGTGGCCAAGTTTGAAACGGTGTCGCGTAAAGCGATGCATAAATGAGAGATCTGTTGGTAGCCGTTTATAATAAGGGGTGGCCGAATTGGCGACGAAGGTTTTAAAAAGGGTGGCCACATGAGATCGGCCAAATATTAGACGAGGCGGACACATTGGTCGTAGCCGAGTTTATAAGGGGTGGCCAAAATGACACAAATTTTTAGTGGGGTAACCATCAGGGCACGAATTTTGATGGGGTGGCCACAAGGGCACGGATTTCATGGGGTGGCCTGAAAGGCATAAAATTTAAGGGGGTGGTCATAAGGGCACAACTTTTGGAGGGGTGGCCATAAGAGCACAATTTTAAAAGGGATGGCTAAGTAGGGTAGCCAAGTTTAAAGGAGATGTCGTGTGAGTGACCAAAATTGGGGTTGATTGTTTGATCACTTAAGGATAGTTTAGATAGTTTGATGCAATTCTTAGGAGGTGAAAGGTGGAAGAAGGGTGGTGGATGTTTGCATGGGAAGAGGGTCGACTTTGAAGGCGTTAGGCTTTATCAAGAGCACAAGGCTCTGAAACTAAATTAAGGTTTATAGAAGGAAAATTTGACAAGACCAATCCCACCTTTAATCAATCTTCCAGGAATGATCTCACCTTTATGTAATCCCAAAATAACCCCAACTTTTTAACCTCATCTTCATTAAACAATGCCCTTAAAAAAATGACTTGTTATAGCAGGTAATATGATTAACACTATTTTTTTCTCTCTCTTTATATAACTTTTCAACTTCCGTTTTTAAAAACTTTTCTACTTCCGTTTTTATGAACACTAATTACCAAAAAATTCAATAACGACAAATGTTTCTAAAAAAAATAATCCCTCAGTGTATTAAATGCTAGAATACGATACAGTCAATTCTGACGCATTCAGTGAGTAGAGCAACCGCTCATAAATGACGAGAGTTGAGGCGAAAAGATTTACCATTGTATTGAGTGGTAACAAGCACAACTTTTTAACAATGAAAGACTGAAAGAGTATGATCAATCATTATATTGTGGCCTGTGTGTGTGGGGGATGTTTGACCAAAAAATAAAATTTTTGATTATTATTTGATTTTTGGGCTTTCTTTCTATAATTTTGTTTGGATTCATTTCTAAACATATCAATAGGTTAATATGACGTATGTATTATTCTATTATTAAAGCGTTTAGGGATGAAGCAAGTGGAAGATGAATAGACAAGAAATTAAATATAAATTCAAAAAAAAATTAATACTTTGGAAAAGATAATTACTTAAGAGGCTTAAAACCGCTCGAGCAAGTAATAGGTAAAAGTGATTGTTTAAAGAAGATGAGGTTAAAAGGTGGGATCATTTTCGGGTTATTAAAAGGTCAAATTATTCTTGGAACAGGACTTAAAGGTGGGATTATTCCCGTCAATTTATACTAAGAGTACAAGGAACTATTCTACCCAAAAGCATCTAATAATTAGCCGTAAATATTGCTTACCATAAGCTAATTATTATCTTTGTGTAACTTACAAAGCATCAAAATATGTATTAAGAATGTGGATCTTGGTGATTATGGGAAATATCTGTGATATTCCTAACATTGTTAGGAAGTAGACTGATTAGGACGAGCTCAAAGGTTTGACGTTGAAGCTTACCTTCTTAAACGCTGTTTTGGTAAAATAAAACTTGCTAATTAGGTGATTTACTTGTTTAGGTGGATCAAAGTGGCTATTCTACTAGTACTCTAATGATGAAATAACGTAAGGAGAAGCGCAAGAAGAGAAATGACACGAAGAATTGGTGACGCGGAAACCCAATGTGGGAAAAACCGCGGGGGGAGTCGGAATCCCGCCAAATATATGCACTAAAATGTGAAAGTACTTGTTGAGGTGGTACAGAATATTTGGACGTAAATAAAGAAACAAGGATGAATTTTCTTTGATAATTGCTTGAATGCTTGTATACTGATTTTAGGGTGAGAGAGTTGAATGTCCCCTTCTTCCTTCTGCTTGCCTTCCTTTTATAGCGTCAGTTCTGCCTCCAACAGCTATGGTGGTACTGTTGCAAGATCCCCTCTACTGGTCCGAGTTTCAGGGGGTCTGTTGTTGACTCGGCAAAATATGACTGTTGCTTGGTTGTGTTTGTTACTTCTATTCTTGGCCGTTGATATTCTTCCACTTTCAATCCAGTCCATTCACTTGTTCAATACATGTGCTCTTCTTTTGACCAATCCTATACTGCCACGTCAGTGATCCATGTGAGGATTTATTTGAGCCCCAACAATTGTCCCCAGAAAGGCGCATTTGGTGACACGTGTACGGATGGGGAATATTAGTCTCCATGTGTGTCTTGAACGATGATCATGATCTGGGCCTAACTTTAGCCGACCTGGACCATATGTACCTATACCGTTCTCTGGGTCCCGTTCAGATGACCCTTCGGACGGTTGGTGGTAGGGTACCCAACATCCTTATGCCCACCAAGGTGAAGGATGAGGGGTGGTTTAAGTTTTTCATCTATGTCAGACTCGACTCCATCGTTTCTCAGCCCTCCTACTTGCTTGATAAGTGGAGTCCCTTAGAATGTACTCCCTTGTCTTTTCTCTGTCTGTTTTGTTAGCTCACCAAGTATACTGACTTTCCTGTGCAGGTTTTAAACAACCCAAGCCTTCGCTCGACGATTCGGCCGTGAGGAAGTTGTCGGGCCTCCCGGAAGATCAAAGGAAGTTCCCCAGGCTCCTGTCCTCGAAGTTTGGCGGGGCGGTTGAAGAACCATTTGAGGCTGCTGAGGAGGATTCTGCTTTTGTGGAGGAGATTGGTGAGTTTGAAAGTGCTGCTGAAGTGAGGATGTCGTCTGGTGAGTTCTTTAGTGTTTTGTGCATTAGGATGGATGTATGCTATGTTTTGTGTGTGACGATAAGGTCTGGATGCTTTCAGCTGTGAGCCAGTTTATGGCGTAAAAGAAGGGAAAGTTTAGTGGCGGTGCTGTTCCTTCTGCCCCCAGGAAGAAGAAGGATGCTGCCCCTCCCTATGAAGAAGAATCGATATTTGTACCTCCTCTGGCTTCCGTGGCTCCTCATCCCACTCTAGTTTTATCCCCTACTAAGCCTACCATTCCCCCAGGCTATAAGGTTCAGGGAGATGTCTCGTTCTGGCCGTTGATGGACCAATTCTTGTTGCCTTGGTCTTAGTACTCCCTCAGCTCCACACCCATCCCAGCGACCCTGGACTCGACTGTTGAGGACGCCTTCAAGGTATGCTGCTTGATTTGTTCTTTGGTACGACCCCTTATTGAGCAAGTACTTTTGGTTTCATTCTTTGTTTTCTGATGTAGACTTTCCAGAAGGCCCTCTTCCTCCGTCAGGATCACGTGCGGATGATAAGGGAGGTGAACAACGCACAAGAGAGGTGCACCTCCTTAGAGGCTTAGCTAGTGAAGGCTCAAGCCGAGGTGAAGGTGATGGAGGACCAGCTGGCTTGGACGCAGAGGGTGAATCGTTCCCTCTCAACTGGTATGAAGGGCGCGGAGGATAAGCTAAAAATTTCTGAGGGCCAACTTCTCTCCTTGAAGAAGGATCTCTCTCAGGTAGTACTGTATGCTGCCTTGGAGTCCAAGATCCGGTGCTTGAAAGAGTTCCAGTCTGGGGAGCATGTCTCGTGGGACCTGGAGGAGGAGGAGAAGGCGTTTGCTGAGCTCTTCCCTACCAAGGCGGATATGAGCTTTTTAAACGAGGTGGACAACTCCGAGGAAGAGGAGGAGATGGAAGCAACTCCAGTTGAGGAGGAGGTGGAGGCAGCTCTAGTTGAGGAGAAGGTGACAGCTGGTCCAGAGCAGATCCCTGTTAATGCAGAGCCAGAATCAGGCGCAGGTGGCAGCAATGATGGTGGTGATGGTGTTGGTGGTGGCCATGATGTAGGTTATATAGTGGTGTGGTAAGAGTGTCGATCTCATGGACAGTTGGTGTCTAGAAATGATCAAATAGTCTACTAAGTCTCTTGCAAAGTCACAATGTAGTTTGGGTTTGGATTTGTTGACTAAACTAAATAACAATAATTAAAAGCAAACAAGAACAACAAATTGAATCTAAAACGAGATAATAAAATAACAAGCAATAAAAGGAAAGTCTAGGATCGGTGGGTTCAAATGGGTAATTTGGGTTCTAGTGAGTCGGGTTCATAGTTAATGGGTAGTCAAACTTGGACGCGGTGGATTGAGGCTTTCGTTCTTACAATCCCTCCCATATACCGAACCAAGCTAGCTCTCGCATACACAAAGTCGATATACCAACTATATGCAAATCCTAACATACTCTGAGGCTATCGATCTTACGGAAATGTATAATAAACATGAATCATGCAAGTTTGTCAAGCAAGCATTTCATCAAACATGTGGTATGCATAAGTTGGAAGAAAGACAATTAATCAACAAATCAACCCAACAAACAAAGATTAACCCTCATTAAAACCCATTATCCCCCACTAACCCTAGATTAGTCACTACTCACTACTTAACATGAGGAATATGGAAGAATAAGATATAAAACTAAGACAAGACATAATGATAAGAAGGAAACAAAACATGTAATGAAATGACAAGATTAACAAGTATATGAAAAGGGAATGGAAGATATACCAACTAATTAAGGCAAAAGATGAACAATAAAAGAGGAAATCTTGAATAAAGGAGAAGACTTTGTCACCAATCTTCAAATACAAAACCAAGTTCCAACACTAAACCAAGTTGCAATTACTAATTAACCAACTAATTAGCTTAATTATGGAAGATTAATAGAAGATTAAATACTAATTCTATGAGAGTTTCAGATCTAGGGTTTCGTGCCCTTTAATTACATAAGAGGGTCTATTTATAGGTTTACAAAATAAAGGAAAGATGGGCTTCGAAAGACTTCATGGACTGGTAAAGTCACGACCGTGAAATGGGTTTCACGGTCGTGAAACCTGTCTCACGACCGTGAAACAAGTCACGGTCGTGAGATTGTGAACTAAATGAGGCAGGAACTTCCCATGATCAAGTCACGACCGTCAAAGGATTTTCACGACCGTGACTTCACTTTCACGACCGTGAAATGTGTTTCACGGTCGTGAGCTGAAATGCTCGAGAATCTGCCTTCTTGGAAAGGCATCTCACGACCGTGAAATGCCTTTCACGCCCGTGAAATCCTTCTTGTCCCTCTTCCTTTGCTTGACTTTGTTACTTCCTTCCCGGTTTCGCTTGCCTTGACTCGGGAGGGTTTTGACCCATCGAGTAAGCCCCCCCCCAAGGGTATGTGGGGCCCCCAAGGTATGTCGTGCGTCCTCCGAGTGATTCACCTTCTTCTTTGTCGATCGAAACTAGGTAGAAATTGCCTCAAATGACGGTTTACCTACAAAAACATGATAAAAGCGAGAAATATGCTAGAATAAGGTAAAACACGTAGAAACGCTCTTAGGGAGCGTTAAAGGCAAGCAAAACGAGAAAAAAATGGGTGAAAATGTGGGGTGAAATGACACTATATCAGGCCAAGAGGCCGAAACTTAGGTGTCTGTGGCACTTTGTTTTTATTTTTCGTATTTTTTCGAACTCTTGTCTTTGGTGGTACCTTTTTGGTGGTACCGTGTAAAAACAATTTTTAAGTTCGTTGTGAATGATCTGTTTAGTAATTTTGTACTTACTGTGTGTGGCGCGCTTTTCACGTATTTCTGTTTGTGGCTCGGCATTGTCGATAGACGGTGGCTCTGGAGTCATTTGTCCATATATCTGAGCGCCATGCTACGTGGGGGTGTCTGTGGTGGTTGAGTAGGGGCTGGACCCTTTATTCGCCAAGCGCACGCTGTTTGTACCTGTGGAAGAGTTTTCTGCTAGTCTGGGTATGGCAGACTGCCTTCCAAGGTTAGTAGGACTCCTTCAGAGAAGAGGTATGTGGGCGGCCAAACATGCTTGAATAATTTGAGAGTACTTTTGGCAAAAATTAAATTGAATACTTCGAAAATAAAGGCCAATGATGTGCACTAAAAATAACTGAATTGTTCTACAAATTTTTATTCAAAGGTATTACTTAACAATAAAAATCCTTTTGTAATTGTGAAAGATTTTGCTTGTTTGGCTGCGAAGGATGTCAAGGTACTATACCTGGGGGTGCCTGGCTTGCGAAGCCCGTTTTTAGAGGTAGTACCTCTTGAGGTGGACTATGTTCCAGGGTTTGGATATGATCTCCCCTTCCATAGTCATTAGCCTGTATGTTCCGTTGCCTACTATGCTTTCCACCTGGTAGGGTCCTTCCCAGTTGTACGCGAACTTCCCAGCTTGCTGATTCTTAGTGTTTTGGAAAAACATTCTGAGTACCAGGTCTCATACCTGCAGGACCCTGATTTTGATGTTCTTGTTGTAACTTCTTGCCACCATCTGTTTGTAGGAGGCCACCCTTACTTGTGCACTCGTCCTTAGTTCGTCTACTGTATCTAGGTTGCTGGCCATCTCCACTTGGTTTCTATCTTCGGTTATGCATCCATACCTATGTGTGGGTACTCTCATTTCCGTGGGAATGACTGCCTCTGCGCCAAAGACCAGGCTGAATGGTGTTTGGCCAGTAGCTACCTTGGGTGTAGTTCTGTCGGAACAGAGTACCAGAGGGAGTTCTTCTGCCCACCTGCCTCCAGCTTCTTCCAATCTTCTTTTTAGGTTGTCAATTACTATTTTGTTGCTGGACTCTGCTTGGCCATAAGACTGGGGGTTCCTGGGAGTGGATTTGTGTAATGCGATGTTCCACTTGGCGTAGAAAGCGTTGGTATGGTTGGAGATGACCTGGGACCCATCATCACACACTATCTCTGAAGGTATCCCAAATCTGCAGATGATGTTGCGTTTGATGAATGATATAACTTGTCTCTCTGTCACCAGGGAGAATGACTCTGCTTCTATCCACTTAGAGAAGTAATCAGTCATGGCTAGCATGAAGACCTTGTTTCCAGGGGCTCTAGGTAGTTTTCCCACGATGTCCATACCCCACTTCATGAAGGGCCATGGTGAGATAACTGGATGCAGGGGTTCTGCAGGTTGGTGGGTTACTGCAGCGTGTCTCTGGCATGCGTCACATTTCTTGGCGTATTGCATGACGTCTTTGCGCATGGTGGGCCAGAAGTATCCTTGTCGTAATGCTTTGTTGGAGAGGTTCCTGCCCCCTGCATGATTTCCAGACTCGCCGCTGTGGAGGTCATGCAAGATGGTTTATGCTTCCTCTTTTCCAAGGCATCTTAAGTAAAGGCCCGCCAGGGATTTCCTGAACAAGATACCATCGATTAGTATAAAGCAAGAGGCACGCATCTTAAAACTTCTTACCTCCTTCTTATCTGTTGGTAATATGTCGTGTTGTAGCCAGTCCTGGTACTGTTTCCTCCAGTCTGGCTGGCTTTCTTCCTGTCCTTCAGTATTGCTTAGTACCCTGCCTCCTTTAACCACTGTGTTTGAGTCTTAGACTCTCTACAGTTACCTTGCTCTTCCTTGTCTACCGCCGATTTCAGTACGTGCATAATAGGTATGTTGTAGTGGGTACCAGGTTTAAAGGTTGCCCCCAGGGTGGCCAGGGCGTCTGCCTCAGCGTTCTGGTCCCTGGGGATCTGCCTTATGATAAACAGCTGTAACTTAAGAGATAATTCTTTCGCCAACTTTAGGTAACCTAGCATTTTGGAATCTCTGGCGGTGTACTCCTCGTTGACATGGTTCACAATCAATTGTGAATCGCTGCATACTGAGATGCTCTGCACCACTAGATCAAGGGCTAACTGTAGGCCTAAGATTAAGGCCTCATACTCTCCTTCGTTGTTGGTGGCTCTAAATTCGCAGCGCACCGCCTGTACTATCATGTCTCCTTGTGGAGATCTCAAGACTATGCCAACCCCGGTTCCTCTCATGTTTGAAGCTCTATCTATGTGTAACAGCAAGGGTTGGTCCGATCTCCTCCCTTCTAGGGTCAGGACCTCCTGGTCTGCCTGTACTTGTAGAGCAGGACTAAAGTCTGATACAAAGTCTGTTAGGGCTTGTGATTTAATTGATGTCCGGGGTTCAAACCTGAGGTCGAAACCACTAAGGTGGATGGACCACTTGGCCCTTCTGCCTGACAGTTCTGGATTTCTCATTACTGCTTTTAGGGGGTAACTGGTTACTACGACGATAGGGTGGGCCTCAAAGTACTAATAAAGCTAGTACAAGTTTTTCAAGCATTGTGTACCTGGTCTCTGCAGGTAGTAGAGACTTACTGACATAGTATACTGGGTGTTGTTGCCCATCTTGTTCTCGTACCAGTACTGAGCTGACAGATGCTTTTGTTACTGATAGGTGCAGGTAGAGGTGCTCTCGAGGCTCTGTTTTCGAAAGGAGGGGTGGACTGCTCAGGTACCGCTTCAGTTCTTGGAATGCCTTTTCGTGTTCTTCTGTCCACTCAAGCCGCTGATTCTTCCTCAGGATATCATAGAAGAGGCGACACTTATCTGAGGATCTTGATATGAACCGGTTCAAGGCTGCAACCCTCCCTGTCAGCTTTTGCACGTCTTTCGGCTTCTGAGGGGACTCTAGTTGTAACAGTGCTTTTATCTGTTCTGTGCTTGCCTCTATGCCTCTTCGTGTCACCAAGTGCCCTAGGAATTTTCCCGAGGAGACTTCGAAGGTGCACTTAAGGGCGTTTAGTTTCATTTTATACTCCTTGGGGGTGCTGAAGGTGTCTTCGAGATGTTGTATGTGGTCCATAGCTTGTTTTGATTTCACCACCATGTCATCAATATAGACCTCCATTGTTTTTCCTATGTGTTTTTTGAACATCCTGTTGACCAGTCTCTGGTAGGTTGATCCTGCGTTCTTGAGCCCAAAGGGCATCACGTTGTAACAGTACAACCCATGTTCTGACTGGAATGCCGTTTTCTCTTGATCTGCGGGGTGCATCTTGATCTGGTTGTACCCACTCTAGGCATCCAAGAAGATTAGCATTTCGTGTCCTGTTGTGGCGTCATCCAAGTCATCAATATGTGGCAGGGGGAACATATCTTTTGGACACGCTTTGTTCAGGTCGGTGAAGTCCACGCACACCCTCCATTTGTTGTTTTCTTTGGGACCACCACGACATTTGAGAGCCACTCTGGATACTTCACTTCTCGGATTTTTCCTGCTGCCACCAGATTATCTACCTCCAGATTGATGATCTGGTTTCTTTCTGGAGTGAATTTCTTTCTTCTCTGCTGGACCGGGCTGTAGCTAGGGTCCACATTAAGACGATGGGTTATTATGCTGGGGTTTATGCCCACCATGTCGTCATGTGACTAGGCAAAGCTGTCTGTGTTCCTCCTGAGTAGCTCAAGTAGTCTTTCTCGTGTCTGACCGGTGCAGTCTGATCCTACCAACACGGTCCGCTCTGGATGCAGCATGTCCAATGTGATTTGGTTGAGTTCTTCCTGTGGGGGGTTTCACATACTTCTCATGTACATGCTGGCTATGTAATTGCTATGCTAGCGGGCTGGCGGTCTGCTTCAGTGCATCCTTGTAACAGCCTCTGACCTCCTCTTGGTCTCCTCGTACCTCCTGTACTCCCCATGATGTTGGGAAATTTAGGCATTGGTGGTACGTCAAGGGTATGGCTCTCATTTCATGGATCCAGGGTCTGCCAGGGATTACATTGTAAGTAGATGGATCATCAATAACTAAATAACTTACTTGCTTATTAATTCCAACAACAAAAGTAGGAATAACTATTTCCCCTAGTGATCTCGTGGTTTCACCACTTAATCCCACCAGGGGTACTGCCCTGTTGGTCAGGTCCTTCTCACTTAGTCCCATATTCTTCAGGGTGCTCAACATGAGGAGGTTCACTGAACTCCCAGTGTCTACCAGGATCTTCTTCACCAGACAATTCCCTATTGACAGGGTAATTACTAGTGCATCATGATGTTGCTCTTCTACACCCTGTGCGCCTGTCTCGTCGAAGGAGACTGTTGGTAGGTCCATCCTGCTCAACCTGCAGGAGGTCTCAGGCTAGTCCCCCTTTGTTTCTGTAGCATGTCTCTTGGCGGCTGAGTAGGTTAACCCACACAGCTCTGAACCACCTGTGATTACATTGACAACCTTACTATAGAGAGGGGGTGGAGAAGGTAGCACCTGATCCGTGGCCTTTATTTTACCGGGTCTACTTCCTTTTGGGAGTAGGTTGTCGAGGTATCCTGCTCCGTAGCGATGTTTGACCTCCTTGCGCAAGGCCACGCAGGCTTCAGTGTTGTGGCCGATGTCATCATGGATATCACACCTCCTGCTATGGTCCCTCTTGTCGGGGCCCTTGTCTCCAGCTGACTTCTTAGGCCACCTTACCCTTCCACCTAGCTCCTTGAGGGCTTTGAGCAAGCCTGTCATGCTTGTAGAGAATCCATACTCGCTGATCTTTGGGGGCAAGTTTGGGTTGTTTCGCTAGTCAGCCCCTTCTCAAACTTTGTTGACGGTGGGCCTGCTATATGGTTTTTATCTTTCGCCCTTCTTGTCGGTTACTGCCTTTCTGGTGCTCCTGTCGGTATCGTAGGTGTTTCTTCTGGATTCAGCGTCCTCTTCTAACTGTATTGCTGCCATGGCTTTGGATTGCACATCCTCAAACGTAGTACATGGGTACTTGGTCAGATCCCTATACATATCTGAGTCCTGGTGAAGCCCTTGGCGGAATGCTTCGATGGCTGTAGCGATGTCGCATCTGGGGATGGACACCTTCTATTTGTTGAACCTATTCAGAAAGTCTCGGGTGGATTCATCGAACTTCTGAGTTATCCGGTACAGGTTACCGGTCTGCTTTTCTGGTTTCCTGCTGCTAGCGAACTGCTGGACTGCTGGGTGAACAGGTTCACCAGGTCAACGAAGGTACCCACGCTCCTCTTAGGGAGGCTCACAAACCACTACAGGGCGGCTCGAGAGAGGGTGGATCCAAACCCCTTGCACATGCATGCTTCCTTAAGGGGGCCTGTTGCGGTGACTACCATCTTCTTCTGCTTGTACTGGTTGATGTGGTCCAGGGGGTCATCAGCTCCATCATACAGCGTCATGACCGGTGGCTTGAACCCTTTGGGCACGTTGATGAGTGTTATGCCATCCGCGAAAGGGGAATCAACGTAGCTCTTAGGCGTGGCTCTCTCCATAGGGCGCGACATCCCCGGGATCTTGTTAATCATGTCCCTTAGTTCCTGGAGTTGTTGTTCCACTGGTCCTCTTGTTCCTGCAAAAGGGTTAGGAACACCAGGAGCAGGGCCAAAGAAACTACCTCCGGGTGTTGTTTCTCCTTAGATCTGCTCTCCTGAGTAGGGGATGTAGGTTACTCCGCTCTGTACGGGCTGAGCGTGGATGATGGGCCTCCATTGATGGGGCATTGGTTGGCTTAGAGTACCTGTACCAAAGAAAGGGTTAGTAACGAAGGAAGCACCAGAAGGCAGGTTACCTGGTATTTGTAGATAGCCTGGGGGAGCGAAGTGGCTGGGTGTTGAAGTCCCTGGCCCAGTTGGTCCCATGGATCGAACCGGCAGCGGCGTTGCCAAGTCCAACTGGGTCACTAGTTCCTGCGGTATCTGGCGCCCTGGACCTACACTAGGCACTTCTTGGGACATGTAGGTGGCTGAGGCTGATGTCTGGTTGTTGGGAGGGTTGGATATTGACTGCTGGTTTACCAGGGCATCCATCCTCTCTTTCAGATTCTGGTTGTCCTTCTCTAGGCTCTTGATGGCGTTATGAATGACGCTCATTGCACTTATGAGAGCCAGCAGTGGATCTGGCTGGTCTGGGTCCGGGCCTACACGATGCTGCTTTCCTGAACCTTCTGGGGGATTGGTGGCCATCACGATCTCGGTCTGGCTTACTGCCTCCCTTTGGAGAGTGGATGGGATAGGCTGGTTCAGACTGGTAGGGATACTGGGTGCTCCCGAGGCTGGCTGAGGATGCCCAGTAGAAGGTTGCATGGGGGAACCACTGGTATTGGGTGAATTGGATCCTGACATATCGATTTGGTCGTTTCGATTTTTGTTTTGACTGTAGATATTAACCACTATGTGCCACGATGGGCGCCAAACTATTTTGGTAAAAAACTTGCTAATTAGGTGATTTACTTGTTTAGGTGGATCAAAGTGGCTATTCTACTAGTACTCTAATGATGAAATAACGTAAGGAGAAGCGCAAGAAAAGAAATGACACGAAGAATTGGTGACGCGGAAACCCAATGTGGGAAAAACCGCGGGGGGAGTCGGAATCCCGCCAAATATATGCACTAAAATGTGAAAGTACTTGCTAAGGTGGTACATAATATTTGGACGTAAATAAAGAAACAAGGATGAATTTGCTTTGATAATTGCTTGAATGCTTGTATACTGATTTTTGGGTGAGAGAGTTGAATGTCCCCTCCTTCCTTCTGCTTGCCTTTCTTTTATAGCGTTAGTTTTGCCTCCAACGGCTCTGGTGGTATTGTTGCGAGATCCCATGTCCTGGTCCGAGTTTCAGGGGGTCTGTTGTTGACTCGGCAAAATATGATTGTTGCTTGGTTGTGTTTGTTACTTCTATTCCTGGCCGTTGATCTTCTTCCACTTTCAATCCAGTCCATTCACTTGTTCAATCCATGTGCTCTTCTTTTGACCAATCCTATACTGCCACGTTAGTGATCCATGTGAGGATTTATTTGAGCCCCAACAAAAGCCAAGTTTCAAGCATTACTGATAATGAAACAATACCTTTTTTATATATAAAAGGGGAAGAAAGGTTAGTCTAATTTATCTTGGATAAATTGTTTGTAAATTGAAACATGAAATAAATTGGTAGTGGAATTTGGTTACCAATTTGTGAATTGTTAAGAAATACTTCCTCCCTTTAACTTCACTCTACCATATTTCCATTTTAATCTATTCAACTCCATTCTACCACTTTTCAAATAAAGAATCTTAAATGTCCCTTTTGTCCTTATGATAACATCTTATTTACACAAATTGCCACTAAATGGCCCACTAAATGATACAAATTGCCACTAAGTGGTCCACTAATTCCACTTTACTTGTACTTTTATTAGTTGTTTAATTATTTCTTAATATTTGTGCAAAACTTAATATAGTAGAGTGGAGTTGAAGGGAGGTAGTATATGGTTGAATTAGTTAAGAAGTATGTGTACGATGGTTGAATTGGTTGCGCTGTCGATTTGGTTTAAGAAAAACATAGCTTTTTGTGGTAGAAAAAGCACCAGGTGAATTGGAGGTTTGCAGTCATGCATATTCAAAGCGGCTCCCAAATGGAATGAATTTTCAAAATAACGTAATTTCTCCAAGTACACTGCAAAGCCACCGTTTGAGGAAGTAAAATTACTCTTAACTCCGGGTCTATGTAAGTCAATTCGTTTAGGCCAATATTTTCGTTCAGTTGGTCTCATTAAAGACAGGTCGGGTCCTCTTTTACAATGAGACAAGTGTGAGGGCAAGTGGGAAATTAAATGAATCCTTACTTGCTCTCCTGGTAAGTGGTGATCCGATCCATTTTTATTAAAGGCGAATAAGCCTAGTCTTCCATGAGAATTGTGATTTTCGTTTTAAAGCATTAGAAAAAAAAGGTTCCTAATTTTGCCTAATCCAAAGTCCTAAACAAAACACAAATTATCCAACTAACATTGGATGGGCCCTAACACAAACTCGTTAAGAGGTATGGTTACCAATTTGGCCGTCTTACTTTGTAGTTCAACTTTACATATATATCTTTAATTTCCAACCCTTGATTTTAGAACAATTTAATAAGGTAATTTATTTAACGTAATTGCTTCATGGACGGGTTTTACTCTTTCATAGACATTTTACCATAAATTTTCCATGCCTTGCCCTTTTCTAAATTAAAGAAAAAACTCTCTTCTCCCTTCTTCTAAAATTAATCAAATCATCACCAACTAATCATTTATGAATCTTAACAGTCAAATTAAGCAATTAATAATTTCTAAATTTAAATACATTGCTTAATTATGCAAAAACATTTCATATCAAAGTAGTTAGAATTAAATTGAATTGGGATATTTAAAATTAGGGTTTGTGAAATTTAGATTGATGAGGAATGGGGTGGCAAGGGAGGGGCTAATGGTGGCTTTAGTTGCTCATACACGCGCCGGGGAGGGGCTGGCCCAGTGGTTGTGTCGTGCACGAGGTGATCGTCAGCCCCTACTTACACACCGTCGTCCCCTACTTATTCGCCGTTGTCCCCTACTTATTCTCCGTTGTCCCCTGCTTACACGCCACTGTCCCCTACTTATTCGCCACTGTCCCCAATTTATTATAGTTACGAGGACGACGAGTCTCCATGGTATTCACCAGAGAGTCCCGAATACACGCCATCAACACAAACTTACGTGCCTCAAATTCTCATGTATGTATGAGACTATGAGCATTCCCCAGAGGATCCTGATGATTACAATAGTCCTGGTCAATCTGATGCCTTTATTAGATTGTTACAATTAATTACTTGTTTATGTTAATTCATATGATTGTTGTATCTACACCTCCAAATTGTCCAAATTGGACGGTTTCATTGTTAACCAGGCAACCAAATTGCCAATTGTATGTTAATCAAATGCAATTCATTGTTATTCATGTTCCGATTTCGCACTTGTCATACTTTACTTGTTAATAACTATCACCAGTGGTTTGTTGGTGATCGTGGGATTGAGGGAGGAGGGTTGAGGTCGGGTGATAGTCGTCGTGGGTTTGGCCGGAGGCGACACAGTAGAAGGAAGGGCAGCCGGATCTTGGGAGGGTGGGTCGGCTGGTCGTGGGTATGGCCGGCACCAACGACGACGCGGAGGAGGTGACAGTGAGGGTTGTGCATGGTGGTGTCGGAGGATGGTGGTTGACTGGTGGTAGTTGGAGGAGGGAGTAAATTGAGAGAGATTGAAATTACAAAAACACACTAAATTACATTAATTAAATGAAAGGGTATAATGATTTTTTTTGTCTATCATTGAGTAAATCATTTCCTTGAAAGAGCAACCCCCTTATTTAATTTTCTTAAACAAAAAACACAATATTCCAAGATTCTAAATATGCGACGAAACGATCTCGCATTCCTTATTATTCTCCGTATATATATACAGGGAAAGAGAGATATATATTCCATAACGTATGTCTTCTTCCTTCTCCTCTCCCTATCTCAACGCCTCCCATTTTCCTCATCCCTATCTTTTTATTCCCATGTTTTTATTATTATAACCCATATTATAAAAATAAAATGGTGTATAGTTTTCCGGAACTTAGCTTAAATTTGATGACTAATTTGAAAAATTCAGAGGATTTATATAAGCTTAATCACTTTATTAATGGACTTGAAGTTGAACTCCAAAAGATCCAACCATTTCAGCGTGAACTTCCTCTTTCTTTTTCTGTACTTAATGATGGTTCGTTTAATTATTGTTTTTGTTTTCGGGTTTTGATTTGTGATGTTGATTAAGGTTTGTATGTTTTATTAATGGAGGGTTTGATGTTGGTTTCGCAGCGATTGGAAAGTTGAAGGAGATGGAGAAGAAAGGTGAGGAGAGACGGGTAGAGATGAAGGATTGGATGAGCTCTGCTCAGCTCTGGGCTCCGGTAATTACTTACTCGGTATTTAAATTATTTATTTATGAGACGGTCTTATAATGAGAGAGTTGCTATAACAATAGCTGGTAGTTGTTTTGTTGTAGGGCTGTCTCACCCGGTCTTACTTTATTGTACGTACACAATAATTGTATAACACGGTTTTTGCTTAAAGTTACTCCGTAATTGTATAATTCAGCTAATTGTCAGAGGTCATCTCAATCAAAATTTTAAGGCGATCAGGCTTGGATATCTTAAGTCTTAACACTGATTAACCCTTTATGCAACTATAATTTTCTATAACAGAGTAATGAAGAGGAGGAAGGTAACAGGAAAGTGAAAGATGATGACAAATTTCCGAGATTATCGCTGGCGACTCCCACAGTGGATAGACCGGCTTATAGGGTCGTTAAACCTGTTTCCGATGATAGAATCGGAAGACCAGAGGCTAGACCGGCGTGTCACATGGCAGCAAGGAAGCAAAGGCGGAGCTGGTCGCAAGAGCTTCATTGTCGGTTTGTTGATGCCCTTGAAAAGCTTGGTGGGTCCCAAGGTTTGTTGCTACAACCTTGCTCAATTCTGTTCTACAGTAGATGAATTTATTTTACTTGTAAAGTATCCGTCATTTGATGCAATTTCCGACACAATTTTTATTATGGTTTATTTTAAAATACTCTCTTTGTGTTCTTAGCATGTCTTAAAGTTGCCTACATCTTAACTCTCCTTTCCTTGTCATTTGCCTAGCTAGGTACACACTGTGTAAAACATTGTCGTAAAACATAACTCTAACCGTCTCAATCATTTATTTACTTTGATTAATAATTTTTCACAAAGAATAAAAATACAAACAAAGAAATGATACAGAGAGAGCACGGGAAATTATGAATTAAGAAACGAAGATTAATGGAGTATAATTCCCTTGAAGGGGGAATAAACCAAGAGATATTGTATTTTATTTGCATGATGATGATGATATAATAAACATGTCTTCAACAACCTTTATACTAAAAAGGCTAGAGATTTGTTTTGTTTGCTTGTTTTGATGGAGAAATCTTTGATGACCAAGTCTCTAAAACCCATCTTACTTAACATTATTATAATACTCTAAATGGGTTGAATATTATGAAATTTGAAGCAATAATTATATCTTCAATTTTGGACGTCTCTCTTTTCTAATTTGCAGAGGAAAGATTATAATTGGGATAACCATAAAGTTTTGTCATTTTGTGGTATCTTGTAATGTTAGAATTCCTGATTTCAGGATGTTTGAAAATCGTGCATGTGTTAGTGATAACAAAGTGATTATTTGTTGAATTAAGCAATGTAATCAACTAATCATGCAACTAATTTAGTGCTTATTTACACATTTGAACCAAGTGATCAAAATAGATAGGCAAGTAAATCATTTGTGAGCAAGAAAAATATCACAAATTCTCATTGAATACAGACACTATCCGTCACAAGCTGAATAGTTGACTAGTGATGGAAATCTAGCATTAACATTAATTTTATTCAAAGATAATTAGTGTTTAATTAGTTGTTGAAATGGGTTGGTTTTGCAGTGGCCACTCCTAAACAGATAAGAGACCTAATGCAGGTGGATGGACTTACAAATGATGAAGTTAAAAGCCATTTACAGGTCAGTATCATGCTGCTACTCCGGCTATTCTGACATCCTGTCCTTTTGCTTGTCGTGGTTCTTTTTAATCGCAAATTCTCATTATAGGACATATAACGGTTTTACAGGAGGCCAACTATCGTTTAATTATTAGTCCACTCAATTACGGTTAATAAGTATCATTTCAGTTTCTTAATTTTGTGATGATATTTGAATAATCGGGCTTAACTATTGACTGAAACAAACGATTATAACTCGGCAATACAACATTACAACTCCATGTTTTTCTTGCCAAATAAACTAAGGACTTACGGAGTAGTTAATTGTGGAAAAGCTAATATGTGGAGAGAAGAAAGGATGTCATGCATGCTTTGCTGCCTGTTATTTTGAAGCACAGAACTTGTTTTGGTTGGTAAGGCCATGTGATGGATAGTTCCCTAAAATCTTTACTTGCTTGTCCTTGCCATTGTTCACAACTTGCTTGTGAACTTTCCGTACTTTTTAACCCGTCATTTTGCTTAGTTTGTTGGACTCATCAATCCAAGAAGCGATATTTTACTGGATAACTTAATTGTACCCGTGTAAATGTGTAAAATATTAACATGTCATGCGCGCGCTACTCATGATCATCGGTAACTTTACTGTTGATCAGTTAACCAGGATTTTGCCTTCTCGGTTTTTTGTTTTTTACTTAAAACGCGCTGGTATATATCTATATAGGGGTAGGAAACAATCATAACAGTTCAATGTCTTGTGCAGAAATATCGACTCCATGTGCAAAAGCTACCAACCCATTCATCAGTCAATCAAACGACGGGTAGAGATAAGCCTGAATTGGGGCACTCAAACTCGGAAGTGCATCAATCACGTTCCCCTGAAAGCCCGTTAAACTTCGACATGTCCAAAAAGCGAAACTCCTCAAGCATGGAAGAAGATGATGACGAGAAGTCTGATGGGCAAAGCAACATATGTAGGCGAATCAGAGGGGTGACCTATACATGAATGTATGTATAGCTGAATGGTAACTTAGCACGCTTTGCCGCGGCATGTACTAACATATGTATTACTAGTATTTGCATAAAATAGCTTATACCATCATAGTATCAGTACACTGGACGTACTACTTAACATATTGTTCACAGACCACAGGCCATTTGAGGCATAAAATCATTCTGGAAGAGGTTCTTCACAGTTTTTTGCGGCATATCATCTTATTTTATAATTCGAGCAATTGACCAAGGTAGCTATGTCCTTTGAAGTTGCATACTTGCATTAAGAATTGAGGATGATCGCTCTGTTGTTGATGTTTTGCTCTCCAACAAGAAAGTGACCATGGAATTAGTTTACTTCGACGTGTTATACAAATATGGTCATTTGTTCCACATTAAAAACAAAACAAATGTCAAGTTGAAAACGATAAACAATTGATTCGATAAACACAAATACAAATTAAGAAACTCTGAAGTCTCAAAGGGGCAACGATTACCATCTCATATTATATAAGGTTTTTTTCCCTTAAAATGTAATGTAAAATATAATATTATGCAAAATGTATTAAGTAGAAGTAACTTTATATTAAGGTTTATTTATATTATTTGAGTGTAAAAATTATCTGTATAATTAACCGTAATAGTTGGGCCAAATTTTGTATTTTCACATGAACATTAATAATGCACAAATTTTTAGTTTAGACGGTTATAGTCTAGAGCTTAAAACATGTAAAATAGTATGAATAAAATAAACATATCAGAATGTATAGGAAGAAACAATTTTCTTAGGGAAAAAACAACTTTATTTTACGTAAAAATAAGATGATAGTTGACCCGTTTAATGTTAAGACGGGGTTCGAGATACTAACTTTTAATAGTGGGCTAAAATTAGACAAAAACGCACATCTCACCACTACTCATGATATGGGCTAACAATCCAACCAAGACTCGGGACATTATTACTAACCTAATTGACCCTTAAAGGCCAAATCCGATAAAACCTTGGTCGTCTCCTTCACACTCTTCATTTCTTTCTACTCTGAGTACTCCCTCCTCTCTCTTCACTTACACTCTCACTATAAGATTCGAGTTGAAAAGCTCTATCGTAAATGGTTAATGGTTACTGGTTATTTTTTGCATTTTGATTTATGTCTTTCAATTTTTAACAATAACTTGTAGATCTGGTGCAACGGGAGTATGTGACCAAGCCAAGACACGAGCCATGACACGAGCTCAAGACAAGACACAAACTCAAGACAAGACTCAACATCAAAACAACAACATACATTCAGACAACACCATGACAAGCTATGACAATGTTCTATTCAGTCCAAGCCACAACCACTTCAAGCCTGCTAAGACAACACCACCACAACCAGAACAAAGCCTAGCCATCCACTTCCCAAGACTAGGCCACAACAAAGCTCAGCCAACAGCCCAACAAACCCAACACAACAAAAACAGCCCCCAGCCAAAAACAGCCTATCACTGCCTTTCTAAACAAGGTCCATGGGGCCCCACACAATCAAACAAGCCTAACCAACCCTCAAACCTATGTCTTGGGAAGGTCCTCTACAACTTTCCCCAGGACTTCCCTCCCCAGAAACAAACACACAAAGAGTTAGCTTAGGGACAACTTCAGACTGTCCAGATTTCAGCCTTTTTGCAGTAGTTAACATGTCACTATCAAACTTTCCTTTTATGATCAAACAAACTCGAGGGCCTTTTAGAGGGACCTTTGGCATCCATCCCACTTCAGTTGAGCTCAAGAATCAAGCTCAGAAGTCCACCCCTCCACCAGTTTCAACCCCAACAAACCCATTAAGGCAGATTGTCCCATTAGAATTACTTTTCTGCTTTATCTACTTTATGTCAGTTTCTTGCAAGTTTGTAGCTGTTATTTTGTTTCATGTTGTAAGCCTTTGTGGCCCTAGATATCTCCTAATGTCTGAGTTGTATCCTTGTTGCCTATATAAGGCCTTTACCTAATGAAATGCAAATCAGATTTGAAGTAAAACATAAAACTGAAACCTTGTTTCTGTTGCATCTCTTGGCTGTGTGCTTGAGACAACTTCCTTTGCTTTGTGCTTGGAAGTGAGCTTGGGTCCTTAGCTGTGTGCTGGGATCAAGGTTCAACCCTCAACCATTGGCTTTGTGCTTTGGTTAAGGTCCTATCCTTGTTCTTTAACAATCAATTCAAACAGAAACAGAGTACTTGCAAGTGTCTTGATCTTAGCTCAATTTGTCATTGTTTAGTTGTCTTTTCTGAATAGTTTCAGTGCAAATTGGTTATCAGAGCTTTGGTTTGTGAGTTCATCTACCTAACTACATTAAAAACACAAAATACAACCATGAGTGAAGAGAGAATCACAGGTATTGAAAACACAGTTCAAGATCTTGTCAGAACTGTAATGGAGGTCTCTAGATCTGTCAATGAACTCCTTGAGGGCCAACAGAACAATGATACAAGGGGAGGCAGAGGTCGAGGAAGAGGAGCACCTTTCCCACAAGGTGGAGTAAGGAGGAGACAACCTGTAGATCAGTTTGAAATGTCAGATTCAGATGGCTCAGATCACAATCTTCTCAGACACCAAGACAAAGATATCAAGGTAGAGATTCCTGACTTTCTAGGTAGCTTGAACCCTGATGATTTCTTAGATTGGCTAAGGTCTGTAGAAAGAGTCTTTGAGTTTAAAGGATACACTGATAGAAAGGCTTTTAAGGTTGCTATCATGAAACTAAAAGGCTATGCCTCACTTTGGTATGAAAACATGAAAACCTTGAGGGTTAGAGAAGGGAAAGAACCTGTAAAGTCATGGCTCAAACTGAAAAAGAAAATGAGAGCTAAGTTTGTCTCTAGGGACTACACTCAAGACATGTTCATTAAGCTTACTCACCTAAAGCAAGACCAAAGACCTTTAGAGTCCTACCTAAGAGACTTTGAACAACTCACTTTGCAATGTGAGGTTGTTGAGAAATCTGAACAAAAGATAGCAAGGTTCTTAGAGGGGTTGGATGAAAGGATAGCTAGCAAAGTCAGGCTACAAAACATATACTCCTTTGAGGAAGCTGTCAACTTGTCTTTAAGGGTAGAAAAATTGGGAAAAGGAAAGGCCAGTGCTTCTAAGACACCTTCCAGAACCCCCACCTTCAAACCTTTTGTAGGAGTTAAGATAGGAGAACCTGTGGTTCCTGTTAAGACTCCTTTCAACCTTGATAAAGGCAAGGCTGTTGAGGCAGGCCAAAGGAAGACTACCCCTCTCAAAAAGTGCTTTCAATGTCAAGGGTATGGACATTTTGCTAGAGAATGTCCATCTAAAAGGGCTCTGAGTACCCTAGAAGTAATCCATTGGGGAGATGATGAAGTGTTGGTCTGTGATGAAGAGATGGAAGAGCCTGAGGTAGAGGCTAGTGAGGAGTTGATAGAGCCTGATGCAGGGTTAAGTTTGGTAACATGGAGGGTAATGCATACTCAACCACAACCTTTGGAAGAGGACCAAAGACACCAGATCTTTAGGACCAGATGTACCATCAAGGGTAGAGTATGTAACCTCATTATTGATGGGGGAAGCTGCACTAATGTGGCTTCCAAAACACTGATAGACAAGCTAGCTCTACCCACCAAAGACCACCCCCTACCTTACAAACTCAGATGGCTAAACAAAGGGGCTGAGATCAAGGTGGATAAACAATGTGTTATACCTTTCTCAATTGGTAAAGGGTATGTGGATGAGAGTCTTTGTGATGTTCTACCTATGGATGCATGTCACCTTCTGCTTGGGAGACCATGGGAGTTTGATAGGGATGCCATACACCATGGGAGAGACAACACTTACACCTTCAAGTATGGGAAGAAGAAGATCACCCTAGCACCTTTACCACCTGCTTTAAAGATCAACCCAAACCCCATGAGTGAGGCTTCCAAAGAAGTCATGTTGATAAGTGAATCAGAAATAGCACAAGAGCTAAGTGAGCTACAACCTGTGTACATATTGCTAGTCAAGGAGACTGGGATGAGTATCATTGATATCCCTGAAGAGGTCAAATCTATCCTAGAAAGTTATGGTGATGTCTTCCCTACTGAGCTTCCTAGTGGACTGCCACCACTTAGAGGGATAGAGCACCACATTGACCTAGTGCCTGGAGCTATCTTACCCAACAAGCCAGCCTACAGGAGTGACCCTAAGGCTACACAAGAGCTCCAACTTCAAGTAGGTGAACTACTCAACAAGGGCTATGTCAGAGAGTCCCTCAGTCCTTGTGCTGTACCAGCCTTGCTTGTGCCAAAGAAGGATGGGACTTGGCGTATGTGTATTGATAGTAGGGCCATCAACAACATTACCATCAAGTATAGGTTTCCCATACCTAGACTTAATGATATTCTGGATGAGCTAAGTGGGGCTCAAGTGTTCACTAAGATTGATCTGAGACAGGGCTACCACCAAGTGAGGATAAGAGCAGGGGATGAATGGAAGACAGCTTTCAAGACTAAACATGGGCTCTATGAATGGCTGGTGATGCCTTTTGGGTTGTCTAATGCCCCTAGCACCTTCATGAGGTTGATGACAGAGGTCCTAAGGCCTTACTTAGGCAAGTGTGTAGTGGTTTACTTTGATGATATTCTTATTTACAGTTCAACTAAGGGAGAACATTTGCAACATCTGAAGTTGTTGTTTGAGGTCCTAAGAGAAAATAAGTTGTATGGCAAGCTAGAGAAGTGCACCTTCATGCAGCCTGAGGTTTACTTCCTTGGGTTCATCATCTCTAAGAAAGGGGTAGCAGTTGATCCTGAGAAAGTGCAAGCAATCAAGGAATGGCCCATTCCCCAAACTGTTACTGATGTAAGAAGTTTCCATGGATTGGCATCTTTCTATAGGAGGTTCATACAAGGGTTTAGTTCAATCATGGCCCCTATTACTGAGTGCATGAAGAAGGGAGAGTTCAAGTGGAATGAGAAGGCTGAAAGGTCCTTCAATCTGATCAAAGAGCTATTGTGCAAGTCTCCAATATTGGTTCTACCAGACTTTAACAAACTCTTTGAGGTAGAGTGTGATGCCAGTGGTCTTGGCATAGGAGCTGTGCTTACTCAAGAAAAGAAACCTGTGGCATACTTTAGTGAGAAGCTAAATGGGGCCAAGCTTAACTATTCCACATATGACAAGGAATTCTATGCCATTGTGAGGGCATTGAATCATTGGGGACACTACTTGAAGCCTAAGCCTTTTGTGCTTCATTCTGATCATGAGGCTCTCAAATACATCAATGGACAACACAAACTCAACCCCAGACATGCCAAATGGGTAGAGTTCTTGCAATCCTTCTCATTCTCCAGCAAGTACATAGAAGGTAAGAACAATGTTGTAGCTGATGCATTGTCTAGAAGGTCTGTAATGTTGACCTTCATGGAGCAAAGGGTGTTGGGGTTTGAATTTATGAAAGAGCTCTATCAAGAGGACCCAGACTTCAAGCATGAATGGGAGGTACACCAAGAAGGGCAAGTCAAGAAAGGGAGCAAGTACACAGCTCAAGAAGGATACTTATTCTATGGAAACAAACTGTGTGTGCCTAAGGGACCTTATAGGGGACTACTGGTCAAAGAGGTTCACTCCAATGGCCTTGCTGGTCACTTTGGGGTACAGAAGACCTATGACATCTTACAAGATCAGTTCTATTGGCCTAAGATGCTCAGTGATGTGCAAGATGCCCTCAAAAGATGCAGATCTTGTCAACTAGCCAAGGCACACTTTCAAGCAGGCCCTTACACACCACTTCCAGTACCCAACAAGCCATGGGAAGACCTCAGTATGGACTTTATTGTAGCCTTACCTAGAACTCAAAGGGGAAAAGATTCAATCATGGTGGTTGTAGATAGATTCAGCAAGATGGCACATTTCATTGCTTGTAAGAAGACTGAGGATGCATTGGGGGTAGCTGAACTATACTTTAGGGAGGTTGTCAAGTTACATGGGGTCCCTAGAAGCATTGTCTCAGATAGAGACACAAAGTTCATGAGCCATTTCTGGAGAACCTTGTGGAAGCTATTGAAGACTAGGTTATTGTTTAGTACTTCTCACCATCCCCAAACTGATGGGCAGACAGAAGTCACTAACAGAACACTAGGGAAGATCTTAAGGAGCATTGTTTCTAAGTCATTGAAAGATTGGGACCTCAAGCTAGCACAAGCTGAGTTTGCCTTCAACAGAGCTCCCTCCAGCAGCACAGGTAAAAGTCCTTTTGAAACAGTTTATGGCACTAATCCTCTCATGCCTACAGACCTAGCACCAGTCAAAGGAAACAAGGCAAGCTATGATGCAAAGAAAAGAGTTGAGCAAATGATACAGATTCATGAGCAAGTCAAGAAGCAGATTGAAAGGTCCAATGAGTTGTACAAGGCCAGGTCCAAGGGGCCTAAGAAAGCAAGGGAATTCAAAGCAGGAGATCTTGTATGGTTGCATTTAAGAAAAGAGAGATTTCCAGACAAGAGGAGAAACAAGCTCATGCCAAGGGCTGATGGACCATTTGAGATATTGGAGAAGATAGGCACCAATGCTTACAAGGTGGATCTACCAGGAAGCTATGGTGTACATGGTACTTTCAATGTTGGAGACCTGAGTCCTTACCATGGTGAATCAGATGATGAGGGTGAAGAAGATTTGAGGGCAAATCCTTTTCAAGAAAAGGAGGTTGCAACGGGAGTATGTGACCAAGCCAAGACACGAGCCATGACACGAGCTCAAGACAAGACACAAACTCAAGACAAGACTCAACATCAAAACAACAACATACATTCAGACAACACCATGACAAGCTATGACAATGTTCTATTCAGTCCAAGCCACAACCACTTCAAGCCTGCTAAGACAACACCACCACAACCAGAACAAAGCCTAGCCATCCACTTCCCAAGACTAGGCCACAACAAAGCTCAGCCAACAGCCCAACAAACCCAACACAACAAAAACAGCCCCCAGCCAAAAACAGCCTATCACAGCCTTTCTAAACAAGGTCCATGGGGCCCCACACAATCAAACAAGCCTAACCAACCCTCAAACCTATGTCTTGGGAAGGTCCTCTACAACTTTCCCCAGGACTTCCCTCCCCAAGAAACAAACACACAAAGAGTTAGCTTAGGGACAACTTCAGACTGTCCAGATTTCAGCCTTTTTGCAGTAGTTAACATGTCACTATCAAACTTTCCTTTTATGATCAAACAAACTCGAGGGCCTTTTAGAGGGACCTTTGGCATCCATCCCACTTCAGTTGAGCTCAAGAATCAAGCTCAGAAGTCCACCCCTCCACCAGTTTCAACCCCAACAAACCCATTAAGGCAGATTGTCCTATTAGAATTACTTTTCTGCTTTATCTACTTTATGTCAGTTTCCTGCAAGTTTGTAGCTGTTATTTTGTTTCATGTTGTAAGCCTTTGTGGCCCTAGATATCTCCTAATGTCTGAGTTGTATCCTTGTTGCCTATATAAGGCCTTTACCTAATGAAATGCAAATCAGATTTGAAGTAAAACATAAAACTGAAACCTTGTTTCTGTTGCATCTCTTGGCTGTGTGCTTGAGACAACTTCCTTTGCTTTGTGCTTGGAAGTGAGCTTGGGTCCTTAGCTGTGTGCTGGGATCAAGGTTCAACCCTCAACCATTGGCTTTGTGCTTTGGTTAAGGTCCTATCCTTGTTCTTTAACAATCAATTCAAACAGAAACAGAGTACTTGCAAGTGTCTTGATCTTAGCTCAATTTGTCATTGTTTAGTTGTCTTTTCTGAATAGTTTCAGTGCATCTGGTCTTTTTTATTTTTTAACTTTTGTCCTCCAATTATTTTTCTTTTCTTTATTTTTATAAAAGTAATTTTTCCAATTTTTGGCGATTTAAATTTGCTTTCATAGTATAAATATAATTTTCTGATCTATGATTATTTTTTTCCGATTTTTAGACAATTTAGTTTTGTTTCATAGTGCATATATGATTTTTTCCAAATAGGTACCCACTGGATTATAATCTTGAGCATGATTTTTTTTAATTTCTTTGTTCACAATATATTTGTAATATTGTAGTTGTAATTTTTATTCCTAATTTTTAATATTCTAGGAATTGTATACGAAATATATTGTTTTTTATAGTCTTTAATGAATATTTGCAAAAATTAAATCCCATGGAATTATGGTGTGTCATGTTTGGTATGAATAGTCATGTAATTTCAAAGAATCATAATTATAATTATAAAAAAGAAAGAGATGTAGCATAATACTTAGCCGTAGAATTAAACAAAGGAGAGAGGGTAATTAAAAGGATGAGAGAGATTAATTAATTATCAAAATTGATTGTGATGCCATCTGCTTTTTTACTTTCTTGATTTTAGCAACCAATATGAACTCTCTAAATTTTATTGCTTTTATATAAAGTAAATTTAAAGTAGATTCTACCTTTATCATTAGACATCATGACTTAAACAATAAATTGGGAGTAAAGTAGTATATGAGATAAACATGAAATGGGACAGATGATCGGTACTGTTAAACGTCGCCAAACATTGAATAATATTTACATTTTTTACCCTGGATTTTATTTGAAGGATAACACTAAACCAAATTAATTAGTGGTTTAAGGCTCTATTGGAGAATGTATTATAGAATATAATATATTGTAGATATTAGGAAAATAATATATTAGTTAGGATTTTTGTCATTAGGAAAATTCTTGGAGTATTTACCAAAATAGTCTTTTATATATTGTACTCAGTTTTATCGATAAAGTCAGGTCATTATATCGTCTTACATGGTATCACGCTAAATTTCGATCCTCTCAAAACTCTTCCGCTTTGATTACAACCCCGTGTTTAAACCACCGGCCGAAGATGACCATCTTACACCATCTCTGGCGGGTATACAGTTAAATCGTTGCTAGTATAGTGTTATGCGCACAAGTCATTAGTAATATCAACTAGTTTGAAAGCCCGTGCGATGTACGGGTTAATAAACTTGATTGTTTAACAACAAAGTTATAAATATATATTGTTAGATAGGTGTTCCAAAATTCATTTCTAAAAATGAATAAGTCCAGTTATGAGTAAAGTCATCGCCTCAGTAACCTTATATTTGAATATTTCAAATTGGTAGAAGACACTTTGCTTATATTTAACATTGAATTATTTTAGTGATAATTTGAAATCATGTTATCATATAAATTACATATACGGAGTATTGTTTTATTGGTTCGAATATTTCTCTCTTTTCAAATTAAGAATTTAATTAACTATATCATTATAATAATTAAGAGTTTTCCATTAATAATATTGACCATTTTATCGCTCTTTCTTCCACACAAAAAATGTTAAAATTTGAAAAATTAACATTTAATGTAACGTTATATTTAAAGTCTCTTATATAATTAGTATACTACTGATGTATGCTCGATTTTCGGGCCTATCTTTTAGTACTCCGTCTTGCCAACTCCATGGTGCTCCATGCATGTCATTCTTTTGATCCTCGAATGGATCAAATCTACATTTAAACACAAAATGGCGGAAGTATCGACGCGACATTCTAGCAATAACGACATCTAATCATATAATTAAGCACAAAAACCGTCACAAAAGTGACTAAGGGGAGACATAAACATGTATATAATTATGACTCGTCAGTAAATATGGCAAAAGTCTTCAGTACATTAAATATATACACAACATGTATTATGTTATATAAATACCGTATTTGATAAATGAGAAAATACACAACATTTTTCACTCTCAAACTTCCGCGCTCAATCATAATCTCTAACGAACATATATATGCTTTTAATGTATACTTTATCGTTGGAATTTTAATATAATATTGCCAGGAAGACGCCTGAGTTACACCTCATTGACAAGGTCATTCATTTTATTGAATGAACAGGGCCACAGGGATTTATCACGATTTAGCTAGCGAATGTTAATATGTCAATGTTTACGTTGTCGTATTATCGTAGACTCGCTTATTTTGGACTTATGTTTGGTTTTGAGGGATCGTCCTCTTTATATTTATATTTGAGTATTATGTATTAGAGATATTAGAATATTATATACTTTCTCCATTCAACTCCACTCTACCAAAAAACTTTTTCACATTTGCCGAGACGTGTTTTACACGGTAAATATCGTTAGCTACGTGTTTGCAAAAATTATAAAAGTTAGATATTAATAATGTACTCGTAAAGACGAATCAAACAAGATCACACATGAATATATTTTTTACTTATATATTGAGAGAAAATTGCAATTATATGATCGCTTGTGAATAGTGTACAAAAAAGAAAGTGGTAGAGTGGAATTGAATGGAGGAAGTATTGTAGACCGTATAGTCTCCAATATATAATATTCTAATATCTCTAATATTATGGACACAAATTCTCATTGAAAACGGGGATATCCTTCTCTAATGAAGACGAGTCGGATCCCCGCTCACAAGCACGCAAGTGGCAGGTAAGTGTGGATTCATTTAGTTCCCAACTTGTCTCCTTATGAGAGGAGATCCGACTTAATTTCATTAAAGATGGGTATACTACGTCTTCAATGAGACCAACTGTGTATGGGATTGTAACACTTCTTAAACGATTTGCCATTACTGACTCCCCAGTTTCATGTCATTGATTTGTTTTAAAAAAGAATCCCGCATTTTCCCCTTCTTTTGTTTTTTTTATCTATTGTTATAATAACTTGGATTCAAATATAGATTTTGGAATTAAAGTTGGCTGGTGTAACTGGTAAGGGTTCTCATCTCTTTTTCAAGTGGTCAGGGGTTCGAATTCCGACTCTTGCGAATAAAAAGGCCAAACGTGGGAGGGGTCTATCCATTAAGTTGACTTTAGTATTCTGAAGGAGATTTCCCCAACTGTCGGTAGGGGATACTCCTTGTCAACACCAAATATAGATTTTGGAGACCATATTTCTTTGAAACGATAGGACACAACTAGACCTCACAAATGGGTCAGTTGGGTCGGGTTTGGTCAGGTCAATTTGAGTTGGGTCAATTTGGGTATTTCACATCACCGAATTAGTTCGGGTCGGGTCGGTTATTTCGGATCGGGTATATTGGCATGTTCGGGTAAAGCGGGTCGAGTATTTCGGGTCGAGTCATTTTGGGGTCAATGATTAAGAGAGAAAAAGATAGGTTTCGAATTATTACCTATATATAGTTTAGCTTTTATTAATGATTCTTTATTTAAACGTAAATAAAAGTAGGTGTGATTTCAAATTCGACATTTTAAGTTTTTTGGGTTCATTAGAGTTATGTTTTGTTTGGTCACTTTAGGGTTTGGTCGGTTCAGACCGGGTCATTTCGGATCAAGTCTTTTATGAGTCAACAAAGCTTAAGTCATGTTCGGGTTGAGTTGGGTCAATTTGGACTCGGGTAACATTTGGTGTGTCGTTTGGTCAATTTTAGGTCTCGCGTATGCTTTTTCAAATCGGATTTATATTGCCATCTCTAGACACGAGACCCTCGTCTCTTGAATGTAATTGTTCTTTTAATAATGAAAAGAATGCTTGAGTCAAATCGAATGGTCGAAATCTTGAAAGAACATAAGAGAGACCTAGTCGTTGGATCACAATAATTTAACAGAAATTCTCATAAAAACTAATTGACTCGTTTTAAGTTTAAAACAGATTAAATTCCCTTTACAGAGGGCAAGTGTAAGGACAAGTGGGGCTTCATTTGCCACCCACTTGCACCCCATTTCGGGTTTGTTTTGGGTCAACCGGGTCGGGTTATCTCGGGTTGGGTCATTTTCGGGTCAATGAATAAGAGAGAAAAAGTCATTGTAGTCTTATCGGTTCAATTAATGTTATGTTTTGTAGGGTTATTATCGGGTTGGGTGGTTTTCGATCGGGTCTTTTCGGGTTAGGTCAGTTACGGGGTCAAGAAAGCTCGGGTCAAATCAGGTTTCAAGTAACATTCGAATTTGTAGTTTGGATTAATTTCGGATCTCGGACCAGCCTTTTTAAATTGGGTTGCTTTTACCCGGATCAAATTTTTGTCAAGTTTGACAAAGAAAAGGAAAGGAGGAGTTAATATAGACATAGACTATAGAGTTGATGGTTGAGCTATTTATTTGGTCAATGAATGGCACGGTCAAACGCTGTGGTCCATAATCCATTAGATGTCTAGAAAGTCCACGTTAGCGTAAAAAGGAAGACAACACGGTGTTTTGCCTTTTTTTCATTTTTATCCCTTGACCTTACAATTTGTTAATAAACAATCATCACTTCTCGTCAACTGCTAATCTGCTCAAAGTATATGTTACTCGTATCAAATTATCAATCACATAGCCTTCATAGAGTAGAGAGTAGTAGACCATAAATTGTGATCATAATTTAGATTTAATATTCCTTAATATTATTATACGGAGTAGTTTGAAAATCCGTTGGCGTACCAACTGGATTAGATCAGGTTGTCGAGGGAAACACTAACAGATTTTTTTGCCCAATTACCCCGCCTTCTTTTTCCGACAAATTTCAATTACAATTAAAAAAACTACCAAATTAACTTCTGTCTTTCACTTTTATCATGTTATTTTTCCCTCTTTTCATCCTTCATATAAAATAATGTCATAATAAGTATTGAAATTGACACAAATGATTTCAAAATCAAAGCATTCGCAATGTTTATGCCTCAATTGTCGTCATCGTCGCCAACAGATAATAGTAATCACAAACGGCGATTAACGAGAGCAAAGCAACTGCGTCACCTCCGTGACTGCGACGTCAAACACTTGGACTTCTTTCTTAATTCGCCGACTCGACACCGTGACGCCGCGGCGGAGAATTCGTCTCCGCCGCCGTCTCAGCCGCTTCCGCTGCCGGAATTGTCGGCAATACTCTCGAGTGCCGATAAACTTGTTAAGGAGAGACGGAGATCCAAGCTGAAGCCGGTCAAGTCTGATTGTTTTCGCCTTCCTTCGCCGACCGACATTGTTGATAGACCATCATCCCAGACTACCGCATGGTGATTTTTCATACTCCCTCTCTCCTGCTAAATAGTTTACGTTTGCTTTAATTTTGTGATAGAAAATTAAAACAAATGTAAACTATTGACTGATACGGAACTCTAGATGCTTAAACCTTGGGTAATAAATACTCCCTCCTAGTCACTCATTTCTTCCCCTTTCTCTTTTACACAAAAATTAAGAAAATGAATTTGGATCACACAAAACACACTACCCCACCTACAAATGAATTTAAACCACACAAAACACACAACCCCACATCCAAAAAAGGAAAGAGGGAAGAAAACCCGACTTACCCAATAAGGAAAGAGGGAAGAAATGACCGACTAGGAGGGAGTATATGGAGCATTTTTAAGAATCGGAAGTAGTATACAGTTTTTAAAATCTTCTTCATTTTTTTTAAACTCTAGAAGAGAAATGTCTCGGTCACTTGTTTACCATTGTTTGGACAAATAGATCAAAATGATACTCCCTTAGTTCCTCCCTTCCACTTTTATTGTCTTAATTTCTAATTTGGGAATGATTTAAGTAATAGGGTAAAATGACTACCTATCCCTATAATTAAAGATCGGGAAATGATAATGTCAGTACGTTTTTTTGTTAATGCCACAATAATACAAGCTAAGTCTAAGGACATATTACTATTTAACGTCTCACAAATATGAGTGACATTATT
Source organism: Heliosperma pusillum (assembly GCA_022085475.1). Classification (NCBI taxonomy): domain Eukaryota; kingdom Viridiplantae; phylum Streptophyta; class Magnoliopsida; order Caryophyllales; family Caryophyllaceae; genus Heliosperma; species Heliosperma pusillum. Next base: position 336,712 of record JAIUZE010066107.1, read on the forward strand.
AATTTCGGAGTGGCATTATGCCTTCCCTAAATATAATGGGAACAATGTCATTTTGAAGGAGTGAGTGGTAGTTAGGAAATTGTTAAAGGAATATGAGGGAAAGCGTATCTTATTAGCTTTGGCATAATGTGCCTTATATAGATACATAACAATAACCGTGATATACACGGAATGACATAAATAAGAGAGTTACGTAATAATATTCCTAATACCCCCCTCAAGCTGGAGCATGCAGATTAAGAGTGCCCAGCTTGCGAAGAAGAGCAAGAAATTGCGGAGCACCCAAGGCTTTGGTAAGAATATCCGCAGGTTGGTCTTTAGTAGAGACATGTGACGTAACAATTAGCCCCTCGTGAATGGCATCACGCACGAAATGACAGTCGATTTCAATGTGTTTCGTGCGCTCATGGAACACCGGATTACTGGCAAGTTGTAAAGCGGACTGGCTATCAGAAAAGACGGCCATGGGGCGAGATAACGTTACTCCAAAATCAGAGAGGAGCCCTTTGATCCATTTCAACTCACAAACGAGGACCGGTACTCTGCTTCCGCGGAGGAAAGAGACACCGTGTTTTGTTTGCGGGTCTTCCACGAAATAGGAGAGCCACCAAGAAAAATATACCAACCTGTGACAGAGCGTCGGGAAAGTGAGCACGCGCCCCAATCCGAATCACACCATCCAGAAATTGTAAGATCACTATCAGCCTGAAATAAAAGTCCTTGACCAGGACTACCTTTGAGATAGCGAACCACGCGTAATGCAGCCGCCATATGTTCAGTATGAGGTTGATGCATAAAACGAGAAAGAATATGAACGGCATACGACAAATCTGGACGAGTGACAGAGAGGTATACTAACCGGCCAACAAGGCGTCTATAGGATTCGACATCCTTGAGTACTTCACCCGTAGCCTCATCCAACTTGTGGTGTTGCTCGATTGGCGTAGTAGCAGGCTTGGAGCCAAGTAACCCGGTTTCAGAAAGAATGTCAAGGGCATATATACGTTGAGATATATAAAGACCTTCAACACTACGGGAAATTTCAAGTCCCAGAAAATATTTCAAAACACCCAAATCCTTCATATGGAAACAAGTCCCCAAATATTCCTTGAATTTTGCAACAGCGGAAGATTCATTACCAGCAATGACTAAGTCGTCAACATAAATAAGAATGAAGAGACGGACTGCACCTTGCGAGTAAGAAAACAGAGAATAATCGGAATAGGACTGAATGAAGCCGTAGGATTTAAGAGCGGAGGTGAGTTTAGCAAACCAACACCTAGGAGCTTGTCGGAGCCCATAAAATGACTTCTTGAGACGACAAACCTTACCCTCTTTGTCATGACTGAAACCGGGAGGGAGACGCATATAGACTTCTTCACTCAAATCACCGTGTAAAAAAAGCATTATGGACGTCCATTTGATGTAACTCCCACTTATTGATAGCGGCAACGGCAAGGAAAGCACGGATTGTACCCATCTTCACGACTGGAGCAAAGGTCTCTCCATAGTCTAACCCTTCAACCTGATGATTTCCAAAAACAACGAGACGGGCTTTGAGACGTTCAACGGTACCATCCGATTTGTATTTAATTTTGTACACCCATCTACACCCAAGAGCCTTCTTTTCCGGTGGTAAATCAGCCAAATCCCAAGTAGCATTACGCTCAAGAGCGTCTATTTCTTGCTTCATAGCGTCGCACCAACCGGGGTCACGGATAGCCTCTTTAAAGGAGGGAGGTTCTGTACCGGCGGTTATAGCTGCAAGGAACTCACGGTGTTTGACGGAAAAAGAATTACAATTGACATAATTAGCTAAGGAGTATGGCGTACCTGAGGAGGACGTTGGAGAGCTAGGTGTGCTTGAAGGAGGGGACGGACATACCCACTGAGGCGCGAGTTAGGGAACTTTAAACGACACCCTTTACCCATTTCAGCAGTAGAAGCGGTAGGGCCAGCACCTGCCCCTGGTAAAGCAGGAGACGACGTAGTAGCAGAGGAGGCGTCCGTGCTACCAGCAGCAGCAGCGGGACCAGCAGCCTCGGGAGGTGTGTCAGTACCGTAAGCCGAATCCGTCCCACTAAAAGGCTCATTAGCAAATACCGTATCAGTGGCAGAGGCCATATCCTGTGGGGCCGAAGCATTTACAGCAGCAAAAGGAAAAATTCCTTCATGAAAAATGACATCACGAGAGACATAAAAGAATTTCGTCTCAAGATCGTAAAGTTTCCAACCTTTTTTACTATTTGGATACCCGACAAAAATACTTCTCCGACTCCGTTTTTCAAATTTATCACCATGAGTATTTTGATTATGAGCATAGGCGAGACATCCAAAAACACGCAGATTATCATAGGAAGGAGCAACACCATAAAGGCACTCATACGGAGTCAAATTATTTAGCAAAAGAGACGGTGTCCTATTAATCAAATAAGCAGCAGATAAAATGCATTCGCCCCAAAAAGATTTCGGTAGGGTAGCTTGAAAGCGTAGAGCCCGGGCTACATTCAAAATATGACGATGCTTACGTTCGACCCGCCCATTCTGTTGAGGCGTGCCAACGCAAGAGGTTTCAAACCTTATGCCATTTTTGAAAAAATAGCCTGCCATACTATTGAATTCTGTGCCATTATCACTCCGAACATTCTTAATAACTTTGGAAAATTGAGTACGGACCATGTGAATAAAACTCATGAACATGTCGGTCACCTCAGTTTTATCAAGCAATAAATAGACCCATGTTGCCCGAGAATAGTCATCCACTATCGTCAAAAAATATTTCGCACCACACGGAGAAGCTATACGATATGGCCCCCAAAGGTCACAATGTATTAAATCAAACAAATTCGAGGCACGCTTATTATTCAAAACAAAACTGTCACGATGTTGTTTAGCCAAATGACAGGCATCACATACTATATCTTTATTGTAAAGTAAATGACTAAAAGAGGGAATAGCCTTGACCACTTTCTGTGACGGATGCCCTAGACGCCTATGCCAAAGATCGAAATTCCCTTTTCCTGACACCGTATGCACCGCCAGTGGCATCACCCCCGTATGAATCCAAAATAGTCCGTCCCGTAGCTCACCTGCTCCAATCGTCTTCCTCGAAGAAAGGTCCTGAATAATACATGAATTTTTAGCAAAGACAAAGGAAATATTGGTATCCAAGGTAAGCTGAGAGACAGATATCAAATTGCATTTTAAAGTCGGAACGAATAAAACACAGCGAAGAGTAAGAAACTCATTAATGTAAACAGAACCCATTACGGAAGACACGACCTGCTGGCCATTCGGAAGACCAACAGCTCGGCCAGGTATTAGGATTTGATCCTCCAAACATGACAAAGTACCAGTGACATGATGAGAGGCGCCCGTATCAATTATCCAATTACACATACCGCTTAGACGATCCGAGGACAGCAAAGAGTGAGCAGAGGCAGTCGTTATAACCGCATTAGCATGAACAACAGGGTCCGCAGCAGCACCAGCACTACTCAGAACAGAAGTACCCGAGCCTCCACCTTGCGTCGTACCCGAACCACGCGCAGTCCGAGCCCTGTAACGTTTGTATTCAGCCAGTGTGCGGGGCCTATCACCCCACCACTCGGGAAAACGCATGGTTTTAAAGAAGCATTTAGACGCCTCATGACCACGGGTTTCACAAGAGGAACAAAACAGGACACGTTTTTCGTTACGTTCTTTATCGCGAAGAGCACGCCAGTCATGATTAGCATTTGGTGTAGCAAAAATAGCAACCTCAGACACATCGGGTTGAGTCTCAGCACGCAAACGTTCTTCTTGAAGAACAAGATTATAAGCGCGACTAAGTGCGGGTAGGGGATCCAATTGAAACTGAGAAGAGCGGATATTACCGTAAAGAGTATGATCAAGGCCCATGAAGAATTGATGTAAACGTTCATTGTCTTGTCGTTGAATAGCCGCGGGTCCTATGCCACATTCGCACTTACCACACTTACACGCAAACGGCGGTTCGTGCTTGACGATGGAGTCCCAAAGGGTCTTTAGCTTTCCGAAATAAGACATGACGTCCATGCCTTTACTCTGTTTACAATTGTTTAACTGAGTTTTGAGACTATGGATCATCGTACCGTCAACAACCGCGTAGTGGGCTTTGATCTCCAACCATAGAACCGACGCATCATCGGGGTAGGAGATATTATCAAGAAGGGTGAGATCAATCATGTTTCTGATCCATTGAATTATGGTACAATTAACCACGACCCAGTTGTCGAGTTCGAAAGCATCGGTGGGTTTCTTAATTGTCCCATCGATAAACCCGAACTTGCGGCGAGACTTGAGAGAAAACGTCATTGATTTTTGCCAAGCGTCGTAATTGTCACGACGGAGAACGATGTTTGAAACCTTAGCGCCCGGAACATCGTGGGAACCGAGGTAGTAAGGGCTAAGAGGATCGATTTTTTTAGGGGCATCGGAGTCATCTCCGGCCATGGCTGCGGTAGGAATTTGAAGAGATAGGAATTTTTTGTTTTGGGGAAAAAATTAGGTTAAGGAATTTGAAGAGATCCCTGATACCATGTTAAAGGAATATGAGGGAAAGCGTATCTTATTAGCTTTGGCATAATGTGCCTTATATAGATACATAACAATAACCGTGATATACACGGAATGACATAAATAAGAGAGTTACGTAATAATATTCCTAATAGAAATTGGAGGCGTTATTGATAGTTTAGTTATTTACGCTACTAAATTTAAAAATAGAGCAATTAATTTGGAATAAATTTCTAGGAAAAAACGACAATAAAAGTGGAATAGCAGCAATGCCAGTGAAAAGGAACAAAGATAAGCTTTGTTATCGTTTTGAACTGAACAAAACTTACTATTGTAATCCCCTATTTTAATCCAGCAAAGCTGTATTGAACTGAGTTTATTAGTACAGTTTTGATCGGAACTTTTTGTTTTTCCAGATGAAAGAACCAAACCTAACTCCGTTTTAATTGACACTTTATGATATAGAAACTCTTTGGCTTAAAACGATTTTAGTTTGAATACCTAACATTTATTCCATACTTAACGAGCAGCTCTTATGTTGTAGTGCATTTGTTACACCAAATGCAATGTCATCGATTTTTGTACCTATATTCCTGAAATGTGATCTGAAATTTAACCTGTAACAGTAGGTTGGTACCACATGATGGAAGGCGAAGTGTTGATACGCAACGAAGGCTTGATGTGCCACCAAGAGTTGATTCCCAAAGATTAGTTGATACTCACCAATATGTTCAACGCGCAGACACATGGTCGTCTAGGAATGTGCACCAGAATACTACAATCATAGATCAAGTCCAAAAAAACTTGCGAATAGACATTAGCTCTAGCAGTGCTCCACCAACTACTAACACCAGCCCCATGGTTAGCCCACAAAGGACTATTGATGGGGACTTGTTTTCATTATATCACGAGGAGCCTAGCCGTTGGTCTGAACTAGCTATTCCTGCTGGTTTTCCGTACGCAACCCGGGAAGAAAGCAATGTGGTTAGTTGTGAGAGAAATGTCGTTAGGTGTCTTAGTCATCATAATTCTATGTTCCACATTCAACCAATAAAGGACCTTAAACCATCCCGAAAGAGCACTAGTGGACCTTCATCTCCTAGACATCCTAAATTGAATATTGAGATATCTTCCTTTCATAATGATGGTAATTTATTAATGAATGTTCACCCATTACCCCTTCCTCCCGCCCCTGCTTCATTTGGTCAGGCACCTTCTTCTCCTCAAGTCGCCACAAAATCCGAATACTCTCCAGTGAAAAATCAATGGACTAAAGGAAAGCTCATTGGGCGTGGAACGTTTGGGAGTGTTTATGCTGCGACCAACCGGTAAGAATATACTTTTTTTTTTCTAGTTTTGGTATAAGTTTTCGATTTTATTTGCCTGAAAAGCTAGCTTTAAACTCTCTGACAGAGAAACAGGTGCTTTGTGTGCTATGAAAGAAGTTGAGTTATGCTCTGATGATCCAAAGTCTCAAGAGTGCATGAGACAACTTGAGCAGGTAGTTTCTGAGATCTAATTGTACCAAATCATTTTTGGCAAATAATGCAATTAATTTATCGAAGTTTGAATATACCCGTAGAGCAGATTGACTGCACTCTTCTCTTACTACTTTGTATAACAACTAGATATACTTTCCATTCAGCAACTTTCAATAAATTAGGCAGATGCCAGACTGGCCATTTTATGTTGTGTGAAATGCTGATACCAGTGAACATCTGCAGTCCATGAGGACGAGGCTATGAAAGAATGTCTCGCTTCTCTGAACTCTTAGGATATGTTTGGTTTGAGATAAAATATTGAGAATAGGAAACAATTTTCAACGAAAATGATGATGAATGGAAAAAGCTAGTGTTTTCAACATTTTAGAGGTGAGCAGGAAAATGAGGTAGATAGGATAAGTGATGATGTATGATTTCATGGGGAAAATATAATACACACTGGGAATGAATTGGTTTTTTCATCCTTATTTTGCAACTCCCTCATTTATACAAACCAAAGAAGGGAAAATAATAAACCCATTTTCCCGGGAAATGCTTTTTTCCTAAACCAAACAGTGCCTTGATTTCTGTATTTTGAAGTGCAGATAACTGAAGAGTATCTGTTATTGAAGTAGACTAGCTGCAATGTCTCAACTGCTAAGCCTTAAGCTCGCCTTTTAAACTATAAAGTATCCCCCACGTTCTAACTATGAGCATCTTACAGCCGTATTGTGCAGTATCTTAACTGTTAAGCTTTAACACAGTCATTGTGCGTCGTAATTTGACATGTTTGTAGACATCATAATGTGACTTGATGCTAATTGCCTGCTGTTACAGGAAATTAAAGTCCTTAGCCATCTAAAGCATCCGAACATTGTGCAATACTATGGTAGTGAGATAGTAAGTCAACCTATTATCCTTGATTCTCTGTTATGTTTATGTTTTCCCAATAGTTGTATTGACCTGTGACTGTGATCATATATGCAGGCAGACGACAGGTTTTACATATATTTGGAGTATGTTTACCCAGGTTCCATATATAAGTATGTCCATGAACGTTGTGGGGCTATCACAGAAGCAGTTGTTCGAAACTTCACACGTCATATTTGTTCTGGCTTAGCTTACTTGCATGGCCGAAAGACTATACATAGGTACTACCATAATTGATCTTCAGGCTCTACCCTTCAAAAGTAGATACTCTAGATAGTTAAAGAGCTTTCTTTTTGTTTCTCTATATGTTTATCCTCCTGTTTCCATTTCCAGTAGAGTCAGCATGTTCACTATTCTTTGACCCTGGATTATGATTGAATAGACTAAAGTAGCTTATTTGATGAATTCTTCAACCCAATTTTCACTGTCAGTCATCTAGAAATAGCTTCTCTGTGTCTTTATCAAGGGTAAGGTGTTGTACCTTCGGCCTCCTTCACTTTGCCATTAGTAGGATTCCTTGGATCACTCGGCTTATAATGTTATTGTACATGCTTGCGTACCCCTTGATTTCTTCAGCCGCACACAACAATTGCTACTTCCAAACTTCCAAATTGGTGTAGTGTGGTAAGGAAAGGTGCCGATTACTGAGAATTATATATTTGTCCATTTTTGTGGTGTCCATCTCTTTTTAATAAAACTACTATAATAATTGCCTAAATGCTTGTCAACTGTCTAGGGACATTAAAGGGGCAAACTTACTTGTTGATTCATCGGGAGTTGTCAAGCTTGCAGATTTTGGAATGGCAAAACATGTAAGTCGTCGGTGCGCTACTTTTCATCTATCTTCCTTGGATTAGCTTCACAGTGTATGGCACAGTTATTTTTCTGATTGTGGCAATCGAACACATGGGTATTTGTGATTTTTGGCATACATCCTCCTTGTTTCTGAAGAGTATATAAATTGGTTTTGTATTATTAATAACGATGATGAATTGCACATGGGTTACAATAACTTATCATGTATACGAAGTATATACTGGCAAATGGTAGTTAATGGTGTCTCTTCACGAAGATATTGGCAAGGCTATATGTGAAGGGCACGGACATGTATGAAGACATGCAGTATGCTTGGGTTATCTCTTACACGCCTCCACAAGCTGGACGGTCGTAGAGTAAGTCCAATCCTGTAGAGCAGATTACGGAACCGCGGTGGTGGTCCTAGGTCGAAGAGAGTGTCGAGGGGAGTCAAAGGAGAAAGGATATATGGACTATGAGGGAAGGACGTGGTGCTCCGCTAGTCGAGGTCGCCCCTTTGCTTCGTTAGTGGCCAAATGGAGTCTTCCTTCCTTGACCAGAATGCATTGAATGTCTTTTTTTCGTAGAATTGTGCATTGCGTGGTTGATAAAAAGTGATTTTATAAAAATGTTACAAAGTTTGTGAAATAATGCAAATATATAATGGATAGTTTCAGAAAATGGTAAAGTGAGAAAAAAACAGAGAATGGCTGATTTTGGGAAAATGGTGCTTCATAAACTGTAAAAGTTTGTCAATGAGAATATTGATGGGAATGTGAGCAAGGATAGGCTGGTTAAAATTTGGTGTGATTGAGATGATAGACATGCTGAGATTACGTGCGTGCCAACCATAGAATTTGGTGTTGACCTAGTGGTTTTGGTTAACGGTTGAAGGGACCAGGTTTTGATGATGGGTTGTGGCTATCTAATGTCCTAATTACAAAATACCGGCGGCCAAGAGCGAGGATGGTGGTCAAAGGTGTAGTTGTTCATCGAGAGAAGGGTATTGGTTTTTGCTGATGTTTCATAGATAATCAACGGTGAGATTGTTGCCAGCGTTGACATAATGACAGTAGCGATTGTTTCTCGGCATTTGGTTTTAAGAAAGGGATATTATTTTTGAGGGAATGAAAACTTGAAAAGAGACTATTCAGGAAACGGGAAAAATTGTAGAGATATGCTTCTCCCAAGTCCTGCATTTTAGCAACTTGAACAGTAAGGAAGTAGTTTGTGAGGCAGTAGAAGGAGACATTACGAAGATAACAGGGGTGAGAGGGTGTTTGTTTTTATTTAGCAGGAAAAATAGTGTGGGTTAGTTATGGTGTACTTCTTTGAGGTGGCAGCGGAAGTTGGTGATACGGGAGAAGGGGGATGGATAGGATATAGACTATAGAGGGGTAACCATTTTCTGCTCATGCAATTATGCAAATGTAGTACTGTACTAGGTAATTCATTCTATTGTAATACATTTCCTCTTTTAGCTGTTTTTATCCGAGAATGAATGATCTTTTGGCTGTCCTTATTTGTGTTGTTTGTTTTTAAACTATTAATCTGGCACTTGTTATACCGAAAGAGTACTTTTAGCTTAAATTCAAGAATCTTATTTCCCCTTATTTTGGATTTGTTGACTTCTGCTGCAATCTTGCATGGATTGGTGTTCAATTTGATTCAAGTAACGGGGTTAAATCTGTAAAATGTTTTTGAGTTTTAAGTATAAAGCACCATATCCTGCACCTAGTTTGCTAACGAATTCCGTTCCAGTATGCATGCAACACAGCTCAGGATCAGCTGACCGAATTTCGGACTATGCACCCGTGTGCTGTAGTTATGTTTTACGACTACGAGCATAACTGTCCTCGAATAGAGCCAACTAACTTGAATGCTATACTTTTCTCATTTAATTTTTATTTTTCTGAACAGCTTACTGGACAAGCAGCTGAACTTTCCATGAAAGGGAGTCCATACTGGATGGCGCCAGAGGTATACGATGTTCTTTTCATAGTCAGCGATTTCTTATGCATTCCTGGCTGAAATAAAATTACTTTTGATCCACAGCTCATGCAGTCCGTACTGCAGAAAGATAACCGCTCTGATCTGGCTTTGGCTGTTGATATCTGGAGTTTGGGTTGTACCGTCATTGAGATGCTTACCGGGAAACCTCCATGGAGTGAATATGAAGGAGTAGGTATTCCAAACTCCATTATTCTTCCTGCTGTAGTTGTTCCAATTTGTGTAGGTTGTTTGACAATGTCAACAACAACAACACTACCTCGTGCCTCCCTTCCCATGCTCTAGCAAATGGCGGGGATAAGGGATGCTTAGATGTACGCAACATGGTAACAAAGAAAATGTTTCCAGATGACCCATAAATAAAAATTGCAAAGTGCATTGAATGACGGCTACTTCACAATAAAAAAAAAAACAAGTGCAGCTAGTTTAGCGTGCCATTTTTTTTTCCATCGTAATCCAAAACTAAAAATAGTTGGTCATTGGCTCCATTGAAAATGGAACATTAGGAGTGACTCTCACATTGAAGTTCAAGCATAATATCTGGTGAGCTAGGGAGCTTCTATACATTTGGATTCTGAATTGTCGTATCACTGTCTAAGCAAAATAAACATGAATAGGAAAGCAGAGGAAATAATTTTAGTAGGCACATTTAGGTTGGAAGCGTGGGTCCGTGAACACTTTCATATATTTGTTCATTTTAGTCGGTATCACTCTCGCTTATCTCTCTGAATCTATGTTTTTTGTATTCATATCTCTCTGCTTATTAAGTTTAATGCCAAACATAATCCTATGCCTAATGTTTTGTCAAGGCTACGTTGACTTCGTTTTATTTAAGGTCGGCTTTGTGATTGTAACTTCTTAAGGTGTGGATAGTATAAGGCAGAAATCTAGAGTAGTTGCTTGTAACTTAAGGAATTAGTTTCGCATGTATTAAAAGCGGTTTTGTTATCAATTGATACAGGCTGCTGCAATGTTCAAGGTCTTGAAAGAATCCCCAGCTATCCCTGAAACTCTTTCCCCTGAAGGAAAGGATTTCCTGAATAGTTGCTTTCGTCGGAATCCTGCAGATAGGCCTTCGGCTAGCAAGCTTTTGGAGCATTCCTTTTTGAAGAACTATCAGCAATTGGATGTTCCAAATTCCGGCCTAACTCTGAGCTTTACCAAACACACGGTAATTGCAAAAGGAAATCCTACAACTTAAGTCTTAGGGTTTGTTTGGTTTGGGGTAATTGTTATGGTGGCCATGAGTGCCAATAAAAAAATACCTTGAAGTAGGGGTGTACCGAGCTGATTTGAGCTCGTGCTTGGTTAGGCTTGGAATCGGCTCAAAATCAGGTCGGAATTCTCCGGAGATTAAAAATTAAAGCTTGGAATCGGCTCAGATTAGGCTCAAGCTCGACTAGAATTCAGCTAAATCATTTTTTTTTTTTTTACTTTCTTTAACTCGTAAATAAAATTAAAAATAAATATATTTTAAGATAAATGCAAATATAAAATACTTATCAAATATAATAATAGTAATAATAATATAATCATAAAAGCTAAAATAACATTTAATTAAGAACAAAAACAATTGTAAAATGCCAAAATTAAATTAATAAAAAAAAATCAAAACGAGCCTAAACGAGCTTCTGATCAGAGCTCGAAATCGGCTCGGATTTGGTTATCCGTGGCCCGGAATTATTTTGATCGTTCCTTACTGAGCTTTGACCGAGATGATTCCGAGGTCTCTGCGAGCTAGCTCGGATCATTTGCAGCCCTACTTTGAAGAATAGAGAGTAGATAGACAAGGGAGGGAGGCCAGCTAAATTTTCACATGTTTTTTGGTGCTTGGTGCATGACTCATGACTGTATGACAGTATGAGTAGTCCAAAATTTACATAAGTGAAAGTGGCCTTAAACCTATCAGATTTTTTGTTTAAATTGTTTTTTCCCTTGTGCAAACCAGGTCAGTAGTTTACGTTAGTGTAATTTCTCGTATGCAAACTAGATTACTTAACGCATTGCCGTTATTGCTAATGCCTATGGCTGAGGTAGGAGGGTTAGATGTACGCAGCATCTCTCTTGTGTATACTACACAAAGAGGTCCTTTCTTGTGTTTACAATACAAAGAGTCTGTTTTCGGATGATTTATACTGTAAACGGGGTTTTAAACTCGCAAGTCGCAACAGTATTTAGCAAGCCTTAATCCGCCAAAATCCAAAACCAAAGAATAATGATTATTTGTCGCTGTGGAAAATGGTAACGAGTTATGCTTCATATTCCTTGTAATAAATCTGCAAGTACTTTTGCTGTATAGTAGCTGTAATCCTACATGGTATCTCATACCTGAAGGTTTATTTATTAACAGGATAAAGCACATAGTCCCAGAGACATATATCATCACAAGCTCGATAAAGTGCCAATATCTCCTGACAGAAGGGTGACGAACGGGAAAGGCCGCATCAGGTAAGAATTTTCTCTGTATTGGTATAACTATACCTGTTTTTCACTGAGATTCCAAGAAAAACACGAAGTAACGAATTGTACTATACTTACTCTGCAGTGAGACTAGTGTGCTACCTCATCGTGAAACAAACGACAAAATGAAAAGCCGTCGTCATTCACCGAGATCTATTCTCGATCCTGTAACGAGTCTATCTCCTCCATGGTTGGGTCATGTCCCGAACCTTCTTGGTTCACCGAATTCTTCAAATGGCATGAGTCCAGGTGCCGACAGGAATGTCTATTCTGCTAAGCTGCACGCATGAGTCTTTTAGGTATTTCTTCATACGGGATTTCTTAAAATTATAACTGGAGATTTGTTTCCGCTTCTTATGATACTAACTTCATGTAACATTTACCTGACTATCGTATACTTTGTACACGGTACATAGTACTAATAACTGGCATTTGCTGAAAATTTCATACAATTAGAGAACAGCTTGGTAATTTCTTTGCTTGTTAAAAGGGCCTGTCATCTGTGTCTTAAGCATAGGGTTAAGTTGGCATTTCTGAGTCACATCCATCCTTATTCGCTACAGTTAACGGGGATTTGGACTAATTACCGTAACGTTACTGAAATTGCTTAGATGCCAATTTCTATATCATAAATTCATAACCGATTTTCTTAATCATTTTGTTAAATCAAAGTCAAAATACCATTTTGAATGGCCAAGAGGATTCGGATGAACAATGTACCAACAAGGTACAATTAACGATAAATGTTTTTCTTTCTAGTTGAAAGGGGAGAACAAAAACAAATAAATGGCAATTAAGCATGAAAGAAGAGGGAAGGATTTTCCTAAAATGGGTTAATTGCAAAATACCACCCACCACCATCCTATTAGAATCAACGAGGGTTGGTCCCAGTGGTAAATAGTTCATCTTCTGGCCATGAAGTCAGAGGTTTCATTCTCACTGAGTTAAAATATATCTCTGTTGGTAGGCGATTTGTAAACACCATTTTAAGCCCTCAATAAGGCCGGTGGTCTGCCCTGATCTTGAAATGAGTAAGACATACCCTTAACCTAAACATTTTAGCACAAAAAAAACCACCCTATTAAAGAATGATTAGCATATATTTTGTATATTTTGTATATTACTAGTCAAAGAGTAGGATACTCATTCCTTACTACTAGCACTAATTTAGGTAGCTAATTCCCTAATTATAGGCAACAACTATATCGTTATGCAGTATATATTGATGAACCTCTATATTGTAATTATCATTCAATAATAAAAACTTACATGGTATGTATCAGGAGAAAGATTCGATCTCCCTACTAAACCCTAAAAACTTCATCTTCCCCGACTTCCCTATCAATGTCGGGAACCACAATTCCAAACAACTCCGAGCCCTCCAAACCCCTAGTGCCCGTCAACATTCACGCCAAGATTCCATTTAAGTTCTTCGATTTCTGGATCACAAAGTTCGATGGCTCCAACTATCAACAATGGCGTATTCAACTTGAAGCGCTACTCCAAGGATACGATCTATCCTCCTTCGTTGATGGCACTCCCCAGTCCCCACCACCTAAACTCATTCCCGGCAAAGACAATATTCATGGCCCTAATCCGGCCTATCATACCTGGTTTCGACAAGACTGACTCCTATTCGGTGTCATGGAAAGCACCCTCACACCCTCCATTAGTCCAATCCTTACTCGTATGGCCACCACCAAGGAGGCGTGGGACGCTCTTGCGTCGTCCTACGCTCGTCCATCTCGTGGTCACATCAAACACCTCCGTCACAAATTAAAACACATTACTAAAGGTACCTCTTCCATTACCGACTACATGAACCATATTAAAGCCACCGTCGATGAACTTGCTCTTCTCGATACAATCATATCCTGATCAAATCATAGACGACCTCCTCTCCTCGTATCAAGCCGTCATTGATGTCGTAATGCTCGTGACACCCCTATTACCTTCTCTCAATTCCATGAGAAATTAATGCGCCAATAACTTGTTATCCATCAAACTGAGACATCCCAAACAACCACCTTCAATCCAATGGCCCACCCTACCTATACTCGTAACTCCGCTGCTCACCACTCCCACCTTACCTATACCCGAACCCCTCAACATCTAGACCCATCCAACCAAAACCCCAAAAACCCCTCCCGTGGCAAATGTCAACGGTGCCATGTTCAAGGGTACACCCTAAACTAGTGTCCCACATTCAAATCACTACACCCTGACATCTGTGTTTCACCCTACACCCGTACCCCAGCCCCTCAAACCACCACAACAACCCAACCCCATCCCACAACGCTCACACCTCAACCAATCCCCCTCCCCGTGGCTCCTTGACAGTGGTGCCTCGCACCATGTCACGTCCGATCTTGCCAACCTATCCCTCCACTTTCTCATTAAGATTTATTTAAGATTTGACACTACATATTTCTCACTTTTTATTTTTGTACCCTCATTCTTATCCTTTATGAGTGTTAACCTTTATAAGAGGGTAGTTGTGATTAGGGCTGAGCAAAAATATACGATACGGTTTTAATATACGGATACGATACGGTATAGGGTTTTAATTACACGGATTTCCGGGTACACGATACGAATTTCCGGGTATACGATACGGTTTTTTAAAAAAACCGTACCGGGTCCGGGTCCGGGTCGGGGAAAATCAAAACCGGGTATACGGTTTTGACCCGGTTTAATTAAAAATAACCAAAAAAAAGTTGTATGTAAAATTTTGTTTTCTATTTTGACTATATGGGTGAAATTTTGAGCAACAATCATTTTATATGAAACTTATAATATACGCAACTCACTTTATCAGTGACAAATTTATGTGTGAAGTTTTGCAAATTTGTATTTTGCTATTTTACCTACTGACTTTGCAATTAATTGTATTTTGTAATACTGATCCTAGTGGATTATATAAGCATCTTATTTATTGATTGTTACTAATGTTGTGGACTCGAATTCGAGGTTTGCGCATTATCAATTAAACCGGATCCGGGTATACGGTTTTCGGGTACCCGGTTTAACCGGGTATACGAAAACCGGGTACCCGGTTAAACCGGGTCGGATCCGGGTTCTAATTTTTGGCCTTCCAAAAACCGGGTACCCGATACGGTTATTAAAACCGTATCGGGTACCCGATTTTGCTCACCCCTAGTTGTAATACCCTCGGAAATTGCAATAAAATAAACACGTAGCGGAAATAGTGAATTTTTAAAACTTTTAAAGCAAAGTGCGCAATAATCTAAACAAAGTTTAAGTAAAGTAAATAAAGTAGTTAAAGTCGATAAATGCGACAAGTAGCCACAAGGGGATACAAAGTACCAAATATACAATAATCCAAAAGAAACCAAGTCTAAAAAACGCATAGGTAATCATCGACTATCGACGCTCGCTAGCTCTCACTCGTCTCAACACCAGGTACCACTGACTTCAACATGTTCATTCATTAAACATGAATGCTACCGTCAGTGATGCGTAACTCAGCGATGGTAACTTTGCATCCGGTTCGTGTTGTGTCAATCTCAATTTGACCTTCTGAGATGACGTTGGTTAAGAGGTTGTTCAATGTGCTTTCTATTTCTTACTTTTCTTGGCTACGTGGTTCTTGTCCGTAGGGAATGTGCTTCAAGGAGTAGAAGATTCCTCTCCATTGGAGGCCGACCTTCCTGGACGACATTCCGCCATTTATTTCTACGTCCTTGTGGCGTAAGTGCACTCGGCTCATTCTTGGTTGCCTGGAAGGCTTATTGGTTTGTCGAGAAGAAGTTCAAAGACGGGTTTGTCGAGAAGGAAAAAGGCGGCAAAGAAGATAACGTAATATTTGGCGGGATCCGCTGTATGTGTTGCCGACGTCCGACATTGAAATGTGTGACGCAATAAGTTTTGACATTTAGCATTTTCTTTAAGGGAGTTGGTAACTTAACATAATCATTCACGGTGTCCCAACAAAATAAATAAAGTGATAATAGAAGAGTAGTTGTTTATTGCAACCCCAAAAATGATGAATTCGTTTGACAAAGCTGCACATATATACTTCTGTTGGAATGTGTGACCCAACAAATCTCACACTCTTCTTTCCTTTTGTAAAGTACTCCGTATCTTACTCGCCCCATTCATATCCTCCCATTCACCACAAACTTAATTTATTTACTTTATCACACATTTTTATTTAGGACGGGAGATATTCGTCTTAAACTCAGAACATATAAAATTCTTACTCACTTACATAAATAGGACGGACAAACTACTTTGTTATTTACTATGCATTTTACTTTAGGACGTAGCTATGTAGAATCAATTCTAATCGACTATTTTCTGTATTATCACCTGTAACACCCGCAAATGTACCCTATTTTTCTAGTAAAAATATTTTACGAACACTTTTCAGCGAATTTTAGTTTTAATCGTAAATTTAATTTTCCGAGTCGAATTTGGAATTTCCGAGTTCGTATTTGGAATTTCCGCGAGATTCCATGAGAATCCCGTCTTAAGGCGAGTTTGACTTTTGGTTGACTTTTTCCTTATACAACTCATACTCCCTCCCTTAACCTATTTTTCATTCAACACAAATCAAACTTACTTCTTCCTTAAGCAAACCAAAACCCTTGCCTCCATAATCTTTCCATTCTTAGAATCATCGTAGCTCTCTCGTTTCTTGTTGAAATTCACGTAAGTTCGTCTTATTCTTCCCCTCTTAGCTTCCTCTATCCGTATTGCTAATAAAATTACCGTCTTTCTCGCTTTTTAAATTATCCGTCTTTCTCAAGGTGAATGATATTCATCTTTTTTTATCTAATTGTATGTAGGTGGAGACTAGGAAGGTTTAGATTTCGATTAAAGACGCATAAAGGTAACGGTAAAGGGTTACTCGATATCATTTACGTGTTTTACATGCTTTATATGTTAGAATTCGTATTTAGAATACGATTAGTAAGCTTAGGATTCATGTTATTGATGATGATTGTTGTTAGTTGATGATTGTTGATGATGAATATTGATTGTTGATAGTTAATAGAAGTAAATTATGAGAATTGGAAATGATAGAGTTGTGTATGTTGCTCACGGGTTGATGTTGTCCCAGCCGGGTGCCCGGCCGCCGGTCCAGTGGCCGGCTGGGAACTCACTGCACCGACCCTTTTTCGTAAAATGATCATATCTCCTTCGTTACTTGCTTGTTTTGGGCTTGTGACCTATCGCTGGAACCGTAAGAGGATAAGCTATCACCTCGACTTAGAATTTCTGTATTTGCATATCTAGAACTCTAGTTATGACCGTTTGAAGTGGACCCTTGTTTTAGTTAGTTTCCAAACTTGCTTTTTGTGTGTAGTTGTGCTCCGAGCCGGGGTACCGGCCGCCGGCCTCCAGACCGGCCTGGAACACGGCTGTGTTTTTCTCTTATAATTTCTAAAACTCGTAATTTACAATAGTTCGCATGGTTCGTTTATCGTATAATTTTACGTAGTGACTTATAATATTAATGTTTTGAATATATGACATTTCATTCGCTTGTATCACATGTTTTGTGACGGTTTTTGCTATGTCCCACTTGGTCGGTTTTTACAAATGATTACGGTTTTTTGGAGCACATTGGTCTTGTGATTGTACTCTCATTTTCTTGGCTACTCCACGTTCGTAAGGCTGGTGGAATGCGGGGAACGGGGAGGTATCCTACTGCTTAAATGCATGTGTTAGTGGGCATACGACGACGTTGTTGGGAGTTGAACGCATTGCTTTGATCGACCCGCCGTCAAATGTTGTGTACTTGCGAGGTGGTGTTATTTGCATGTAGCGTACCGCTTGTTATGAGGCTTGAGCTCTTTTCCGCCTCTTTCGTGAATTGATCTACCGAATTTGGGGTACTCGGCGTCTATGATTGACGAAGTCTTGGATGCGAAATGTTTATCGCATGTCGAATCGGAACACGTTTTTATTCCGAGAATCTGGCCAGGTTTTAGACTAGGACCGTTTATTATCGTCGTGTGCTACCAGGAGGAAATTAGTCTACATATACAAATGTAGCAAGTGTATGAGAGTTCAGGGAAATGTTTTATTTCCCGTGGATCCTTTAATCATACTTGCCATGTACACGGTGCTAGTGCGTTTCATTTACCGTGAGAGATGTCATCTTTGTGTCGTCGTTCTTGAATGCGTGATTTCATGACTTATTATTCATGGTCATTGCATTATTGGGCATCGTCAATGTATGGGTATGTTTGCATGGATGATAATATGATGGATTTTTTGTGATCATCGCATGACTTGGCATGGTTTGTTTGTCGAGTCTCAATCTTATCAAACTTATACCGCTAACGGTGAGATGCAAGCCCTAGTGAGCGTATTCGGTTGCCTAAAAGTGTCTTCCCCGAGTCTTTGTATAACATGATGGATTCGAACTTGTACTTCATATGCTCTTATCATTATATATCGAATTGCCTATCTATCCTTATCGTATCTCACATGTATATCTATATGTATGCATGCTCTAATTTTGTATTTCCTTCTATGTACGTTTAATGTGATATGGCAGGGAGAACCCGGAGTTACTCCCCACTGATTGTGACGTTCATGTTTTTCATGAATGAACAGGTTGCTTGCATGGTTGGGTTTTTGCTTGATAGTTTGGGTTCGGGTGTGAGCTAGCGGGCGTTGTCCCTGGAAGTTTCACCTCTAGACGATTTTAGCTTGTTTGCTAAACACTTTTACTTGTTAACATTTTGGAGAGACTTCGTCTCTTGATGTAGTATATTTCGTACTTTAGTTTGTAATTTTTGACACTTCTCGTATTCTTTCCTTGCATGTATAAAAGTTTTAAATACTTCTTACTTCCGCTATATAATTCACATGCTTGTTTGTTTTATATTTCCGCATTCGCGAGGGTTGTCACATCACCCTTCGTGCATAGTTTTTAGTCATTATGAATTTATATTTTGACTTTATTTTATTTTATTTGTTTAAATCCTTTGTTTCAGGTTTACGGATTGTAAATGATATGCTCTTCACATGTCTTTGCTTGTTTCATGTCGTTCACATGCAATCAACTTAATTCCAACTTCAACCATCAATTTCTACTTGATCAATCAATTAACATGGTTTAATTTACATGCTAGGATTAATCTATTGTTTTGACATTCATTCATCTTTCTTACATTGATAAAGTCAATAATAATAAATAAAGCACCAATCATTAGTAGATACCGCTATTGTGCGGGCAGAATTAGGTGTCTGATTAAAGGGCTTCCCAATACGTATCATTACCCCTTACTTGGAATCTCCGGAAACAACCGTGTTCAACAAATATTACGAGAGTCATTCTAGACATAGAATGCTAAAAGAGGAGATTTTTTAGTGTTCGTGTCACTTTATGTTTTGACATGACATAAAGATCCAACTGTTTCCAATTTTCCACAATAAGTTGGTGGCGACTCCTTCAAATGTTGGTTTTTCGAATCTTTCATTGGTTTCAGAGCCTTTCAAATCGGTCACAAACCCATGCCGTGTCCCATACAGAGCTCCGTGGACCGAGAATCGTCGTCGCGCGGGTGGCGTTGTGCACATATGCGGACTATTATACGAGGCATTTATGGTGTCCAAGGCTACCTCACGGGAAATTCCTAACCATCCAGAACCTATGACGAACAATGGCAGCAACTTGATTATATAGTCCTTTCTTGGATCTATGAAACCATTACCGAGGAACGTTTGGCTATGATTACAGAGGATGGAATTACAACCCAAAAAAGTTAGTTTGTGAGAGTTGAGGCTTTTTATCAACAACAAAAAGCCCCGGCCTTGTGGAAGAATACAATGGTTGTGTCAAAGGTCACTCATCTATTACAGAGTATTACAATCGTCTTAGAAAGCTAAGCGACCAACTTAAGGGCGTGGACCATACAATCTCAAATGAGGATCTCGTTCTCAAATTTCATTGTGAATTGTCGTACACATACCAATCCCTCTGTAACATAATTTCTCTCCAAACTCTATTTTCAGACTTCCTAAAAGTCCATTGCATGCTTTTTCTTGAAGAAAATCGCCTATCAATAAAAGACAAATCTACCTCTACTGCCATCATGCCTTCATTCTCCTTACAATAAAAAAAAGGCAAGCTATATTTGAAAAAAAAAAAGCCAAAACAATAAAACAATAAAAAAAACCTAAATCAACCAGGACAACAACCCTCAAATCAATCAAAATATCAACAAAATTAGACTCCATATACTTCACCTTACCCGACCTACCCAACTTTTGCCTGAACCCAAAAGCGGGACTGCTTAGCCCGTCCTCGTATTCAAGCCTGAAGAGTCTATTAATCCCAAATAATCAAGAGAGGGGTGGGGTGAGTTGAGTATAAATAAAGTATGCCTACCTTTTTCATTGTCCGTATGAGCGTGTGAAGTAATAGTAGTTTAAATTTATTAATAAAATTCAACCAACTAATAACTTGTAGTGAGTAAGTAAATAACGAAATAAGTAGAACAAATAAAGACACAATAGACACAAGATATTTTTGAAGTGATTCAGTTTCACACGTTGAAACCTACGTCCACTATTTCTAGTTTTAGTACGTTCCTACGGATTACAAAACTATCAACCCACTCGTACAACTAACTATAGTTGTAACTCACGGTTTGAGTATCGTTAAATACTCGACTCTTACGTTAATAAGAAAGTGTTTTTGTTTGTTCTTGATGTTCACACAATTGAACTTATAAGAAACAAATCTAGCACTATAATCCAATAACGTTTCTTCAAAAGTAAAGTGTGAGAAAGGTATGGCTTTTCGAAAACAAGTTTTGCAAAATAAAGATTTTACTCAAAATATTTATCTTAATGCAAAGTGTAAAATTTAACGTGAAAAGCTTAATTTTAATGGATGGGATGCATAGGTATTTATCGTAGAAGAACCAACCAGGTTATTTAGTATAAGCCCTAGTAGCCGTGACCTATCTTAGGGAGTAAGAAAGGTTTTAGGTTAAATTTACAAACCCTAATTACCATATGCCTCCCTTGTGTAACAAGAAAGATATTAGGTTAGTATCCGACTTAAACCCTAATAAAACATATAGACTTATCTTGAATGTCATGACCCATAAGCCTTAATCACAAGAGTAAACTTTATTTCATCACGACTCAAAATAGAATATACTTAGGGTTTAAGTTTGAACATATGTGAAGCTGTAGATAGCATGACAACTCATCAGTTGTTTTACTAATCAATAAAGAATTCTCAATGATATTCAATCTAGTTAAATTTAAACAAGAATCTATTATAAATACTTTTAATTATTAAAATCATTATTCAAAACAGTTTTAAAAGATTAAAACAGCCGCACCAATTTTCACAGCTCCAAGGTTATAGTAGAAACACTTATAACCTTGACCTTGGCAAGTAAGGTTACAGTTAAAACATGTATAATTCTACTTCCCAAAATTACTAGAAAGATACCGTTATTGGACGACGACCTATACTACAAATCTTCACGGAGATCTCCAGTTTGTAGATCATCACTTCATTCGAATCTTAAGCTCTTCATTTTGAGCTCCGCAAGCTTCTATAAAATCTTTATCTTTGATCTTGAGCTTGCCAAGGTTATGGGTCAAATACCTATAACCTTGCAGTACCTTTGCTTCACAAATTATCAAGGTTATAGCTAAATAAGCTATAACTTCAAATGCAAACCATGCGTAACCATGCTTAATCTAACAAAGACTAAACAACCAATTACAAACACAAACATATATATTATAGAATCAAACAAGTCATTATCAAAACCAATCATATAACTATATGGTTCAACAAAACCCAAGACCATATGCTTCTCTCCAAGACACCATGAGCAACCATGCTCTGGTCTCCACTTCAACATCAGCAGCTCAATTTTATCACCTCTATGAATGATACTGTTAGATGGTTCTAACAGTATGAGCCTACAAGCCTCTGTCAACAATACATGGTACATGGACATCATATGACTTCTCATATAACTCATGATAATGATACTCTTACTCAATTCTATTTTTAATCATCGTAGTACATGGACTCTATTGCATGTTATTGTCGATAATGGGTCATTTGTCTCAGTTACACATGTAGCTCACTCAACAACCCTTTCTTCTATCAAACTCAATAATGTTTTAGTAACACCGTCTCTTGTTAAAAATCTCATTTCAGGCCGACAATTTACCACTGAAAATAATTGTTCCATTGAATTTGATGTGATTGGTTTCTCTTTGAAAAATATTTAGAGAGGGAAGGAGATCTCCGTTGTGATAATATTGATCATCTATATGCCTTCAATAGCCCAACTACTGTTTTCCTCGTCAACAAACCACTCGCCTATGTTGTCTCGTCCGCTGCCCATATGTCCATCCTTTAGCAACGTCGTCTTGGTCACCTTAGCGATTCTAGTTTCTATGTTCTTCATAAGTTTATTTAATTGAGTGTAATCACTATTGAAGGGGCACGCCCAGGTAGCCTGAACAAACAACATGACCAATCATAAAACCAAATCCATATGGCGACCACTGTCAAGTCACCAAGTGAGATACACATGGATTATTATAAGTGATATATAGTTCACCAATCATATGGTAAGACATTAATCACACATTTAGTCTCTCAAGAAGTAAGACTATCCAAGCATCTTAGAGAGGTAACCGATACCCTATCCGTAAGCAGGTCCCAAGCCTTATCCGTACATACCTTTACTTACTCAAGCATAAAAAAGGGCCCCTCGGAACTCTCTTGAGGCCCAGTTTGCTATATGTTCCATAACAATTTGAGGACGGCAGGCAATAATCTGAAACATTTTAAGAAAGGAACTTCTTGACTCGGTATCGACCCGAGCGACATTGATTTGATTGTTTTTACCAAAATAATTTGGCGCTGTATGTGGGAATTTCTTATAAAAGGCCCAAAATATCAACTTTCAGATGCCTCACTCGGATAAAGTTGGGAAGGGCCAATCCCATGGCATAAGGCACCAACAAATCGTTTCGATCAGGGTCCATGTAATCCAACTAGTTTTTAAACAAGTTATTCAACCGGTGATACGACCCGCTACGCAAAATGTGCCAAATCCGGGATGACTGCTCTAGAGGTACCCAGGACGAGGTTGTAGATACCTCAGTTCTACACCTTCCGCCAATCACTGCACATCAATGCACTTAGTTTATACACGTACATCAATGCACATCAATGCACTTAGTTAATCTCGTTTCGTCAAACATGTAAGTTTGAGGGTATAATAATCCCATCGTTTGTATTTTATTTTGTACTTTATTTAATTCATGTAAGAGTCATGTCGGATATATGTCAAACATTTTCAAAATCTTTTTTTATATTAAGATAGTTCGTTTTAGATCCCTAATAATTCAATATTAGTGGGTTTTTGTCATCTTTAGATCAAGATTGTGTCTTTAGAGGTTAGATCTGTTCATATCTAGTCTTTGATTTCGCCTTCGATATAATTTAGTGCAAATTAATCTATTAAATCATCTTTATTCGAATTATAGATCGATAATAAACCGTAAAATCACCAACGAATACTAACTGATCGCGATTCTGGCTTCACATCCATAACCCACCTCTAGAACAGACACAGGGGTTGATGCGCCTCTTCCAGAGGACGCATCACCTATTGCGCCTGTTCTGGGTTGGATTCTGTCCCTGAACTTCGTTTGTCGTCTCGACGTAGCTTAATTACTAATTAATCGACTATTAATTCTAGTATCACTGCTAATCCGTCTTTTAATCTTTTAATCTTTTCTCTTTTTTTTTTTCTTTCAAATCTTTCTTTTGGGTATATTTCCGACATAGATCCCGAGATCCGTTGTCATATTTGTAATTCTTTTGTAATTTTATCTAATAATTAATTATTGAAACGATTGTATGATTTAATTATCTTCCCACATGTAATCAATCTAATTCCTATTTCAACATAATTGATTGCTAAAGTACATGTTCACCGACATAGTATAAGCTCATATGCTAGGATTAAAACGTGGATGTTGCATAGCATGCATATAACTGACAACATATATCAAATACAGAAGAGTTTCCCTAATCATTAGTAGAGGCCGCTATCGAGGTGGGCGAGATTCGGTGTTCGATTAAAGAACTTCCTAATATGTACCCTCACCCCTTACTCCAGATCTCCGTCAACATCCGTGTTCATTGACATCCACGAGAGTCATTCTAGACATAGAATGCTAAGGGTAACGAGTTCTTGTTGTTCATGTCATTAATTTGTGTCTTGACATGGCATAAAGTATTCGAAGGGTTCCAACTTCCCACAAAATTTGGTGGCGACTCCACAAATGCATATTTCTACGCTTGTCCCTTTTCAAGCGCGCATGACCGTGGTCGCGAATCCATGTATTACAGAGGTCAATACACAACACCATTATACCTCATGGAACTTCTAATCCAGATAAGCTCGTAACATCCATCAAAATCTCCCGCAAGGCAAGAGCCGACATCCCTTTAAACCAAAAGAAACCCCAGTAAACGCCAATGAAGAACAACCTACATATTTAGTCCACTACGAGACAATTCAGGAGTCGCCCGCTTCAGCGGTCAAACCCTTTTCGGTATGGAGACCTTCTAAGAGTGAAAAGACCCCATGAAAAGCTCAAGTTCGTGTTCTCTTTCTTGACCGAGAAATTAAGAGGGCAAAACAACAAGTGGATAGTAAGCGGTCTCTGAGCAACCATTGTTGTGTGTCGTCTAACACTAAACAATATTTATATGAACTTAACCAGCATAGAGGAAAGTGAATTGTCGATCCACGGAGACGGTTTGTTTAGCAATTAAAAATCTCAAGTAAGTCGAGTGTGTCTAAGTATCACAAGTTTGGGTTTACAATGGTGAACTAAACCAATGCAAATTTAAAGCAAAGCAACAAAAGAAAACTGTACTATAACAAGGCAGTAAAACAAGATGTAATCAAATAAGAAATAAAAAAAGGGATCATGGTATCATATGGGGTAGATAAAGGGTGCATGATATTAATCTTAGGTCAATCATTGCGTTGATTCGACTATGGGACGAGGCTCTCGATCTTACGCCATTACCTAGGCCAAGTAAGATAGCGTCGCGTACACTTACCCTACCCACCAACATAATGCTTGTTCCTACCATTCCTAAGACTCTCGACCTTATAGAAGGGTGTTAACAATCAACTAAACATGTAAAGACTAGTCTACACATTTCAACAGACAAGTATAATGCATTATTTGAAACAAAATCCAACAATTAACCTTAAGACAAATTGATCATACAAATAACCCCTAATCATCCTTCATTAACCCTAGATAATACACTACTCACTAATCATGGTGATTAAGACAGAAATAATATCAACACAAGCATAAGATGAAATAAACATAGTGATTAATAAAAGTGATTTAACAAAATATTAACAAAAGATTAAGAAAGATTATAGATTATACAAACCAATTAGGAAAGTCGATAAGAATTAATAAGAAAATCCAGAATATATAGAAGAAAGTTGTGACCCAAATTTCAATAAATCCAAGAACAAGGAAATATTGACCACTAATTAAGGAATTATGAAGGAAAAATTTACTACTTCGAAATTTTTGTAAGATAATTTTATCTAATTCTAAATACAATAAATGAGGCTTAATCTAGGGTTCAACAATAAAATATGGGATCTCTAATTAAATCCCCAATTATCTAATTTATACTAATCTAAGACTTGGAGGATGAGGCATTGTATTTTTAACATTGTCAGGTGCAGCTCGGGTGAGATGAGCAAACCTTGATACCATGCTCGAGCGAGCCAGGCTAGCTAGCTCGGGTGAGCTAGGGCTTATTTGCTTGCCCTTTTCTTCTCCTATTCTCTTTTGTCTTCGATTTTGGCCTAATAGTCCTTGACTTGTGTCCCTTCCTCTTGAACTTGGTAGCTAATCTTCCTGGGCGTCCATAAGCCTTCAATTGTACGCATTGCCATACCAAAGCCGCCTCGTGTCCTTCCTTTTCTACATAAGGAGGCAAAATAGAAAGTAATAGCGAATATGAAGCTCTTGACACTATATATGACGTTACTTAGCCTAATTGATATGAAAAACGGAGCTGATTTCGGGTAAAAAGTAGGTATATTTCAACTGTATCAACCACGTAACGGAAGGCACCCAACAATACCAAATCCACTTAGCAGGGAGGTAATGAAGGTGTCTGCCTTGAATTTGAAGATACAAATGATCATGTTCGATAGAAAAACAAACCCAGACGACCATTTGGCCGCATATGAGAGCTACATGAGAATGGACGACCTCAAAGATGGTGCCATCTGGTGTAAGGTGTTCCCAATCACGCTCAAAAAGTTGGGTTAATCTGATTTAGGAGCTTACCTATAAAGTCAATAAGTTATTACGATGTTTTAAGTTGTCACTTCAAGGACCAATACACTGGCAACATAAGGCAAAAAGAACTACTACCGAGTTACTAACGTTACTACAATTAGATAACGAGCCCATCAAAGACTACATCCGCTGCCCTAGAGAATCTACAAATATAGAACCTGGATCAAGCTATGGTAGTATTCTCCCTCATTCGCGACATACTTAATGGAGCCCTTAAGAGCGACACGGTGAGGAATCCACCAAGGAGTCTTGTCAAAACCAAAGAAGTGGCAGACTGGTACATAAGGGAATAAGAGTACCAAAAAAGGTTCGCGCCAACTCTAAATAAGGACATATCCTCCTAATGAAGGAAGAATGCAAAGAGTGTGAAGATAAATTGGGACTGAGGAAAAGTGATAAAATCCTTTCCCTCTGAATAGAAGGATGTTGGAGGTATTTGGGCTCGATAAAAACAATGGAAAAAAACAAAAAATAACCTAAGTTTAAGCCGAGGGGGATAAAAGTAAATATTGCGACTGCCACAAGGCTAACAACCACACATCATACGAGTGTGCATGCACCTGAAAGAGGCAATAAAGGATCTCATGCGTCAAGGAGTGGTAATAAGAAAACTATTGTCGTTAATAGTAGTTAATTACACCAAAATAAAAATTTATAAATCCTAACAATACACTATAATAACTCGAGTAAAGATAATAAATTAAAGTGATAAGTTATGGTCAATTCCTAAGGAAGGCGTCTAAGAGAAATCTAGAATCTAAACGATGGAGAACTACTGATTAAGACACTAAGTAATCATTTAAGACTCACTAATTAATACTAATCGCAAACAATGGGTATTTTTAGTGGAAAACATGTATGTTGAGATAAAAGGATAAATTGGTGTAAAGAGTAACATGATTAAAGTAAAAATGTAAACTTTTCTAGTGTATACAATATAACTAACACTTGTAATGCAAGATATCAATATTAAAAGAAACTTTTAATATTATAAAAGGAACTTTTCTACTCTAGACAATCGTTGTGCACACCATCCTTAAATCGATTAGGTTACCATATTATGTTCAAAAGAAACTTAAAAGTTAACATAAATCGGGCCATAGTGTGATAAACACTATGCGATTTACCACGTTAACAAATACGACACAATTCAACATCCACCTTTTCGAGAACGGTTTTGACAAAAAAAAAAAAGTAAACAAAAGATGACCTTATTTAAATGACTCGGTAAAAAATAAATAAAATACGAAATAAAAAATATTGACAATAGCGGAATAAACAACTCTAAAAAAATACGTGTAAATGCTATAAACAAACGAGGCAAAATAAGAAGCTAAACTAGGTTAGTCAAAATGTTATGTTAGTTTGTTAGATGCCTATTAGTAAAAAAACGATAAACAAAACACAAGAACACGAGTTAGTAACGATAATTTAACGATAATTGTTAAGTAATTGAGAAAACGAAACAAAGAGAGAAAAAAGGGATTTTTAGCACCTTCAATATGCATGTGTGAATCGTGACACTGATCTTTGGAGTCGTTATCGATTGCGAATATAAATTGACAAAGGCTACGTTAATTCTTGACATTTTTTCAAAAGTTGAATGCTTGTGTGGAAAGGTCTTTGCTAATATAATTGAAGGATCAAACGTGAAAAGTTTTTCGAGTTCTTTAGTTTTCTGGAATTGACGGGAATAGGTAAGGACAGTAGTAGTCGGAGGTGGTGTGAAAAGCGACTCAAAGAGTGGATGCGCGCTGAAAATAACGTGAAAACAGAGTACTCAAACTCCGTTTTTCGTGCTACTTTGAGAGCTAGTTAGGGTTCGGTTTTGGCTTGTTTTTAAGGGTGGATTGCAATTAGTTGTTTAGCTTTATTTTTTCTGTTTAATGGGAGGCGTTGTTAAGGTTCTAAATGGTGGGTGAGACAGGTATATATAAGGGTGAAATTATGAGAGTTTGTTAGGGTTTTGGTGAGGAGTTGGAGTCGGGTGTAGTTTCTGCTACCGTTGTTGTTTGTTGCGTTTTGTGGGTGTTGTTATGGATTTCGAAATAAGTTACTTGGATGGTAAGGCAAGGGTAAGGATGAAGGAACCTGAAAATGGGTGTGGGTTAAGTTGGATGCGTGTTTGGATTCGTTTTGTGCGGGTTTGAAGATGAATATGAAAAGAGGAAGGGTTGATGGTTTGTGGGCTGTTTGAGCGTGGGTATAAACGTGATTGTGGTTATATATGGTGTTTTTGGCTTATGAGTTCGAACAAGGGACCAAGTGAGGGGCTAGGTGAGGACGAGAGTCAGGACAAAATTGCATCGCAAATCGAGCACACAAATTAAGCTTTAATTTAAACATCCGTCTACAACTTAATTTAAAAAGCATGTAAAACGATAATCAAATTAAACTCAAAATTGATTCATCAAATTAAGCTTAATAATGGAGTTTAGAAATCGCTTTAATCGTATCTATAGTTCACTTGAAATTTCTTTGAAGATGAAACATAAACGATTAATAAATTAAATTCAAAATCGATAAAGAAAAATAAGGGACCCTTCAGGCACAAAATAAGCTAAAAACCAAATTCATCTTAAAAAGTTTACTCGTCGAATAAACTTTTTAAATTAGCTTAAATAAATAAATTATTTAAAATTTAATAATCAAAATGAAATCAACTAATTCGCATTTATATGATAAAACGAACCCCATTGATCTGACAATATCCACTTTGATTACATACTTTCTCCGATCATTATCGGATGTTTGTCGGGATTTCTATAAATACAAGTAGTGACTGATACGGGTATCTACATCTAGCCTTGTTGATCAACTTTCTATGAAGATCAGAGCCTCATGAGCTAGAAAGCTCGGGGCTGGGAGAATGGTGTTGATAAGAGTTGTGTTGAACAATTCACATTCTTATTGGCCCGTATATTCATCCTACTAGTGGGCATACTGAAGAGTATTGAGAGCATTTGTAGCAACATCCTATGAAAAGGAATAGAGAAGACTAAAAGCAATACTTTGGTCTCTTGGGATCAAATCTGCAAAGAGAGAAAAAAAATGGAGTCTTAGAGACAAAGGACATAGAGAGAGATGAAAAAAGTTTTCCCTTGGTAAATACATCTGGAGGTTAGCTTAAAAGGAAGACCACGTATGGGTTAAGTAACTGAATAGCATTTACATAAAGAATGATAACTAGAATGTGTTGGAGCCAGTGTCCTCCACAGTTAGTGCAATAACATAAATAAATCTCTGTAGGTTCACAGGGTATACTTTGTATTGTAATCAGTTGATTAACGTTTATCAATAACGGTTGGCTTGCTAGATAAGTTTGACGTTATTGTCATACTGATGGCGGTAATCAACTGGTCCCTAAAAGTCACACCTATTGGATGTGTTCGAGAGATATGATTATGATTGCATGAAAAATGTTTCATATAGTTCGATTTTTCATCATAGACATACAGATGTCACTCGTTCATAGGGCCATCACCTTAGTCTAAATCATTCACGAAATGCTAGAATTTGTTCACTTAAAATGAATTAAATTTAAGATGATGGGATCTTCCTCTAAAACGAAAATTGAGATTAGTCTTTATAGGAAAAACTTCTATGAACCCCTTCTTCGTCGGAAGTCATAATATGACCCCTTCTACGTTGGGTAAGTAGTGAGTGTTGACCTATTTTATCTCAACATTATAGTACGAGTAATATCTCGGGATTATAATGGGCTATAAGATAGAATTTACAGAAATTTATCGACCGAGAATTCTAAAGGTAGAATTAGCCAAAAGGTTGGCTTATCAATTTACAGAAATTGAGTATTGGGATCATTTATATAATTCTTGAGGGAGGTCAATTGTATAAATGCTTGAGTCATCGCATTAAACAGTTTTTGCATTAAGACTTATTTTTAAAACGATGAAACTTATCATAATTTTTCTTCTTTTCACAGTTTCTTGAATACGTTATATACAGATATAACTGCTTAAAATAACAAATGGCTGGACGTACAGACGGCCCAATGCCAAGTGCTACACTCGCTCGCGAGTCCTGGCTAAAGATCTTTATGGACAACATGAATCAGTCCACGCGACTGAAGAATGATGGGTCCAACTTTGCGGACTGTGAGGCGGCATTACGGAATGCTGCCATTGCTGACGGTAAGCTCAAGTACTTGACTGAGCCACTACCAACTAACCCAGGCCCCAATGCAGGAGCCAATGCATCACTTGCTTATAGTGATTTCGTTATGGAGGCGGGTGCGTTAAAGAACGTACTCATCTTTGCAATGGAATCCAATTTGCAGAGGCGATTCATAGCCCATGGTGCAAACAAGATTTTCACCACACTCTCTAACGAGTTCTCGAAAGCTCCGAGGATCGTTAGCTATGAGTACACCTTTCGCTTCTTTGAAGCGAAACTCCAGAAGGGCCAAGCGGTTAGCCCACACATTCTCGATATGATTGAGAATGTCGAGAAACTGGAGGCACTTGGTTGCAAAATAGATGAGAAGATCATTATTGATCGCATTCTTCATTCACTTCATGATGGGTATGCCCTTTTTAGGGCCAATTACTACATGAATGACATGAATAAGAGTCTTCATCAGCTACACTCACTTCTTGTTCAGACCGAGAGTGATCTGAAATTGAGTGGGAGCGTGAAACAGGACGTTCTCATGATTAACAACAAGGGTAGGGGTAAGGGCAAGGCTCAAGCTGACCTAGCTGTAGGGAAGCAAAAGTTCAAAAAGCCAGGAAAAGTCAAGAGTGGGCCTGGTGAAACTAGCGGTAGCTCACAAGGCAAGACAAAGAGCAATGAAGGTAACGTGGAGTGCCACCACTGCCACAAGTTTGGGCATTGGAGGAGGAACTGCCTCGTGTACCGTGAGGACATAAAAGCAGGCCGCGTCTCTCCTGTTGGTATGTCTTCTTCTTTTATTCATATGATTGAGATTAACCATGCAAGTTTCGGAACTTGGGTACTAGATACTGGTTGTGGTTCTCATCTGTGCAATCATTTGCAGGGCGTAAGAAACATCACAACTCTCGCAAGGGGTGATGTGGACCTGCGAGTGGGGAATGGAGCAAGAGTAGCTGCCGTTTCAGTGGGAACATATGTAATCCAACTCCCGAGTGGATTTGAGTTATTCCTAAATAACTGTTACTATGTACCCAGATTATCTAAGAACATTATTTCAGTTTCCGTACTTGATAAGGACGGCGTTTCGTTTGTAATAAAGGATAATAGCTGTATTTTCTCTTTAAACGAAATGATTTATGGTAAAGCAGTTTCCATGAATGGGGTTTATGTTTTAGATCAAACCACAGAAATATTGCATGTGAGTAGTAAGAAAGCAAAGGTTGGTGACAAAGATCAAACCTATCTATGGCATTGCCGTATGGGACACATAAATGAGAAACGCGTGAAAAAGCTCATTGATAATGGGACTATCTCCCCATTTGACTATGAATCTTTTGGCACGTGTGAATCATGTCTCATAGGCAAAATGACTCGAATTTCCTTCAAAGGTGTTGGAATGCGCGTTGCTGACCTATTAGGACTCATACATACTAATGTGTGTGGACCTATGTCAATCAACGCTAGAGATGGCTATAGATATTTTTTCACTTTCACGGACGATTTGAGTAGATAGGGATATGTCTACTTAATGAAGCATAAAAGTGAGTCCTTTGACAAGTCCAAGGAAGGAATTCCCAGAACTAAGGTTTTTGAAAACCAGCTGGATAGAAAGATT